>JAHWFO010087465.1:1251672-1333773 GCA_023313115.1 Rhysida immarginata | reverse complement strand
ATTTCCACGCAAAAATGAGAAAATGGATTTTCTTGAATTACAGCGCCATCTACCAAAAATAAAAAAAAATGTTTCAGACAAAATGTACGTAGTTTTTTATGTAGGACCTGAATCTGCAATAAAAAATAGGGGTTCCCATTTGAAATTTTAAAGTTGCCCCCCGCCCCACCCCCAGGGGCCGGGGGGGGTGGGCTAATTTTAGCACCAGCAGATGCCCCCTCGAAAATAATCAACTTTGGATTATACGCATTTTTTCGTGTGAAGCTTATTTTTCGAGTTATTCTGCTTTGTCAACTTAAAATTTACACCCTGTATAAGTCGCAAAATGAAATATCTTCAAATTACTGCAATGTGAAATTGTGCTATGAATGTCGGCCGTTGCAATGATCCTTTACGCAATTGTCGGTGTAGGTGGTTGCAACAGCGTATAAGATATACGGCACACGTAGTCGCGTTTTCGTGTGTTAGCTGATTGTATCCGTAATGAACAACGGGCCGTAATTCGCTTTTCTGTGGGCAAATCTGCTGAGCAAGTGCACAAGGAAATGTTATATTTTACGGTAACAAATGTTTATCCAGGAAAGCCGTTTACCCAGTGGAGTTCTTTTGTTGGATGACAACGCTCGTCCACCCAGTACTATATCACAGTGGCTCTCATACAGTCCCGATTTGGCACCATCCGACTTTCACCTCTTTGGCTCAATGAAGACACATCTGGTCGTTCACTGGTTCCAGGATATGGAGGAAATCTGTCCGGAGGTTACCAGCAAGCTTTGACACCAACCACAAACCTTCTACGCTACTGTTTTGAAGGACTCATGAAACGCTGCCAAAATGTTCATGGAGATTACGTTGAAAAATAAACCAAATTTTATCAGTTAACTATTTCAACTTTCATTTCTATGCCGTTTTGCGACTTATATGTTGACTTACCCTCAGAAAGGACTGTAAAGTTGACGTAAAATGGATGAAACTGTCTTAACAAAAATATCGGGACACTCTCTTCATAAATCCTATATGAAAATGATGCAGCCAGTAACATGTTGGACTACCCTTTGCTGCAAAGAGTGCTGCAACACGACGAGGAAGGCTGTCAACAAGTTTTTTACACTCCTCTGACAGGACATGTTCCCACTAGGTATTCAAACAATCCAGTAATTGATAATGATTAGTGGCTAGTGGAAAATTGTCCAAAATGGAAAATATGAACCGTCTCAAAAATTTTCAGTAACTCGTATGCAAACTGATATGCACTCTACGGAATTAGGAATATTCATGCTCTTAAACAAAATCATAATTCTTGTATGCCTTTTTTAATGTATTTATAAATAGCTTTATTTGTTTTAATTTTAATATTAATTTTAAATCTGCTTTGATTTGCATTGCTTTAAAATTACGAGGAATACTGTAAAGTGAAAACACTAATCCACAAAGAGGAAGAAAAGGAAATACCAGATACACATACCTATTTCGGGAAGAAGATTCCCTTCCTCAAGCAGCCTAATATCACTTTATTTATTGTAGTTTTTATCTCTGGAGTTTAATGTATACTGGTCTTATTACTAAAAGCTTTTTAGCAATTAATATTCTAATGGCTTTTTAAATTAAAAGGAAACTATTATTTTCAGAGTGCAATGAAATGTTTTGGTGTTTCAAATGTTCATGGGAAGGTACAGGCTATGCAACGCCTGAGAACCACACTGAATGTTTACCTAATTCTATGCATAATGTTCCTACGTTGATGGGAACGAAGCCAGCAAATCCTCAAGTTTCACCTTTTTGTGAGGGTCTCTATCCACCATCTCTTAATAATCATAATGGATATGAAGCTTTCAAGTTGGGTTGCTATCCAGATTCTTGTCAAACTCAACAGGGAGGACAATGCATCCGTTGGTCTTTTTATCTCAAAGGTTAGTTATTTCTTCCTCTCCACTTCAACATTTTATAATGCTATTTAACAAATTACTATGCACTCAATTTTAAAAAATGCTAATGCAGTCATCCCTCCCTAAGGATGGCTATGGATATTCCAAGGCCTGCTAGTTTGGAATACAGTATCCAAATGGTATCTGTAGTGGGGAAGGGAGTCTACCATTGTCTGTTGGTTGAGGATTACCTGTTTGATAAATCATAAATGAAGTTTATCAAAATAAACTAACCAATTTTTTACAAAAAAATATAAGTAATTAATCTTACTAAGCCACAACACATTGAATGGCCATTTCTGATACAACTTAGTGCCCATATGACTGATGTTGTGCTTCCATATTTTTGTTCAGCCTCTCTATACTTAACTGAAAGATTGATAACTAATGTTTCAGCTTCATTAAATGAGATACCTGCTTTAATAAAATTCAGTAATTTATTATTAATAAAACTTAATGCTACAATATGTTACTTAAATAAATATATGTAGAAAATTTTACTTTACAAATAAATAAAAATATCTTTCAAAATAACTTCACAACTGTAATAATAACCGATACTTTATTTCATTTATTTATTTATTTTTTTGGTTTATACCATTCAAATATACATGAACTAATAAAATAATTAATATTAATCAATTGATAAGTTTTTTCCAAAGTCACTTATTTTTAATTTATATGTTGAGCATTATGTGTTTAAGTAACGTATTTAAAATCAATGAAAGCAGAGTTTTTAGTATTATTTCTTTCAATGATAGATGGGATTTTTAGCTTTGAAAATGTTGATATACTTTCTAAAAATGAGGTATTGAAAAGTTCATTAAAGATATACATGTACAGGATGAGCATCACTATCAGAGAATGTAGTTCGATAGCAAGACAGTTGGCTTAAATGAGATTTGCTATCAATTTTATGGAGAGACGCTATATGTTCTTTATATCTTACACGCTTTGCTAAAACTTAGTGCAAAAATTGCAGTCTAAAGTAGTAGACTAGGAATGAGAATACCGATACACATTATAAATGACATTGGGAATAGAAGGAACTTGGGGAATGGCAGCAGGAAGAGAAGGTGCAAAAGAAAATAAGGTCAAAAGAGGGTAAGAGTTTGAAAGTTGAAAGAGAAAATGGACACAAGAAATAAACAAGGGTACCCATTTCTTAGAGAACGCAGGATAAGAACCCCTTATATAAGCCTTTGGCAGTATATAAGGTCAGACATGGTCGACGGAATATAGCCATTGTAAGAGTTAAGGGAGCAGATGATTCGGAATTCTGAGGTGTGGGCTAATGAGCCAAGGGGAAGTTTAAGGGGATAGATAGTTAATTAAGAAGTGGAAGGAAGCAAGCTTGTAAGAAACAGGAAAGAGGAGTGAATTAAATTGGAGGATGTGGTCGATTTACAGTAGACAATGAACAAAGAGAGAGAAAGTCATAAGGAATGAGAATATCAAGGAATGGGATGGATCTGTTAACTTCAGGTTCAAAGGTAAAATGGATATGGGGAAAGAAGGGAGGTGATGTTGCTTAGGGAGGTAAATGGGAATCAAAAAATATGGATATCATCGAGTTACCTTTGATAAGTAAGGATAGAGTTAGAGAGAATGAGGAGACAAGTGTAAGTTCAAAAGTTTGAAGAAAAACTTCTGATAGTAACCTGCTAAAGGGGAAGCCCATTCCTAGGCCAGAAGGTTGAGAATAAAAGTAGTTATTAAAGGAGAAATAGTTCTGGTCAGTAATGACAAAAGAATGACAAAAAGGGCAATAGCATCGGTACTGGCCAAAGGAGAAGAAAAAAGAAAACATACGAGTGGAAAGTATCAGAGTTTTCCAGGATAAAAACAAGTCTCAACAGCCTATTTCTTACTCACAAATGTCTTTAAACATTTTCACAATCCTCCACTTTCTGAATAATTTACTATGATATTCTCCCTCATTATATGATCATTGTCATTATTTTTTTTAATCCAGTAATTTGTAACTTGATTGCAGCTTATTTCCTGTTATAACCTACAAAATAGCAAGACCAAGTTTCACATTGGTAAATGTATTATTGTATAATAAATAAATCGATTTCTAACAAGTAGAGCAACACGCCGCACCATTTAGGTAGCAGCGTGTGGCATATGTACAATGTATTATGTACTTCTGGGGTCTTTTAAGGGTTAATGAAGATAACAAGACATTAAATATTATAGTCGTTTTAAAAGGCATAATAAAAGGATATTTTAGTGTAATAGAAAAAAGTTACCTGCTATATGGCTGTATTTAAAAATAATTTTTATCTCCGATAGTTATGGAGCAGTGGCGTAGCTGGGGGGGACACCTGTCCCCGGGCACCAGCCTCGTTACCCTTGCTGGGAGGGGGGGGGGGCGAAGACTAAATATGGGAAGACGGGGGTGCCATTTATAAACGAAAATCACTGTGATTTTTAGGGGTGAGTTTCATCCCTTTAAAGGCTTTGTTTGCTCCAACAGTAAACGATTTTTCATATATTCCTATGAGGTCAACACAAAGTGACCTCAGATAACAGGATATAGTAAGCGGTGCCACCCCGTTTTGCTCTAATGACAGCCCCCACCCTCCGAGGAAGACTGCACCCCCCCCGAAATTGGCCACCATGTCAACTAAGTCTGTTACATGGGGGACCCCCCTCCACAAGCTGGATTGGAACAAGCCCCCCTCAGCCTCCCCCCCCGAAAAAAATTTCTGGGTACGGCCCTGTTTTGTTCTGTCGTTTATTATTACCCATCCCATCTCTTCACATATTTGTAACATATTTAAACCCTCTTTGTTCACTATGACATCTCTCGATTCCCGCTTACTTCCCATCATGTTAGTTATACCTCCCCAAGTCCGCCTATCAAATTTTTGTTCTTTCCCAACTCTCGCATTCCAATCTCCCATTATGATTACATGTTTGTCTCTATCCATTTCTTTGTTTAGCCGCTCCTTCCTGATATTTTCAAGTCCGTTATCGTTATTTTCATACGCCAATTATTGTATATGGGGTATTGCCAATTTTAACTCTTGCTTTCAGTCCATGCGTATCTTCCATCCATCCCAACATTTCAATTTGCTTACACTTTCTAATCCCCATAATCATCCCTCCCTTGGCCCTGCCTTTCTTTTTTTCTTTCTTAGCTAATTTACAATTACAATTATAATTTATTTCTATACTACCTTTTATTCTTTCCCAGCTTTTCGTTTCAGTCCAGGTTTCGATGAGAATGATTATATCATATCTATTAATGTCTATCCAGAATTGTTGGTTTCCCCCCGCCAGTCCAGCCACATTCCATGCTAGAATTTGGATATTTCTTTCCTATTCTGTTCTCCCTTGTTTATGCTTATTAAACATTTCATAATTAGCAAAAAATTTAAAAGTCTTTTGACTTTTTAATTTTTAGCAGCATTCTTAAATTGCATATTTTAAAGAAATGAAAGAAGAAACAAGCAAATAAAAATGAACGTGTAAATTTTTTAGTTGGTGTTTTATTAAACGTTAAATACATATATATACTACTGTGTGGGATTTTATTAGGCTTTTTTTGTTTTCCTGCTCCATTTTTAAAAATTTTTAAATATTTATTGACATTTTTATTTAACAAATAAAATTAAAATTGCAAAAGAACATGGAGAAAAAGCCCTCGTTGTTTGGCGCCTCTGGATCGTCGCCTAATGATAAAACCAGCCCTGATTTTACTAAAAACGCCAGTGATGCATACCGGTTGCGGTCGCCATCTTAAAACTCAAAAAAAGCTACGAGTTTCACCCCCCTGCCTAAAGCTACTATTGATACTTGCAAAGTAAGAAATTGCGACATGCAAAATAAACCACGAAAACGAAATATTTTAAGTGCACTTAGCTACTCTCTTTAGGGCCAGTTTATTATCTACTTTCTCAGCTGAGGCTTGTCAACTGAGTGTTCAGCAACAATGCAGAGACATTGTTGTAACCAAGTGTTCCTCATCTCAACAATATAAGTCTATTGTTGCTGAAGACTCAGCTGAGAAGACTCACTTGAGAAAGTAGATAATGAACTGGCCCTAAGGGCTTTCTATGGCAATGGGCATCAATATTTTTCGTTTTCCTCGGTTTATTTTGAATATCGTGATTTCTTATTTTTCAAGCATCCGAATGTAGCTTTAGATGAGTAACACACAATGTGTGGGAATTAAATACCTAAACTAATATAAGTACAGTAGATTCGCGATTAATCGAGTTATTTGAGACCGAGAATACCTCAGATATGAAATAAAATCGGATAGTCCTGTGATCTGGCATTAATGGGTACAAAACTTGACGAGTTAGTTATCCATACACTGTAACTAGCTGCATTTATGTAAAGGCAGTGCTCATTTTGTTAAGTACATTACAAAACAATACATACATACATAATTACATTAGTAAGATAAACAAAAGATTTATTTTTTACAATCCGGAGCCTCAGATAACTGGAACTCTGTGAACCATGCGTCTACTGTACTCACAAACGGAAAGTCCAAATGAAAATTCTGTTTAATGTGATTCACAGTAATCTCCACCAGATGCAATACACTTTTGAGCGCGTTTGTGCAAGTTTGTAAAACAGCCTTTAAAGTCGTCAGACAGAATCCTCTTGATTTCCGGGTCACGTTTATCTCAATGTCGAAACATCTTGAAATCGAGTACCTTTCATAGCGTTTTTAATCTGTGGGAACAGGAAAGTCTGGAGGGGCCAAATCCGGAGAATAGGGTGGATGGTTGAGCTCTGTGATGCTGTATTTGGCCAGAAATCACTTCACATTTATGGTGGTATGTGGCCAGACATTATCGTGAAGAAGAACCCAACTTGTTGCAGCCCAATTCATCCGCAAATTGTGACGAGTTTTCTGACTTTCTCAGTGGTATTCTGGAGTTCGGACGGAAACTGAACTTACGCGGGTCATCGGAAAGATCGTGGCCATCACGAAAGCGACCAAACCACTCTAATGTTCCTATAGGCAGTTTTCAACATCTAGGGTAGCCAGTTTTTGAATCATCTGTCCGATTTTTTTCCCCACTGTCCGTTTTTTTCTTCCAAATGTCTGTTTTTTTGGGTCGAACCTCAAATTTGGCAGTTGTTCCCGAAAAAAATTGCGATCGAAATGAAAGGTCAACGTTAAGATGTCTCTGATTGGACAACGTTGGAGTCGATTATCATGACGTGGCACACGGAAAAACACTGATTGTTAACATCCAAGATGGAGACCATGAAGGTTGTTGTTCGGACCCAGATGGTCAGGTGACTTTTCCGCTCCGAGGACTGTCTCCTTGGCCTCGACTTGATCATACACTGCTCAAAACATTTACAGGAACACTTCTATTAAGCAGCCTGCAGAAGCAACTACGAATAATATGGACAAAATCGCTGTATGTGATCATTAAAAGACGGTTTATTTAACAATAGAATGCATTATTGAAACAACTGGTGAAGAAACATAAAGAAAAAACAGGAAACTGCAGGACCCCTGCCTAAAACAAAGTGAAATGTCCTTTGGACGTTGTGAGGAGAATGCCCTGTTTCTTCCAGGGATCAGTTTTTGCACCACTCAGTAATGTGTATGCCTACCATGGGCTGCAGTAACTTCCATGCACCTTCGAGGCATGCTCCGTATCAGTCAACGGATGTGATCTTGGGGAAGCCGGTCCCATTTCTCAGTAAGTGCCTGGATGAGCTGTTGCAGTGTTTCTGGAGCTAAAGGGCGGTGTCGAATTCGCCTGTCAAGCATGTCCCAAAGATGTTCAAGGGGATTTAGGTCTGGACTCATTGCAGGCCACCTCATGGTCTGAATGCCATGCATCCATAGGAAGTCTTGAGTGACAGCTGCAGTGAGTGGACGAGCATTATCTTGCATCAGAAGGAATTCAAGCCCCATGCCATGTGCAGCAACAATCACATGTTCTTCCAGAATGTCACGAATGTAAACGTCAACGGTCATTCGCCCTCGGACGACCACAAGATCCGTTCGTTGGTCTATTGAGATGCCAGCCGAAACCATAATGGAACAACATCCCATTCGGTCAGTCTCACAAACTGTTGCGTCGGTGTTTCGCTCACGACGTCGTTTCCAGACACGTAGACGGCCATCACAGCGGGTCAGGCGGAATCTTGACTCGTCTGTGAAGAGAACAGAACGCCAGTGGCGAAGCTACCAGGTGACATGTTGATGTGCAAACTCTAGTCGCGCCTGTATGTGCTGGCGGGTTAGCCTAGGCACTTGATTTGGTCTTCTGGCTCTCAAGCCAATTTCACGTAATCTGTTCCGGATTGTTTGATCTGAAACAGCTACCCCAGTTGACATCTGCAGGTCATTTCTCAGGTCTCTGGCCGTTGAGGTTCATCGGCGCAGGGCACAAGTCCGCACATAACGATCTTTATTGGCGGTTGTTGAGCGTCGGCGACCTTGCCCAGCTCTTCGTGTGTACTGGCCAGTCGCCTGGAATCGTGTCCACAGTCGGAAAATGACGGAAGAGCACACATTGAGGTATATGCCACAGTCCGAAATGATTGACCCGTTTGGAGCAATGTTACAGCTCTCGCAGCTTCTACTGCTTCAAGATGCCTTCGTGGCATGTCAGAGCACCAACAACAACCTTCCAGGAATGCCTGCACCTTCTAATGGTCGACCTCCAAGCAAAGAGTATACTGGCATTAGCCACTTTGTTTTCCGGGGGGTTATATTGCTATGCAAATTTCTCAGAAAATCTGGCAGCAAAATGTGTTGGCTTCAACTATTTCCTATGAGGGAGATAGTAGGTTTCATGTTGCAGAAGATGAAATTGCTAAAAAGTATTATTTACGCTCTCTGTAGGGCCTTCTACAAGTGTTCCTTTAATTTTTTTCAGCAGTGTAATTTAGGGCTTATTATTGGTAGAAATAAGATTAACAATTGACGACGTTAGGTGATGCAACAATGTATGATGTTTCAGTGATGAGGCCTTCTGTCACAGTGGTGTTGATTAAAGCAATGTATAAAGCACTAATTATACAGTGCTTTAGTGTTGATACGATCGAATTTAAATTGGCTATTACTTCAATGAAAGCGGTCAGCAACAGGCTATTGGTA
Source organism: Rhysida immarginata (assembly GCA_023313115.1). Taxonomy (NCBI): domain Eukaryota; kingdom Metazoa; phylum Arthropoda; class Chilopoda; order Scolopendromorpha; family Scolopendridae; genus Rhysida; species Rhysida immarginata. The sequence goes on along the minus strand of JAHWFO010087465.1, from coordinate 1,324,752 downwards.
TTCAGTATTTTATCCTTCCAGAAGGACAATGTTTTAGACTTTTATGAAAACACTTTGGAAGACTCCTAGCCCATTAAAGATGATCTATGTCGTATCATTAATGAAAGGAAACTCAGTTTGCCCGGTTTTGTCCTCTGTCCGGTTTTTTCAATGGGATCACCTGGCCACCCTATCAACATCTTGTAGCCGATTTACCCACTTCAGGCAGAATTTACTGCAAGCCCGTTATTCCATATTTTTTCCTCGATAATGCGTCGCTATATAGATAGATATAGATTCGGATAGTTTCCTAGTAAGTGTTCTTATCAACATTATAAACATCCATCTTCCATAACAAGATCATCAATTGACATAATAAACAAGAATAGATGAACAGTGAAACACCTACCATAGCTACAAGGATCCCTTAATCAGTGAAACACCTACCTTCCTGTTCCAGCCTATAATTATTAGGAACAACGATGACAAACTGAAACCAGTAAGTTGTAATGAATATAATATAATAGTGAATGTAATATATTATACTATGTGAATAATTTAATGCCATCCGATTGAATTGAAAGTCTTATTGTTATGTTATTGTTGAAGTCTTATTGAAGATCATCACCATCATATTTATGTTATCGTTTACCTTGAATAAATATTTAATTTCCAGTATGTGATCAGTTTGTCGTATTTCTTTTATTATTATTATTATTATTATTATTATTCACATAGTATTTATGTTATTATTTATTTTTTACACTCTAGTAATTTGTTGGATTCGTCAATAAATAAATAAATTCAAAATTGTATAGTTGAATTGAAAGTCCTACACCATCATATTTATTGAATTACAATTTTATTTATCTATTTATTTTATCTTAAAATAAAGATTTTTATAGAGCTTCATTTATTTTGTAAAACTGTATGCCATATTTTACATTTTTATAATCGAGTGTCATAATATTTCTTTGTGAAAATTTTTTATAAAGATCGGTCGATGTTGATTCCTATTAATTCAACTTTTTTGGTGGATTTTCGAGTTGATCTAGCGATGTTTCCATGCGAGCATCGGATGGGACCCGGGATGAAACCTTTATCACCACGCCGTCCACAATCTTAATTCTTTATTATCTAATATTATCTTCGGCTTCATTTACCCTGACGCATTAATTATGGTTCTGATTGAATTGAAAGTCCTACACCATCAAATTTATGTTATTGTTTACCTTGAATAAATATTTAATTTTGTCGTACTTCTTTTATTATTAGTTATTATTCACATAAGTATTTTATTAGTTATTATTTAATTTTTACACTCTAGCATTATTGTTTACCTTTTAGTTTTATTTTCCGTATGTGAATAGTTAGTTGTTTTTCTTTTATAGTTATTAATTACAAGAATTTCTCTGAACAAGAACGATACTGAAGCAGTTAGGTGTGGTAAATGTCCTACACTCGTAAAGCACACCTTAGGTGCAATAAAAGGTTTAGGTTTAGTCATAAAACCCACGGTAAAATATCATGAAGCGCTGGAGATTATACTCCATTGTTTCCATCTACATAATAGGTTTCCAATTGTCTTTTAAGATGGCGACAGGAATTTTGACATTTTGAGGCTTCGCATTTTACCGCCAATGTATGTATTTCAAATGGAAGATCATTCCAATATTGTATTGCATTATAGGGAAAGTGTTGATCTCTATACTCAGATGTTCTTAACGGTACTAGTCCATATCTAGTCTTTCGGCAATTATTTCCCTCGCAAAGCCATTTTCTGACATAAGCCACCGGATGATTATTCATTCGCAAGGCCTTGGCTAGTTCATTCATTATGCCAATCTTCCGAATACTATCTAGTGTAGGTATTTTATACTTTGTACAGATATTAGTTATTGAATCGTACTTGGTTAATTTGAAGGCTGCGCGGATCACTTTATACGCTACCTTAATACGCTGAAAGTTAACTTTATTTGAGCTACTCCAAAACACTACACTATAGTCTAATATTGGACGTATTACAGAGCGGATAAAGCCAGTTATCTCACTATTTGAAAGAAAAGGACGAATTCTTCTTATTAAGTAGGTCTTACGACATAAGTTAGTGATTATAGTATCAATCATGATGTTGAAAGTCATCTTTGAATCAAAAATAATCCCCAATATTTTAATTGTTTCTTTAGTAAGCAATTATTTTAAAATGGGCTAAACTAAACTACAATTAACAGTGATATCCCGCTCAACAGTGCATAATTATTTTCAGATTAGCATCTTCACTTTTTGAATAGCCCTTGAATAATTTTATTCTTGAGAATATGTAACAGAATTCTTTTCTTTAATTCATTGCTTTATCACGATTGTTAAAAATTAAATTTAAAATAATTTTCCTTGAAATTGAAGTGATTATATTTCAGAAGTCAATGTTTTGTGGGTTAGCAGAAGAAAATGGTTGCGCTACTTATGAACTTCCTGGAGGATTTACAGTAGAAGTTTGCGTTTTTGTGGTCGTGACTGGTGTAACGATTCTGTTATTACATGTACTAACATCTGGTTAGTTAGTTTTCTACAGGCTATTTTATATCTAATTTTGAAGCATCATTGAGAGTTATGTGGTATTCAAGTGATTAAAAAATATAAAAATTGTTTAATAATGAATTCAAGATATTTTGCAGTTTTATAATACATGTTTATTTCAAAAGCAACCCCCCCCCCTTTTTTTTTTAGACTTATAAAATTCATAATTACAGAATTTTCAAACTATTGGAATAAACCAGAAAAATGAATATGAATACTTTATAATATAGATTTTTTTGGGAAAATATTAAGCATAACTTTGACAACAATTTACATATTTTCTTATATTTTTATAAAAATCGTGATGTAAATTCAGTCTCGGGACAAAAAACGTAGGAAAGCAAAGGCAATAATTAATAAAGTAATTTTATCTTTTAATTCAAAAACTTATATAGAAAAATAATTTAGATACTTATTTACATATGTACTACAAAGATATGACAAGTCAAGGAATTTGAATGTCTATTGCACCAGGAAATATTGCGAAGTAAAGAAAATTAAGGCAATCCACTTGAGATTTGTTTTTACCCTGTTTTTTTTTTCCTAACAATAATTTAATCAACCATTCTCAAAAAATATATTATTAAGTTTTTAAATTTTTGTATAGTTTTAATAATTTGTAATTTTTAACAGACTTGATTCAGAGGAACTGAAATGTTATAACATACAAGACCTTGACAATTTATTTTGTACAAAAAATATCTCTTTGTTACCTATATTAAAAAATTCAATTTCATTTTTATATTCTTATACTTTTTCCAGGTTCTGGAAACTGAATATCACTTGAAATTACATTCATTAAAAATTGAAATGTTTCTAAAAAAAGTTCGAATTATTTTAAGAACTTTTTTTTTTTTTTAATTTTTTTTTAATATAACAAGCTATTTTAAGTTATTAATAACTTAATGTTATTGACATGTCCTTAAAATAATGGTCTGGACTTATCTTTTTAAATGTAATTTACTTCCCAATAATTTTAGGAACCTGATGGTGGAAGCCCAGTTCTTGAGTCTTGGAATGTGGCCTAAATAGGATATTATACTTTTTGCATAGATTTCAGATATGTATGTATTTAAACCCTTTTTGCATCATTTAGCTTAAATCAATTAAATCTTTTTTTTATACATGATTAATGACCTCTTTTAATTCCTTTGAATAATATTTAAAAAAAAAACATTTTCTACCTATATGAATTTTCAAACTCTTGTATCAATAAGACATTTTGCAGATGTTACTGTAAAAACCACTTGTGATATACAATATAGAGCAAAGAATGCAAACAATGTAGAAATGATAATATAAACTGTAACATCGTGTGTAAAATCAACAAGTGGACCCATAACAATTGATAACATTATTTGAGCCAAAACATAGGCAGAGTCAATAACGGCTATATCTGCAGCAATTCCACGTTCCACTGATTCATCAGTATTTAAATCTATCTTCTTGGCATCAAAGAAATAGATCTGAAGAGGAAAAATAATTTAAGTATCAGATGCACTGAAAATTATAAAGTGACTCTACTAAAATATATATAAAGTGACTCTACTTAGGTTCTTCACGGACCTATTCTAATCAACTAACAAGGGGCAGTCAAAAAGTTCCCAGAATGATGGTATAGTATGCAACGCTTACCTAATCTCCTTCCAAATAGCATCCTTGCGAGAACGCATACTTGCTCCATCAAATCTGCCATTCTTGGAAGCATCAGTGAAAGGCTTCTTGTGAAATCTTCTGGAGCTCGGCCGTCATATTCAACTTGACGTCCTCAGTGGTTGCAAAACTTGTCCCCTTGGGGCCCTTTTTCGGAATCGGGAACAACCAAAAGTCGCTAGGAGAGTCATTCTACATCAAAGATGCCAATTTTAAAGATGGTCCCAGCTCGACCATTTCCAAATTTCATAAGGTATTTTATGGTAAGGGAACTTTCTATATGATATTTTATGGTTTTATGCCAAATTTCAGTTTGATATCTTCATTGGTTGAATTTCTGTGGCCTCTCGAAGAGGCTCTGCTGTGCCTTTACAAAAGAGCCAACTTTGCTTAGATTTTTTTAAAGTTATGTAATACATGTAGGCCTGTGCTTTTGCATTCTTAAACAACTTTTAGAACTGAATTAGAATACATTACAGATTAGCCTTGTAAACACATCAAAAAATTCATTGTGCAATTCTGGGAGCGCAGATTTAGATTACCATAACTTTCTGATGAGTGTGTGATAATAGAACGAATTTTTGTGTCATTCATTCTCCATCTGGTCCTAAAATTTTATAAAGTACATTTTTTTTTTATTTATTTATTTATTTTTTTTTGTGTTTTTTGTATTTTATTTATGTTAACAATTTCATCTCGGGCAAGAATTTTATGTGATTGTTAGGTGCTGCTCCTAATCTTTGTTAAGCGCGGTGGCCACGTGTTTTGCTTCTTTTGGTTGCAGCAAATAACTTCAACTGCAATAGCCCACCAACTTCACTTTACCAGCCGACACAGCCAACAGCAGAGGTTCCACTTCAGCTCCAGCCCAGCCTAGCCATGGACTTTGACTGCAAACAGACTTGATGTAGCCACTTACCTGGATTTCATCTACTCGTCTTTATATCATTTCTTCAGCACATGTTAGAACTGAATTGTTTACTTGCCGGAACTTTACATTCATCATTAAACTTCTGTTGAAAATTTGTATTTTCCATCTGTGAACTTGAAGCAATCGGCTGTGTTGTAATTTTTCTTGTCGGCTGGGAAGTCAATTTTATTGTATCTCAATTTCTATTTTTTTTTCGAAATTTGAAATATGCCAGTAATTTAAATTTTTACAAGTCTCTTTAAGGTTGCAGAATGTCTCTTTTTTTATTTTATTTATCTATTTAGAACATTCCCACCAAATTTCAGTAAATTTGAAAATGGTCAAGCTGGAATCCTTGGCCCCCTTGACATGGAATGACCCAAGAGCGATATCCATAGAATACGGTGACTAAGGGATGACAGGAATATGTTTTTGTTAGCTGCACAACAAGCGATATGTGGCTCAGTGCATTATCATGATGCAGAAACCCTGTCCCTGCCACTTGTTGCACCGCTCCCTATGTAGCACGCAACTTCTGCAAAATTTGCACGTAGAAATGGCCCGTAACAATCTATCCAGACAATACGAATTCACGGTGCACCAAACCGTCGATGTGACATGCCAACGAACGACTTACACTCACATCTACTTTAAATGGAACAGTAATGAAACTACACATTGAAACCTGTAAAGCCCTATTGCGCCTGGGATCGTTATCTTATTGCTCATTTGCCATCCATTGAGGAAGTTTGTGAACTTTTTGACTCCACAAAAGTTATGGGAGCATTGTATACAAATTTTCATACATTACTAGCATCGCAAAAAAAGGTGTATAAATAGGCAGAATGATAGCAGTGCTGTCAATTCGACTATTAGCAGTCATCTGAAAAATCTTAACGTGATTATGGCTGCACAAGAATTATCAGAGTTTGAACACAAAATGATAGTTGGAAATAGAAGCATGGAACATTCCATTTCTGAAGTGGTACAGGCATTCAACGTACACAGAGACATCATTTAAGGCATTTTCTACCACCATGGACTGCTCATTATCTACATCTGTCAAGGGAACTATGAGATCTTGAGAATGGCGGATGAATTATGAAATTGGTACGCGAGTAAAGCACATCAAGGAAGATCTACCACAAAACATGAGGTGCAGCTGGCATGTAGTTCACAAGTTATAGCGCCTAATGACCCTTCCCCAGGTCATTGCACGAGGACAGCAGCTTACTCGAGTTTCGCCCTCTCTTGCACCCATTATACTGCTAAGCCCTCGAAGAAGCTCTGCCCAGCTCTAGAGCGTTTGTGCTCACCTAGTTCCAGGTCTAAGGACATGGTAATCTATTATTTACACTAAAATGGTGCTTACCTCACCTTCAATGGTCAAACTAAAAATGGCTGTAACTTACCGGGTGTTTCAAAAATGACCGGTATACCGGTATATTTGAAAAATCAATAAAAACTAAACGGGCAGCGATAGAAATACACCGTTTGTTTCAATATGCTTGGAACAACAGTAGATTTTCAGGCAGACAAACTTTCGAAATTAGTTCACGGTGTATTTCTATCGCTGCCAGTTTAGATTTTTCAAATATACCAGTCATTTTTGAAACACCCGGTATGTTTACAGCAGTACTGCCACTCAAAATGTGCATGTGCAGCCACCTTCCCTTCCTACATATACCCACAAAATTTGAGGTCCATTTGCCAATGACAAGGTCAAATAGTTCCTCTGTGAGCAGAATGGTCCTTCTGCTTATAACAGACAGACGTCACTACGTCAATTAACAGCCACATCAGTGAGTGGCATACTGAAACTAGTATAAGAGGTCAGTGCAGTGAAATTTGACACTGATGGGATATGTCAGTCAGCAGAAGACTGACAAGAGTGGCTTTACTCACAGCACGACATCAGAGACAGTATCTTGCTGGGCTCGTGAACATATTCAATGGATGACTGGAAACAGATAGTTTGGTCCAATGAGTCACGATTCAGGTTGGTGCATGCTAATAGCAGTATTCAAGTGTGGTGCAGACCCCATGAGGTTATGGATCCAAGTTGTCAGGAAAGCATTGTGCAAGCTGATGATGGCTCCATCACGGTGTGGGGCATGTTTACATGGCATGGTGTGGGTTTTCTGATCAAATTGGACCCACCATTGACTGGGAATCATTGTATCTAGCAGCTTAGTGGTCATTTGCTGCTCTTCATGTACCCAACAACGATGGGATGTTCCAGGAAGACAATGTACCATGTCACTGGGCCAGCATTACTCACAATTGGTTTAAAGAGCATTCTGAGCAATTACAACAAAATGAATTAGCCACCTAGATAGTTAGACATGAACCCCATCAAACGTATTTGGACTATTATTGAACGATCCATTCACTATTATTTGGCTGAACATCTATTCGGAGGATTCCACGAACTGATAGAGTTCATGCCATATCAAGTTGCTGTACTTCGCCAGGCAAAAGGAGGATCCTATACGATACTGAATAGTTATCTTGTGACTTTTGGCACTTCTGTGAAACCTGGTATACAGCAGAAACATTATGCAAATCAATAAACACCTGCTTCTTTATGCAGTCTTTGCCAAAATAAAGCATTCTGTTAAGGAAAAAATGACCAATGTTGTGTAGTGATCCAGTTGATTTTACAGTGTTACCTCTGTTATTGCAGTTAAACCAGAAAATCTGCAGGAATTCACTGATTTTGCTTATCAGTTTTTGGTGAGGATAGCTGTTGACAAAATGTGGTCTTGGAAAATTCTGTATACTCATTTGGTACATTTTACGCTAGAATATGAAGAATTATGCATGTGAAATGTGGTACACCAAATTTATGAATGTAGTGCTTATTTCTGGACGCATTTTTCTTGAGGAGCTAACACCTCAAGATCATATAATAGGTTCTGTTATGAATGCACGTTACTGTCAACTTCCACAGCTTGTGGTTCTTACCATGCAATAATGAGAATGTTTGCAGAGCACAGTCTTCGTGCAATATGGAGTTAGTCAATAAATGACTACCTCATGTTAGTCAATAAATGAAGAAATCTCTTTATACTAACTTAGCTATTATTGTGCAAGCTCCATAAATTTACAGATGCTAACAGACAACTTTTGTCAATATGATAACTAAATGGGTGTCTGAAACGTTTAAAGACATGTTTTTTGAGGGGAAAATTGTACATTAAAAAAAATTACAAAATTGTAATTTTTTTTATGTAAATATTTTATTTTTGGCCAGCATTTGACATGTTTTGCCAAAATTTTGACAAAAATGAATTAAAAAATCACTCAAAATTAAAAATTCAAAATTTGATGTTCTCAAATATTGGGCCTCCTGTGACGGATTGCTACCAGAGTTTTTGATAGTCAATGCAGAGACATACCAGGTAAGAAATCGCAAAAGATGATATTTGATTACTATAGCTATGATTATCCAAAGCCTTGAAATTATTTCATGATGGGATGATGTGTGCTTACACATCATGCTTTTGTTTCAACTGTGATGCACATGCTATGGTCTTTTGGTAGGAGAGACCATTATGAATGATGTTCAATACAACGCCATGACCAATGTCCAATGTGCTTGCAATATCATTCATTTTAATACAATAATTTTCTTAATTGCATTGTCTACAACTGCACTATTACCCAGGGACATTGATGTTTGTGGTCATGCTGAACAGTTCTTGTCAAGAATTGTGCTTCTTTCTGCTTCAAATTAGTTATACCACCAATACACCCGAAATTTTGAGACAGCAGATACTTGCCCATAAATAACAATCAGTTCATAATGGCTTTATACTTCTCAACCATAAAAATAGGATGAAATTTCTTTGTTCTTCACCTGTGGATGTATCCAGTATTTTTTCCATCTGTTTTGGTTGTGTGCCAAACTGAACCGATTTTAGGCCCAAAAATTTTGTTTAATTTTTCTCATACACGAAGATTAAATAAAATTTTATTTCTTTTAACCTGATGCATGTCTTTGAAATGCTGAAAAAAATATTTCCAGGAACTTTCATATTTCCCCACATATTTTAAAAGTACTAGTATATGTAGCTTCAAAAAGTTACCGGAATCATGATATGCTGTGAAATTGAGGTTGCGTGTGTGAGCGAGCAAGGCTTCCCCACATTGTTTACAATTCGAAAAAGATGTTTACCATTTAGATCATGCTCAAACGTGTTTTGACATGATTTAAAAGGAATGCTGGCGGTGCACAGGCAGTCTGTTAACTGCTAGTGTAGAGTAAGCATCGCATTTTGATTTCGCTACTTAAAATGTCAGTTATGGAACAGCGTTTGAATATCAAAGATGACCATTGGAGTGGCCGTCCATCAACTTCAATCAATTCATCCACAGTTAATCTTGTGAGCAACATCGTGCGAGAAGACAGACGCCAAAGTGTAGAGACAAAAGCTGCTGCAAAGCTGGCTTCGCAGAGTGTTTCCAAGAACAGTAGACGTTGGCAGAAGTGTGTTACTGCCCAAGGACAGTATTTTGAAGGAAATGTTTAAATGTTTGCAGAAATAAAAATTATTTCCTGGAACTTTTTGAAGCTACAGTAGAGCATCGATTATCCGAATACCTATCAACCGAAACATCGGTTAACCGAAAGCTTTCCAGACAGCATGCCGCTAGTGCTCGTGACGCTGCTGTAACCGAAACAGTTCTGTTAGCGGCTACTAATGTTGTGATGCTGCAGCGTTTTTTTTTTTTGTTTTTTTTTTTTTCTCCTAAACTGCTTATTTTAATGTTACATACATGTCATGTAGTACTGTAACTTTGTGTATACATGTAGTATGTTTTTGCATAACTTTGATACAACATATATATGACTATTTCTTTATTTCATTTTACTCCTATGACACTGGTACAATTTTTTTTCGTACATGATCGGTTATCCGAACACCTCCAGTTCCGAATTATTTCGGATAATTGATGCTCTACTGTACTAGTAATATATTATAAGAATATTCAGTAAGATATATCATTAAACTCTAGATTGGAAAATTGAAACTATTCTCACTATAAATTTATCATTTTAACTTAAAATATTCATTAATTGACAATTCATTAAACTTATCTACTTTAAATTTTTGAAAATATAAGAGTTGTTCAAATAAAGCAGCCTGTGGTACATCTGATAGGATACGAGTAGTTTGGTTATAGCAATGCAATTATGACAGACTTCAGTTCAAAGGGTTGTGCTTACATAGGCACTCTTGCCAAAGATGAAAGTCAAAAAAGGAGTGACCAATAAATTGGAAAAGAAACACAAGTTGACGAAAATATAAATTATATAAATGACAATTAATATAAATTTACTAATAAATAAAAAAAAAATTGATAGTAAATATGAAAAAAGTCTCAAAGTCAAATTGAAGGAGAATTATGACGAATAAGATTATGCTTTATATTAAATTACAATTATATACAATGTTTTATAACATGAATGGGATAACAAATAACATAGAATAAATAAATAAATTAAATTTATGCTCAAAAGTTTTATAATACCCATTTCTAGCCTACACGTATGTAAATTCTAATTATTATTCTAACCAGTCATATACTAGATATACATGTATTTTTAAACACGCATGTAATAAACTTGATGTTGCTATATACAGGCTAGCAAGCCTTTCATATGTACCATTGAACAAACCTAGAATAAACTGTGAAACCAGCCGAGAAATATTGTGTATTTCTTCCACTATCTACTTTAAGGCCTCCGTAAACTTCAAATAGGTTGCTACCATCTTCCATGTTAAATATTCAGGCAATACAACACACAGTCTACATTTCATTTAAACAGCTCTTATAATTTAAAACAATGCTTTAAAGAAAATACAAAATACCTCTTTATCTTCATGATATCCAGTTATAAGTGTATTTGGGATTGTGGTAATAGCTGCAAACCCCAGGCCTGCTATTGATGTTAGGATGTTGATTATAATTATATTGGAGGTTAATAGTATTCCTGCCATGCAGAATGCAAAAGAACCCAGCCCCAGCAGATAAGCTTGAGCTAGGCCGTAACGACTTATTATATAGCTCTGTACAAAACCTGTATATAAACATGCTAGAAAAGAAACAATAAAGGTCTTAGACTATTAAATATAAACTAAATTTTAATACTTCATTAAACTAAATTCCATAATTTTACTTTTATCACATGTATGAGAAAGCAAGCAGGAAGAAAAGAGGGCCAAAGAATTATTTGCAGATTTGAAAAAGAACAGTCATCTTATTCACAAGATTTTTACAAATGATTGTAGCAATTTGACAAAATCACAGTAGGTCTGACAGGATGGTGTTCAAAGAGTCACATTACAATTAAATTCTTTCTGTTGTTATGATCGAGTTTGTACCAATATCTAGTGTTTTTTAAATTTTTTTTTTTTTAATTGTAGAAAACTGATAATTCAAGTAACATTGGAAATGTGGTGAAGCACCATCCTGCAGAATGATGTCAGTGCTGTTGGTTTGCAGCTATGGCAAGAGCCAATTTCCAACAATGGCCAGATAGTTTACCCTTATACAAAGAAAAATGAATCAAACTTTGAATTTTGAGAATGACATGCAAGCCATGTCTTCAATTCTTCTTATACAGGGCGAGTCAAAAGTCCGTTATCCCCTTCCTATCTTGGACACCAATGTAGTTATGCAAATTCCAATACAGGGAATAAATAGAACTTCAGGGTGCTCTATCTGATGGAGCACCTTTCATCATCTCAAATATGCAAATTAGAACACATCCAATTCTATCTCGAAAACCGTAAGAGATACACAAAAAATTCCAAACAAACCAAAAAAAAAAATTCACCAAAATCCGTTGAGCGGATCATCCACAATCCTCACTGGGAGCTCTGCAACATTAAAACCTTGATTCCTGTCAAGATTGAGGCAAGGGATGAGTGGCCATAAGAGGAAACGAGAGCAAGAGAGTCCAAAGATCCTGTGTCAAATCCCAGAAGTAATCACAAATTATTTCATGCATAGTCCTCATCCTGTTCTGGAAAGTTCCACAATGTATCACCAGTTTCCTGTGCAATTGGTATAAAAAGGCATGTTGAAGCTGACAAAAAATCAGACCAAAGCAAGATGGCACAGTACACTAACCAGGTAATGATCAACATGGTCCTCTGCTTTGATGAGACGAGACAAAATTATCATGCAACAACCAGGCTGTATAAAGAAAGATACCCCAATCAATGCCAACCGTCACGTCAAGCAATCGGACAAATTGTACAACGATTTCTGGATACAGGAACTGTCCAACAGCGTCAGCATCAAGTTTGACCAAGAACGCGCACTACTGAGGAAACCAGAGCTTGCAATGAGGATTGTGGGTGATCCGCTCATCGTATTTGGGTGACTTTTTTTTGTTTTGTTTGGAATTTGCTGTTGAACAAATGTGCAATTGGAATTTTTTGTGTATCTCTTACAGTTTTTGAGATAGAATTGTGAACATCCTGAAGCTGCAAGTTTCTGATGGTTAATCCAAAGATCTAAAAAAAAAAAAAAAAAAAAAGAAGAGATGGGTCTAAGTTGCATTTAAATGCCTATAAACTCAAAGACTAGCTTCTTTTTGATGGTGCAATTACAGGAGATATTTCTCTCATGTTCATTTGTGCCAACAACTGAACATTTCTGGAAAATAGCCATTTGGGGACTGGCCCTCAGGCCTAATCACACCAAAGCACTCTGGATATACGAGGGGAGATCAAAAAGTAAGTTGCACTAACTCGCCGCAGGAGTGTGCTGTATGTTGTAATCTTGGGCAAAGCGGAGAAAGGGACATTAACTGCGCAGACGTCAGATAGGACGGTTGCTGTGGTTTCCCATCGTGTTTTGTGTGACTAGCGGGCTAAAAGCAATGGCGCATCAACTGGATGTCCACTCCAAACTTGAGGTGCGAGTAACAATCCGATTTCTATGGGCCAAACTGGTGAATTGCATGGACATTCATCGTGAAATCACTGCCGTATATGGAAATTGAGCGCCGGTGTGAACTGGCGATAACGCAACACCTCACAAGGCCCGCCAAACGTGCGAACTACTGCAGCGATTCAATTGGGAGGTTTAGCAACATCCTCCATACAGTCCCGACTTAGCGCCATGCGAACTCGAAACGGAACTCGGTGGACAACGATTTCGAAACGATGAGGAGGTGAAAGCGGCTGTCACCGTGTGGTTACAAAATGCTGGAGGAGATTTCTATGCATCCGGAATCAAAAAGTTGGTTGATCCTTCGGATAAATGTTTAGGGTCTCTTGGGGACTATGTGGAAAAGTGAACCTACATTGTATGCTGATATAGCAGTGTTGCTTTTGTACAGGTGGTGTAATAAATGGCCATACCGTGGAAGTGCAACTTACTTTTTGATCTCCCCTCATACATAAAGAGTAGAGTGGAAAGATTTCCCACTCTTTGTAAAGTCTTTCATTCAAAGCTACATTGTAGAGAAGCCAATTATGGAGATACATGTATATAAAAGTAGAGTGGCCAGACATTCCTCAAGAGCCAATTCAGGATCTCTTTCATTTAAAGCTATATTGTATTGAGCTAGGTATTGAGCTTCCTGACAAAAACAATTGTGTAGTTGTGTAAATCTAATCAGGTAAGTGATCAGTGACTGGCTGGAATATATTTGAAATTCGTTTTACCTCTGGTTTATTACACTCAAGCCCATTATCATCTTGTGCCCAATGACTTTGTAGATGGATCGAAAGCTTCGAAATGCTTAAGCCAAAAATTAATAAATTCAAATATTGCTTAAATCCATGCTTTCCTCCTCCAGATTTATATTAACAGAAGATCCTAAGACCTCATCAAGGATTAGCTAATAACTGAGTAGAGATATCAATTAGTGACTGAACTATACATTCTCAATGGAGGCATCGGTAGGATTGAAAGAGTAAAGAGTTGTCCATGTTCTCTTCATGGTTTACTGGCTAGAAAACAGCTTAATGGGTAGTACCAAAGATAGCCTTGAGTTGGATGTTTATGATCAGGCACTAAAAAGTTAAAAGTTCTTCAGTCTTTTAATACTGATATTTAAGTCATTGAGAATTTCATAACTAAAAGTCATGAAGTCTTTAACAATGGCAACTTAATCTATAATACTAGAGACAAAGCTTCAAGATTTATGTTATCATTAATTGTAACAAAGGTGTCAGAAGAGCAGTTACTTCCTTTTCATCAAAAAATGGAACACGTCCACATTCAACATTAAAAAGTAGAGGGTTAAAATACTTTTCAGAGCCAAGAATTTTTAATGTATGATTGAATATTACAACACTTAAGATAGAAAATAATAAATGGCATGAAGAAATTTAAGACTGTATTCTCACATCCACTGAAGTTTTCTATGGCATGTAGAAATTACCTTGGTGCAGATCTAACACTTTGCAAAGTGACCTAGTCTTGATGTTGATAAGAGAGCATAAGCAACATGTTCTGAGTGACATGAGAACAGAGGGTTTACATTTTGTTTATTAATTAATATTGAGATCCTTTTGAGTTTTGCCATTTTTTTTTTTCACAATTTAACTATGGTGCATATTTATTTATAGATGAGGAGATATATATCCATAAGCTCTTTTCGTGAATATGTACATAAAATTCAAGTTTCTCTTTATTCATTCATATAATATTCAAACATATTCAAAATTCAAATATTTTATTAGGTTCCTCATTCCCAATTATCTTTGTTTTCAATGTCATAAGATAATCTGCAAACCAGAACATTAAAATTTACAAAAGCAGAAAATCAGTAGAAATTTATGATGGATAATTTTGTTTAAATTACAGATAATAAATGGTTTAACAGAAGAACTTGCAACTTGTTCCTCTCTGTTATCTCTGTCTTGCATACCCTTGCATGAGCTTTACTGAAGGCAGGATGATTAAAATACCATAAATAAGCACAGAGCTTTTGAACTGTGGATAGACAACATGACCCATAGACCAAGTATAAATTGAATAAACAGAACAAAACAGACATCTTTAGATGAAGAAACTTCCTAGACCATTTTGCTTGTGAGGCAGCCTTGGCTAGAGCCCCCACCTTTAGGTTTTGAGGCTTATGCTTCAGCCTATCAAGCCCTATAAGTAAAATCCAGCACAACAGGCAGATACTGATTAAATTTTTACAAGCTATAAACAAGTATCCTTATGAATGACCTACTGTGTCTAAGATCAAATGGTTTGTGAGGTTAGTCTTTGGCCCAAACTTTAAATATCAACTGTCCATTACAAACATGCATTTTATAAACTTATTCAAGTCTATTTTATATGGTATAGAATAATTACTGGATTTAATAAACACTGTTGTTATTTTTTTATCAAAAAGATAAGATAATTAAAAGTCTGTATTAACGTTCTTACCAGTAACGCTATGAAGGAAAAGGCCCAAACTGCCCATTCTGACGCCAGCATCATAATGAAGGCGAGCCTCTGTTCCTTCATGTGCATTTGGATTGCCTGAAAATACTGCTTGAGCAATGTAGTCAGTGTAAAACATGTAATAACAAAGAAGAGCAGCCCAACCACAAAAGTCAGCAAAAAATAAACGTCTAAGAACAGTAGGCACAACAAAAATTTTCTTTAAAGACAGTACGGGAGTTTTGATTATGTAATAAGGGATTGCAAACGGCAACCACCATATGGGCCACGTTTCATTAGATTTCTTTCTTCGGAAAACAGAATCAAACTTCTGAGAAAAACAAATTAAAAATGAAAATGGATTTTTGAAAGTCCCCAAAATTTTTTTTGTTTGAAAATGCTTTTCCTTAGTTAAGGCTGCTGGTTGTGAATTGCAGACATTTCTGTTGGTTATTAAAAGCGAACATGAAACATCATTTTTATCATGTTTTTGGCACAGATCATCACTTTGGGAATCATTACTACCAGTTTCATAACCAATATCATCATTTAATTCACTATTTTTAAGCTGTAAGAAATTTGAATATGATATTGGTAAATTGTCTTGTTCACATTCTGTGGCTTCCTTTAATTTAATAGCTCCTTTTCTTGCTGCCAATAATGTAGTTGATCCTGCAACTACCATCAATCCGATGATTACTGAAAAGGCCATTTCTTCTTGACTTCTAAAAAAGCTAGAATCAAAAGGGGAAAAAAAAAATATTAATTCAGAAGAAAGACAACTACTATGGATTCAAATTTAAAAAGAAAAACATCTGAAATATCAAATAATGCAATACAAACAATTACCATAAAAACTGATTCTGTTACAGTTACTGTAATGCAATTTTTTTTTCATAATTCATTTTTCAATAGTTTATTATAATTATCTCAAAATTAATATTTAAATGGGTTTATTTGTATTTCATATAACATTATTTTATGATAAAATAATAAGGGTTTTTTTAAAAAAAAAGTTCTCAAAAATTAATTTTAAAAATACAGTTTTAAGTTTTAAAATGAGATATTTCAATCCATGTAATACAATCAATTCTCTAAGCTTTAACCATCAGGTAAATGATATTAATTAGAAAATGGATGGAAAAATTCTGCGACTTGGATTCGAACCAAAAACCTCAACTGTCATGGTCGACGCCTCTAAGACTGTCATGGTCGAAGACACTTGTACAGCCATGCTGTTACTGAGTGTCTTCGACCATGACAGCCTTAGAGGCGTTGACCATGACAGCCTTAGAGGCGTTGACCATGACAGTTGAGGTTCCTGATTCAAATCCAGGTCGCAGAATTTTTCCATCCATTTTCTAATTAATATCATTTACCTGATGTTTGGAGTCAGCTCCAATTTAATTTCTTTATTTCTTGAACCATCAAGACTTAAATCTTTCTGGCTTACAGAATTTGCTATTAATCATAAAATTAATTATAGATGAAAAAGAAAAAAATTCCATGACTTAGATTCAAACCAGAGACCACAAGTCTCTAGCTCATTGCCTCTATCAACTGGGCTATTGCAGACACGATGACCTATACACCTGTTCCCAAGTGTCCCAAACAGTTAAAGTGGTAGCCCAATGATAGGGGCAGGCATCTGAATTTTCCCTTTCAAAAGCAAGAGGAACATTCACTGAAAGTGATGATGGAAAAACTGAAGCTGTTTCAAGCTTGTATATGGTAATTAAATATAAATGAAAAAGGAACAGAAAAATTCCATGACCTGGATTCGAACCGGGGACCATGATCCAGGCCACACAAGTTTTCCTTTCCTTTTTCATCTACATTTAATTCTGTAAATTTGAAGCACAGCTTCAGTATTTCATGATCACTTTGCATTAATCATAAAGAGTAAGTGCCATCAAAATTTAACATACATACGGTTTTTTGAGCTGATATTATAGAACCACTGAAAAAATAAATCCGACACAGAAATCGTCAGTTATTTTCAAATATTTTTTTTTTCGTATCATGAGCATCATTGTCGAGTGATCCCAACATCAAAATTGATTAAAGTTTGCTAATTAGAACTAGCATCAAAATATTTCTTAATTTACCCATCTTGTTAAATGTAACAAGACAATGCTTTAAGATAACATTTTCATTCTTCTAGGTGCAGAGTACAATATTTTTTTATTAATGCAATCATTAAGAATTTTACAATTATTCAACTTTTACTGAGCATTTTATTTACTGAAAAGAAGCATTATTCAAGATTAAAGGGGAATTCCAGCCAAACAAGAATTGAGTCTAAAATTTTAGCGATCTTAAAGGATATCAAAGAGTTATAATTTTTTTCAAAGCTAGATTGATAATTTGTAAAAACTGAGAAATTATTAAGCACTCTTTTATGCGTTTATGGAGAGAAATAAGCGTAGTGACACGACCTGATGACACATGAAATAGGCATTGCTAAAGCATGGTTCCCATATGTGTAAAAACAATGGCAGAAACCATAAAATAGAAAAAAATTTATGAAGTCACTTCCTGCTTCTGTCTCTTCTGCCCAACTGAAAATTTCTGCTTTTTGGAGTTTATTTATTTATTTATTTATTTAGGGTGGGGTAGTTAGTTAAATACAATGACAATAGAGGGGGAGTTGGGTTGAGTTCAATTTTTGTGGTAGAAAGCAGGGCTGTCACAATGATGATCTTTCGCTCTCTCTCTCTCTCTCTCTCTCACTCACTCACTCACACACACACACACACACACACACACACTCACACACTCACACACACACACACACACACACACACACACACACACTCACACACTCACACACTCACACACACACACACAAAATTAAAAAGGTCAGACACTCAGCCAAGAAAGAAAATTGTTGTGGAAGCACTAATAAAAGAGGTGTGAAATATGTTTATTAACACAATTGAATTAATCAAATAAAATTGAATAAACAACAATTGAATACAAAAATTCAATATGATGATTGTTGAGGAATGAAGAACGAAATACGCATCATGTACAGTCGAAGCCGACCGTTTAGATCGATCAATGGCTTCAGTACAGCACGACCTTTAGTATCCAGTAGGTTATGGGTGCAGTGCAAAAATGCCAAATTACAAGATACGGCACTTGAGATCTCATCCATTTCATCTTCTGCCAATGTGAGGCATCTCCAGGAGCAGAACATAACAGCAGAAAAAAAAAAAGCACTGGTTTCTGCTCTCTTGTTTTCTGCTAGTGGGAACCATGCTTTAGGGGGCTGATTAACAGCATGTTTCCTTATTGCAGCTATGCTGGTGAAAAGCTGTATAAAAATTTAAAGGAGAAAAAAAAAGTTAAATATAGCCGTACATTTTTGAACCCAAGTCTGGTACCCCCTCCCATTAATGAAGAAAACGCCCGCAGCAACGATAATACAATATAAATGAAAATTCATCGTATACACGATCAATAACACGGAATGGTGTTATGCACTGCATGCTTTTTGTCTGGTCTGAATATAGTGCTGCTTCTCTTCTATGTGTCCTGCCGGATCACCAGTCATATCATAAATTACCTCCATGAGCAATAGTGTGTTTTTATTAATTACTACTAAATATTGGAAAAATACTGTGAATTAGCAATATAATTTAAAGATATCCAACTATACATAACTGGACATAAATAAATTATAGGAGATTTTTTTTCTGTCATACCTGCCAAGCATTGTCCCTGACCAGTCAGTAGCAGTAATGAAATAACCGATACATCCACCTATACTCAGCATACATGAATAAGCCATGAACCCTTGCTTTACAGAATCTGTTCCTTGAACAGCATCAGAAATCAATGCTTCACATGGATTAAAGCCAATCTAAAGATGATAAAGAATTATATTGTTAATTAAATGTTTTATTCAAATCACACTTTCTAGAAGCAATAAACCACCTTTTCTGTAATGAACAACATATATTTAATTTCCTTAACATGGGTCACTCAAAAGTAATGCATAAGATTATTTTTAATTCAAATTTTGTTCTACACCTTTGCTATTTATACAGTTCTTTTGAAACATTCTTTAAAAATGAAATTTCTTTATATAATCTCCATCCCTTTCAACTGCTTTATGTCACCTTAGAACTAGGGCCTATATGCCTGCACAATAAACCTCTAGACCATAGTCTGAGCCACTATTTGGGAGCCATCACGAGGGATTCATCATCTTCAAACTTCTCCACAAAGACGTCTTCAATTTACCAAAGAGATGGTAAGGGTGCTAGATCGGGCTGTAAGATCGGTATTGCAATGTAGTCCAGCCAAGTTTGTGATAGTTTTTGATTGACATATAGTCCAGGAGTATCATGCAACAGCAAAAAATCCTACCGAAGTCGAGATTGAAATTTCTTGAGGATCAGAACTAATGAATGTTTCTTATGGCTTGATGTCCACCAGCAAAAGTCCTGAATCAATAAAAAATATTGCCATAACTTTCTCTGCTAAGGCAACACCTTCTAGACACAACGTTTCGGCACACAAACTATGACATCATAACAGTAGGCAGTAAGCAATCGACGTTTGCCTGAAGGGACTTCTGTATTCGTAACAATGGCAGCCTCCTATCGCTACATTTTGTTGGCTAAGAAAACCAGGTTGAAATTTATTTATTTATTTATTTATTTATTTATTTATTTATTTATTTATTTATTTATTTATTTATATTTTGTTCTCATGCCACTCCAATGATTGCCTTAGTCTCAGGTTTAAAATAGTACAAGCATATTTAATCTCTCGTCATAATTCTTATAAGAAAGTCATCTCCACCATCCTCATACTGTTTCAAGTGCTCTCTGCACAAAGGGTTTTTTTGTATCTGTCAACATCCTCTGAACGCACTTGGCACAAATCTTTCTCAATTGCAACTGTTGCAGTATTCTCCATAAACTTACTTCCCCAAATCCTAAAGCATTAGCAGCCTTTTCACATTTACATGCCTATCTTACAAAACCATACTGTTAACGCATTTCACATTCTCAGATGCTTATTAAGTGGATGGGCTGCCATTACAAGGAGAATCCGAATAATGGCGTGCCTCCTTTCTCCAGAAAATCTGTGTTCCTCTGACTAACTGTACTACAATCAACAAGCATTATTTTCATAGAACTTTTTCAACCTTGAGAATATTTTTCACTGTCTCATTCTCAACACAGGAACTCTAAAACAGCAGACTGCCTCTGACAAAGTTCAAGCATAGCAACAATCTTGAAGAAGTGCTAATGACTCTGCCATCAGCAGGAATGGGTTTTAATACAAGTAGGAAATATATTTTTATTGCACTCTTCTTTTGGAGTGACCCTCGCAATAGGATATTAGGATAATCAACATCAGAATCCAGAAAGATACCTATACAATTTTATATACATGTATAATCTATTCCAATGGGGATACGACGTTTTGTTACAAAACACCTTGTGACAGAGACACCTTGCATTTAGTTTTCTCCCCATAGATTTGGGGCAACCCCCGGCCCACCTAGGCCAGAGGTCCATAAGGCAAATTTGTTTCTCCCCACAGATAATTCTTCCATCCCCTACCGTTTAAAATTTTAACATCAAAAAGACAATGACGCAAAATAATGGATTAACAAGACCCCTCTTTTCTTTAATGAACTGACTTAAATTTATGTGCATTATAACATAAAAGCACATATTAGAAGTAAATATGTAATACATAAAAAATGATGGATTTCTACGTTGTAATATTTTATTTTTGCGTATTGTGTACCTTCATCTGTTCTTGGTATAATTTATTTTTATACAAATATTTCCATTGATCAAATCATTCACATGCTTTCTTTTATTCATTTCTTTTTCCACACATAAACTGCAATTTACTAAGCCTCCCTAGATCACATTTTAGAATAAAACTAGTCTAATTAACCAGTTAATCCAGAAGTCTATGACTTTTGATTAATTAAAATTAAAAGAATGTACAGCAAATTTAATCATAAATTTATCTGGTAAAACCTTTCTTATTTTAATATAATAAACATGAATATCATTTTAATATATCAATAGCCTATATTAAAATCATTAATTAAAAATTAAATAAAAACTCCATTTAATTAAAAGAAAGTAAATAAAAATAATAAAAACAATGAATAAAAGTCACCCAATGAAGAAATGCAAAAGTTGAAGGACGAAACACAATTGAAACAAAGGTCTTGTGGAGATTATGGAGTTTTTATTTAATTTTTAATTAATATATTTTATCACAACTCCTACTCTTATATAATAATTAAAATCATTATTCCTTATTTAAAAAAAAACAAAAAAAAAACACAAAACTAACATCATGCTTTTTTTGTTCAAGTAATGAAAATATGATTTTTCTAATTTTATGTATACAGTATAATCATAAAGCAAATTTTAAAAGATTTAAACAATTTAATTTTTACAATTTCTCAATTCAATTAGTTTAAGTTTATCATTTAAGTCTCAAATTAAATGAGGAAGTACATGTATTCATTTATTACAGTGGAACCTCAGTTTACGAACTTAATTCGTTCCAGGAAATGTTCGCGGACCGAGGTTGTTCGTGAACCGAGGCAACTTTCCCCATTCAAATCAATGTTAATACAGTTAATCGGTTCCAGTGATCAAAAACAGATCCCCCCCCCCCCCATTAACTTAATATGGGTACAGTATAATACATTGAAGACATAAATTCTAAATTAGGAGCAATATTCACATGAATACAAATTACAAAGTGAATACATGTAGTACGAAGTGGCACCTTCTATCTGCGTATGCCTAGAATAAGAAGTTAGTGATGTCGCCTGTTCATGAACTGAAATACTGGTTCTTAAGCCGAAACAAAATTGTTGTTCGTGAACCGAAGCGTTCATGAACCGGGGCATTCGTGAACCGAGGTTCCACTGTATAAACAAACCGAAGCCTGTCTAAACTGTGATAAAATTATGCCCTCTCAAGTTTGGAAAAGGGAAACTAAAGCGACAAAAATAGGAAAAAAAGTTTGGAATTTGACCTTGGGCTCAGGTGTAGAAAACTGAGCTATGCAAACTCTTCAGAGTGAGCTGTCTCTGTCACAAGGAGTCTGTAGGGAATTGTCCTGTAGCGAAATTTCAGTATTCCATTCCAATGATGTCAGACTTCCTTGCAATACATTAAACCAGTGAAATTAATCAGTTCAGGCAAGAAGCAGAGTTCAAATCACGTTGGACGATGCCATTTATTGTTTCTTAGCAACAGGAATAGGTAAGTATAATGAATGATGTTCAACTATTTTAGCCTTTATTAGGAAAGTTTTTCTTTATTAATAATTAATGTATATTATTATTATTATTGTCATTGTTTGGGGAAGCCAAACTCGGATCAAGTCCGGAAGTCAATCCCAGAGGCAGACCCAAAAGAGGGCCAAGGGACTCAAATGCGAGGGAGGGAAAGTCATGCACTCGTGGGAGTATTGATGTTTGGGTGTAGGAATTTCCTTACTATGTGACAGGTGTTTAGAATTGTGGCTTTCTGTAAGGTTTTGTATAAGTGTGGGTTTAAATTTAGTGTTGACAGGCTTTTGTGTAGCGAGTATGGAATAACCCCAGTGGCAGAAACAACGATAGGGACAATATGTACTCTGTTAACTCCCCAAAGGAGTTTTATTTCATGTCCAAGATCCGTATATTTGGTGATTTTGTCAGTGTATGTCTTTTGTAAATTGTGTGTGTTGGGGATGGAGATATCAATTATGTAAGTCACTTTGTTTTGCTTATCTACTAGTGTAATGTCTGGTCTGTTATGAGGGATAGTTTTGTCAGTGATTATAGCTCTGTCAAAACATAGTTTATGTGTGATGTTCTCTAAGACAGTGTCGGGGATATATTTATAGTAAGGAGTGTGAATGTCCCTTAGCTTGTGTATCTTAGCTAGATGTTGATGTATGATGTTGGCTACCTGGTTATGTCTGTGCAAATAATCTGTCTGCGTGAGTATTTTGCAACTGGATATGACGTGTTGGATGGTTTCCTCTGCGATATGGCATTTCCTGCAAGACCCGTCAGCCGATTCTTTGATAATATGTTTTCTGTAGCTTTTAGTGTTAATAACCTGGTCTTGTATGGCAATCATGGTTCCTGCAGTTTCCCCAAAGAGACTCCCTTCACTCAACTAAAAGTTCGACGCTTTTTTGTCGACGTGTGGCTGGTTGAGGTCAGAAGGATGTCTACTGTGGAGTTGCTTTCCGAGCCATGATTGAAGTTTAGTGCATGTTGTAGGAATGTTATGGGTGTTCTGCATGCTGTTCAGATTCAGAGGTGTGTATTTTGTATCAGCCATGCAGACTGCTTTATGTAATGGTGATGTGTGTTGTTTAGAGTGAAAGAATTCTCTGAGTGACTGAGTCTGTTTCTGGTGTAGATCTGTTATGTCAATAAGACCTCTGCCTCCCTCTGAACGAGGCAGGGTGAGTCTTTCAATAGCTGTGTGTGGATGGTGCTTTCTGTGCTTTGTAAGCAGTTTACGTCGTTTCATTTCAAGTCCCTTAAGATCTGTGTGTGTCCACTGTATGACTCCAAAGGAGTAAGAGAGTATTGGCGTGGCATAAGTGTTGATGGCCTTGATTAAATTTCTGGAATTTAAATGCGTTTTAAGTATTGTCTCTAACCTATGAAGATATTGTTTAGTGAGTGTATTCTTTATGTGTTTGTGCTCCAGAAGCTTGGCTTGCTTAAATCCTAGATATTTGTAAAATTCATAATTTTTTATTATTATTATTATTTATTTATTATTATTATTTTAGCAGAAATGCAGTTTAATAACGTGATAACTACAACTACATGAGGAAGTAAGCGGTAAATTGGCAAAGTATGCTCAACAATATAATGGTGAATACACGAATTAAATCATTATAAATGTTTTTCATGAAATAATCAGTAGTAGAAAATTAACTTTAAGTTTGCTTCAGATATACTAAATTAACGGTCTACTAAATATAAAAAGTATAAATCTATTATGATATTTCATAGGGAATAACTACCAATTTTTCGATATGAATATCTTCTGGGTTTATGCTTAAAAAAAGTAACATAACGACATAACTTCATGATGGGAAAAAATATAAAAATCAATGTTTAAATGCATGAATGAGATTATGTTAATGAGATTTAAATATTTTTTTTTTTAATTTGTAATTTAAATGCATTTTAATGGATCTTAACAATAAAACCTATGACATTTAAAACAATGAGTCAAGTTTAATCTGATTGATCATCCTAATAAATATTTATGTAATTTAACAATCTATTAATGGAGGTGTTTATTTTAATGTTTTTCCAACTGAATGGGTTAGATAAAACTGATGTATATTATCACTGAATATTTTAAAATGTTATCAACAGGGGAATTTAAATGACAGGAAGAAATAGGTGGGAGAGAAAAGGCTCTTTATATAATCTTAGTCAACATCCTGAAACTTGGATGCCCTTTAAAAATTTAGTTATCAACTAGAAATAAAAAAAAGAAAAAATAAACAAAAGGAGAAGGGTTTAAACTGCTTCCATATCTATAATTTTTGAATAATCTGTTTTACATATTAATCCTAGAATATAAACTTTTTTTTTAACTGAAATACTGCTAAGCACACAAATTAATTAAAATATTTTATCATTTGTATGTTTTGTATCAGACATCTGCAATTTCATTAATTAAGTCAAACTCTAATGGATTTGGAAACCAAATGATTTGGATATGTCCCATCCTTGTGTATCTATGCTGATATCCAAGCAGTTAATCTTTTGGGCAATTTTTACTGTCTATCAAAACGCACATATCGTGACCTATTTATTGCATTATATGATAGAAGATTGTATGTTATTTATAATATTAACAGACTGAATGTAGAAAATTAGAAGCAACAAAATCTAAAACAGAAACCTTCAAAATATGACTAACTCATGAGATATGATTTTGATGTAGATCACATTTTTATAATTACAAATTTATAAAGAACATAACTTTATTACAGGGTGAGGCATTTATCTTGAGACAACTGAATATCTCGGAAACTAAGCATTGTACGAAAAAATGTCCAAAATCAAAAGTGAATTATTTCGCGGGGGAAATTCTTTAGTTAAAAAATTACCCCGTCCCCCTTGTGAGGGGGGCTGGGGGTGGGGTAACTTTGAAATCTTAAATAGGAACCCCTATTTTTAATTGTATATTCGGATTGTACACAATATTCGAGAAATGTTTTATTCTTGGTGTTTTTTCAATTGATCCAACTGTTTAGGAGATAGAGGCCCTGAAAGTGTGGAAAAGTTTTGAACCCAATTTTATCGATGAAGACAGAGTTAGAGAGTGGGTCTGCAGACATTCCTATTCTATTTTTTGATGGTCTTTAAGAATCCGGTCAGAATTTCAAAAATACAAAATTTTTTAGTGCACAAGTAAACTTTTGGGGCAGCAGTCCTATGGAGACAGAGTCTATGCGCGTGTATTGAAAAACATTTTTGATTGGTGATTTTGGACGTTTTTTCGTATAATGCTTAGTTTCAGAGATATTCAGTTGTCTAAGGTAAATGCCTCACCCCATATACATGTACTGAAAATTCAGGTTTCGGCTTGTTAATAAAACATGAAATACAAGAAGTAATGCAGAAAGTCACAAGAAAAATTAAATAATGAAAATAAAAATTTATCTTTATTTATTAGTTTGCTTACTTACTAAACAACTGAAATCCAATAGGACCACCCCTAAGGCAGTCAAAATAATGCCCAATTTGCTGCTGCCAACAAATGCACCAAATGGGTTTCCAAATGGAATAAGAAATAATGATACAAGAAGCAATAATATTACACCCAGGATGTATGGCCATCGTCGACCAAAACGAAACTCGCAATGATCACTCCAACTGCCTAATAATGGAATTGCTCCTAATGATAAAAATGGTCCTAAAATAAAGAAATAAAATTATGATTCTCCCTAATAAAATTTCAAATATTTTAAAGTCATTAAAAAAGGGCATCTCAAAAACAAATATACAAGTTTTGAATATTTATTAATACAGTGGGTACTGCTTAATGTGATCACTTTGGGACCAAGCCAAATTGTTAACAGAAACTGAAGTTGGAAATAAAGAGATGTAGTTGGAATTTAACTGGATTATAGAGAGCCTTTATTATTTGTACATATTACATACAAAGATTCTTCAGCAATAATCAAGATTAATACAGTATGAAACGAGAATTAATGAAGAATTAAGCAAAAAAATTCATGTATTGTCAGGCATCTTTTTCACGAACATCCTTAAACCATAATTTTAAAGCAGATTTGACCTGATCATTTTTCCATTGCAATATCAAATGCACTTAACATTTCCATTTTCTGCAAATGCTTAGACTGGAAGGAAGAGTATGCAGATTTCTCACCAGAATGGCGCTAGAATCGCATTTTGGTATTTGTTTGTTCCGGTCAGGCTTTTGATCATTCTATGATTTAGATTTATTAACAAATTGTGTATTTATTATTCAGATCATAATTTAAGATGATACAGTAGAACGTCGATTATCCGAACGCCTGTCACCCGAACTCGAAGGCGAGGGCACCCCTATCAATTTTCTAGCACATAGCTAGCTCTTCCTTGCATGTGTTAGGCTCTTCCTGTCTTTCACCTGCTCTCACTTTGAAGTTATTTGTTGTGTGCACTGTACAATAGAAACGAAACAGAGCAAGGGCACCCCTATCATTTTTCTAGTTGCTCATTTCTGATTTTTTTCCTTTTTAAGTTTTTTTTTTTTTTTTTTTAGTTTACAATACAGTATTGTATATAGGGTGTATCAGGTTCGATGGTCATAAAGTACCTAATGTGATTCTTTGCATGATTACAAACTTATCGAAAATGTCGACAAATCAAAATTTAAATTGCGTCGTTACATCATTTATGAACTTTCCGCACCAGCAGTTCATTAAATTCAAAGGGGCGATTACAATTAAATCGGCGGCAATTGTTGAGATTAAATGACGTTTTCAACAGGTTTTCAGCAAACTTCGCGTGATGTTTAGACCCTTAACATTTGAGTTTTGAACATTTTGCATACGGAACTTTAAGTTTGAACGGATATATTTTAAGAGAAGGAGGAGACACAAGAACCCTGGAATACAATAAATAATAGTTATTAATTAACCCTGCTACCTCCATTTCCAGCAGTGCTTCCCCCTTTACTTTCAAAATTAACCAGAACCTGACCTGCACTTCTCACAATCTAATTTACCTGTTACATTGCAAAGTATGCCAGAAACAATATCTTGGTGAGACATGCCAGATTTGCCAGACATAAATTCAACATCCTTAGCAATGCTGGCACCCCTGTCGCTAAACACTTTAATTCCCCTGGCTACTCTTTACAGGCCATCAGCCTTTATATTCTTCGTAGTAACTTCCATAACAAAAAAGAGAGAAAGCAATTCGAGTCTTTTCTTTATTTGGAAATTCAATTCCCTCACCCCTAATGGCATTAACCTTAGCAAAGGCACCATTCCCTCATTACCTTTCCCATATCCCTCTCCAACTTCAGCTATTCCTTAATTTGTCGTAAGCTCTATGGGCCCTTTTCTTTTTCTCTTTTTTCAGTTTTCTTTATCTTATCTTTTATTTCTTCTTTTCAATGTTCTTTCATATTTTTCTACCTCTATGTTCATTTTGTGTCCGTCCCTGCACACACTTTTTCTCATAGGCTTCTTGTACTCCTTTACTTCAGTGACCTTTGACACGGTGCTCTTATATGTGGTACTATTTTACAGGGTGACTAGCGACAGGGAATTGTCAGAATTTTTTTTTTGTTTTTTTTTTTGTAACCGGGGACAGTCAGGGAATCATAAGATCGAAAATTTTGAACAATGTCAATAAATATTCTTTCATGACAGCCTTTTCTGTTAGCTGATAATCAGGAAAAATCAAGGGAAATACAGGGAATTTTACGAAATCTCTTTGCTAAGCACCCTATCATTCCTAAACTTTTTTATAATTTCAATTTCATATGTGTTATCCTATTGCATTTTTCTCGCCACCCTCTTATTATTTCCTATTTGTCCTCCGACCTGTCCTATCCCAACAGTTCTTCTAATTAATCTCATTTGTTCTCTTCTTGTTTTTCAGCCAATACCGTATTACTATTCCCTATGCAAACTATATATAAACCCGTCTGTTAGTACAACTTCATAACTTCAAGATAATTCTCTAATATTTGCTTTTAGAGAATTATCCTTTTTGCTTTGATAAAGGATTGTCTCTATCCGAAACGTCAGCTTTTTATTTTGATTTTGATTAATTATTTTTGTTTATTATATCTTATTTTTTATTCACTTTGTATTTTTAATTATGAACTTTAAGTTTGTAATCATGCAAAGGCTCACGCTAGGTACTTTATGACCATCGAACCTGATACACCCTGTACATACGAGGGGCGATTGATAAATAAGGTCTCCATGGCTGTAACTTTTTTATTTGTTAACCGATTTTCAAAATTCTTTTTGTATCTTGTACTCACATTTGTCC
This sequence comes from Rhysida immarginata, assembly GCA_023313115.1. NCBI lineage: Eukaryota > Metazoa > Arthropoda > Chilopoda > Scolopendromorpha > Scolopendridae > Rhysida > Rhysida immarginata. Next base: position 1,295,665 of record JAHWFO010087465.1, on the reverse strand, counting down.
TCTAAGTAATGCACTATTCACTTTTTGACATAGTCCCCATTCCTTTCCAAGCAGTGCACCAACACGTGACTAGTTGGGTGAACCCGTCGGAGATGAATTCTGGAGTTGTTGTCGACACCAGGATTGAATCGCAGCGTTTACCTCGCCATCAGAACCAACTCATGTCCCTTGAGGGCCTCTTTCTTCTTTGGGAAGTGGTGAAAGTCGCAATGTGCAAAGACTTTCATTTTTGAACTGCAATTTTTCATCTTTGAACTGTAGGCACTGCAACGCCTCTGGTGTGTGGTGACTCGTGTGTGGGCAGACGTTATCATACTCCAGAAGAGGGTCCAAAGCTGCCATTCAATCCTGGTGTCGACAACAACTCGGGAATTCCTCTCCGACGGGTTCACCCAACTAGTCACGCGTTGGCGCAATGCGTGGAAAGGGATGGGGACTATGTCTGAAAGTGAATAATGCATTACATAGAGGACAAATGTGAGTATAAGATACAAAAAGAATTTTGAAAATCGGTTAACAAATAAAAAAGTTACAGCCATGGAGACCTTATTTATCAATCGCCCCTCGTACATGTGCAATATTTTTTTCAATAGAACGTTTTTAATCGTGTTATTTGTATTAATACTGTATGTACAATACATACTTAAGCATTTTTTACCTTATCTACGTTTAATTTAAAACCTCAGGTCTGTTATCCGCATTTTCGTTTATCCGAACCACCCTTGGTCCAATTAGTTCGGATAATTGACGTCCTACTGTAGTTTAAAAATATGGAAGGCAATGTAGATTTTAATAACTTTTTAGACCTTTAATTAAAAGTAGTAGTGGAACATTTCAGATGATAATTGACACCATAAAAAATTGAACCTTTAATTTAAAATATTATTTTAAAATAATTTTGAACATGTAAGCACTGAAAATAATTTTTTAACTCTCATGAAATTAAAGTTACTTTTTTGGCCGTGGAATTTCATCAGAAAGTTATTAAAATAAATATCATAAACGTATACAGTATCTAATCTGGCTCGCTGGCAGAGAACGTTAAAATGTTGCTCTCTACATCTGTGAGTCACAGATTCTAAGTCTGCTAAGGGCGTGGATGTTTTTGTTTTTCCCTTTACTGACAAGCTTGGAAGACCAAGCAAAGCCCTCAGTAGGCTGATCCTCTACTAGATGAAATTTCAAATAAACTCAATGATTATTCGACATCCGAAAAGGTAAAAAAGCAATATAAAAGAGGATAAAAATTGTTCCCAGTTTTGCACAATACCTATTAACCTCTTCCAAACCAAAAAAAAAAAAAAAAATTCATTGCCATGAAATCTGCGCCCACTGTTATCTCTTTTGCCCAATCCGTATTTTAATCATAAGTGTGGACAGATGTCCCATCTTAATGGGAATAAAAATATAATGCATGGCAAGGCAGATTTCTGCAGCAAATTGAAATGTTTAAGAACAGTATGTATACAGTTTTTGGTATATCCTATAATTTTAATTTGAAATAAAATATAATCTGATCACTTAAGATTATAAAATTACATACTGTAACTTATGGTCGATGATGCTAAAAATCACAGTTTTCGAAAAAAAAAATAACCCGCTAGTTTGGCTGCAGCATGGGTCGAAGCTCCCATTGTTCACATGTTTCCAACACATGTGAAAATGCACATGATGAACAACAGATTGGCCACCATCTTTGGTGAATGATGATTTCTGTCTGTTCAAACATCTGAAATCCTTCCTTGGTAGACAATAGTTCCACAACGATGACAGGCCAAATAAGACACCGGCAGCACTTTTCTATGACAAGGAAATACTACACCTGAAGCAAGACTAATATAAAAACTTTAAAAATAATGCCTCAACCTGATAAAATAGGATATCAAATTAAACAACCCTAGCCAGAGATACACCGTGAACTAAGAAAATTTAGAAGGACTGTTATATTAATAACGATTGAAAATTATTATAAATAGGAGTTTTATTTTTAAAGTTTTTAAATTAGTCTTGGTATTTTCCTCAACAGGAGTTAGAGAAAATAATTCGAACACTTGCCTTTAGACAAAGTTCAGCTGAACTATTTCTCACACCTATTTCACGAATGGTTAAGTCCCCACATCTTAATAAATCACATATCACACATCACTGTTGGTTAAGTAGTAAGTACTCTTGCTGTTTACATACTTTTCTTTTATCATTAAGGGGTGATATGTCGGGCTTAATAGATTTCCAAAGAGGAACTCTGTCATCAAGTTATGCGAGTTTCGAGATCTACTGTATCCCTGATCACATCTCAATGCACCAAGATTTCATCGAATTGCAACCCGAAAACAAAATTACGGCAAATGCAATTACTGCAGAATTGAATGCAAGCTTAAGTGCACCTGTATCAATGAAACCATCTGGTATGCACTGCATAAACACAACATCCATGGAAAGTTTACTATAGCCAAATCTTTGACAACTACATAAAACATGCAACAACATGATCAATGGTGCAATGACACATACAATAGAAGGCAGAGGCATAGAAACATTTGATATGGTCAAGTAAGTCAAGTTTCACTGTTTCAGGCTTCAGGTTGTGTGCATGTGTGGGGATGTGAAGTGTACAACATCAACTGCTTTAAAATCAACCCACTGTTAAGCATGATGGAGGTTCCTATATGGTTTGGAGAGTCATTTGGAAGGGTGCATAACAGCTCAAAGGCACCCAGATATTCTCAATGACAAAATTCACCCCATGGTCTAGACATTATTTCCCAATTGTGATGCAATTTTCCAGGACGACAATGCTCCAATCCACACTGCTCATCACATCCAATGATGGTTCGAAGAACAAGACAGTTAAGTAAAACATCTTCCCTAGCCATCCCAGTTGCTAGACTGGAATATTAATGAGCCTGTGAGTTATTATTATTATCTGGAGAACGAAGTTAGAAGATTCCCACCACCTGCTTTAGTCAAGGCATTAGCAGCCATATTGGTTAAAGAATGGTATAAAATGGACATTAGTATTGTTTGTGATTTGTATTTGTTTACTCTTTGACATATCTCAGCTGTATTAATAAATGGAACGTGATCTGTTGTTGATGTTAAGATTTATTTTATCCAAACCCTTCGTAATATAAAACACAAACATGACATGTTACCTGGTGCAATGTTAGGGCAAGTGCCTCAACAATGGTGGAAATTACATAGAAAAGATAGGTGTGTTTTTCAAATAGCACCAGGCACCTTTGCTATTGTTTTCTTGCTTTTTATTAATGTCTTGCTAGAACTTACTGTCTAGATAACTCTTGTAGATCTAGTATTTTATTACTTATCTTACTTAAATTGGCAAATATCACTTCAGATCTCTTATTATTAGTATGCAGTGTTAATGGACATAAGGGTATTGGAAAAAGAAATCAGGTATTCAGAGTTTTCTTTTCAAGACGTGCTTTGATAGTTTTGTTTTTACGGTATTTAACCCATTTAATTTAATAGTGAATTTGCAAATATATTTATCAAAATGGAGAATTTTAATATATATCCTATTCCAAAAAATGGTAACCCTATCAAAAATTTCATGCCTAACAGCTAGATCAGCTGCTCCACTGCCAATGATCAGGCATTTCACAAGTAGCCACCAAGGTCCCATGCCATCTAACCCAATACCATGCAATTCTTTCTTTAGTTGTTTTTTTTCTTTTTTTAAATATTAGTTTGTTATTAGAAAGGTTTGTTTATAATGTGAAGTTTAAGATCTTGATGTCATCATCATTATTATAAGTCTATAGATTAACGCATTGTTAGACTGCACATATTTTTTACTGCTTGCAGCATTGTTAAAGTAAACTGCTGAACTTGAGGAGAAAATCTGCTGCTTGTAACAACTGTAATGTATATTTTCCATTATTTTATTAAATTAATGCTTCAAATTAAAGCAACTAGAAGTTATTATGATGTTCAATTCCACAGCAGGTTATGTGAAGGACACTGTCTATGTACGAAGGAGAGTGCAAAAGTTATCTATATAACCATTTAACAAAAAGTTTTGAAACTTAGAACATACAAAATTCGTTTAATTGACAGTACTTTAATGTTAACTTTTTCACAGTTACCAAGTTGATTTAATCATTTATCGTAGTATATTACTATTTTTTTCTATTCCTTCTTCAAAAAAAATACCATCCAATATGAGACAATCATTCTAGTATTGCGTTTTTGACTTCTTTATCAGTGATAATGTGTAAATGAAAAGCCCTTTTTCATGGGGCCGAAAACATGGAAGTCGTAAGGGAAAGGTTTGAACTATAATATGGGTTCCCAGACCTCTTACTTGAAATGACCAAAAATGTTTTTGTGATGATGCTGATCAAGGTATTGCATTGTAGTGGAGAAGCACAGTCCCTTTTGTCAATTTCCCAGGCCAGGAATCACTATACAGTCTGACTGGTGATGAATTCAGTTAGGTCACACTTTCTTGCTCATGAAAAATGAGTACTGCACAGATTTCTAATGTGGACGCAATTGGCAAAGGACACATCTTCTTTCATGAGTAATAACAACTGACCTGTTCGTCCCACACGATCGCTTCACACAAGATTTCAAGAAGATTAACAATACAGCCATCCAATGTTGACAATACCTGTTGAAGAAACGTTCTGGGCAACTGCAACTAGCTTTTTGATACTCTTTCATACCATCTCTGCCAAAATGTCATGCAATAGATAAACTGAAAGTGATTGAGGAGGGCTACAGACACATACAAACATTCTCAAAATTATTATAAAAATTATTTTAAAAAACTAGGAGGGCAAAAAATTGTTATCTGGAAGCTCTATCACGTGATGAAAACTCACTTGAAGTACACAGATTTGAAGGTGGAATTTTAGAGCTTTTGTCTTCCTTGAATGCATTTGTTTGTTTTTCAATTGCTTTAGCTTTTATTCTAACGTTATGTTTGAAACAATTAACAAGCTATTCTGGGGTTGTATACTCGATACACAAAAATGGAAACCAAGAGCAAGTTTGAACAAAAATGTATATAATTATTTCATTTAGTATAAAATTATAACTATTCATCCATTAAAATAAATCAAATTGCTGATTTTACCCAGCACTCCCCCATTGCACTTCAATATGTTGTTGCATTTATATTTTTAATTACATTTTAAAAGCTATATTTAACTAGGTCAAGCAAAATATTCATTTTCCATGTTCCTTTGGTATACATAGACGCAGCTGCATCACCATCTCCTAACGGAAATAGAAAGAGTGGCACTCAAAATCCTAAATGCCATTAAAGAAATGGTGATTATGATTTAAGACCATTGCATTCTAGATGTCTTTTTTTATGAAAGTTACTAAATTTTGTCACTCAACACACAGAAACAATGGCTATACATGACTGAAGACATTCTCTTCTAAATAAATATTTTTTTTTTCTGTGTCTTTCCTTCACCTTTGTCAATTGCCTATGTTGGCCTAATTTGTGGCGATGCAAAGAGATTGGTTGGTTGGTTGGTTTGTTAGGTTTTATGGGCACGTCAACAGCTAGGTCTCGATTCTTTACACAATTCAGTGAATTCAACAGGACTTATCTTTTATGCATTCTGGGGAACAAACACAACATCCACACTCATGGTAAGATTTAAACATGCGACCTGATGGATTCAAGAACTGGACAGCCAACACCATAGCGCTATCAGCTTCTGGTCAATGGCAAATTAAAGGTAATACATTATCACTTGGATGACGTGTCATATAATGTAGGAATTTCTGCTTCCATTGATACTGTTTAAATGACTTGCATATCAAATATCAATTGTGTTTCATTGCAGAAACCAGTATATGGATTATGCAAAAGGATGATTGACATTCCGATTTTTAACACTCCAAAGATGGCGTGCGGTCTCAGGGACCGCATCACTACATTTTTGTGAATATCTTCTTATGAATTTAAAAGAAACAAATGACCACTTCTGTATTCTCCCAACTTGACCCTTCTAGAAGTCAGCATGTCAATCCACAATTTCTTCCCTAGATTCACATATATAGGACATGAGTTCTCAGAGACCGCGCGCCACCAACTTCGTTACTAAAATAAATTGATGTAAAAGTCATTTTTTTAAATTTCTTTTTATATTTTTATTACCTAAACATATTCGCCAGTTAATTTCCAATATATTTTTTGTTTATTAATATTTTCCTACTTATAAACTTTTATTTGAAACAAATATATGGAGCGAAACGCAAATAATAATGCTAGAATACTAGTGCTGTTTTCTGAATTTCAAGAGCAATAAACTCTTGTATATATATTGAAAGATATATTTTGAAAGGTTAATTTCAGATATATTTAACCTCCGTTTATACTAGTGTTGAATAAAATAATTTTGAATATCGAGAAAAATTATTTTACAGTTTTTTATAATAAAAAAATACGCATTTTATATCCTCTGAGAAATGATTGCTATTATTCATTTTTATATTGGTTTTCTTTTATGTAAGAAAGTATATATGTATGAAAAGTAAAAATAATGCAAAGTATCAATTTTCAACTATTTTAGTTTTAAAAATGCCTTTCCTGAAATATTCATGTCTAATTTTGACAGAAAAAGAAGGGTTTTTAAATTTCTTTCTAAAAGTTGCGTTTTTTAGATAATATTGAAAAGTTTTTTGAGGTGTTCTATTAATAATGAGGTAAATTAAGTGATAGATAAAAAATATTCATGAATTTCATTTTTGAACATTAAAAAAAAGTAGTTTCAAAATGCGGTCTGACAAACACCTGCGCCACCTCTGGAGTGTTAAAGAAAATTTATGGAGTCAAATTCTATTTGGAGTTAATGGTTTAGATATTCAGTCAGATATAGATGGTGATAACTGGAATTTTCACTATCGATAACTGTATTTACACACTTATTTTTTTTTTTATTTATTTTTTTTTAATAATAGACTAGTTCAACCCCCTTGAAAAATAAAGTCAGATGGTGATAATTTTTTACTGTTTCCAGTCTATGTCTATTTATTAATACAGTACATTTAAGTCTTCACTCGTTTTTAACTCAAATATTTGATAAATCCACCAACATCGTCTTTTTCAGTTGTTTAATTAGCCCAATCAAACAGTTGTGGAAAAATCTTATTTATGAAATTACACAATTCATACAGTAAACACAAGAAAGAGAAGATAGTAATTTAACAATACTGTCAATATTGTTCTCAGTATTGTCACCAATAAATAAAGTAAATAATTAATGAATTTTGCTGAGCCATGTCATTGTTGAGTTGGGTCATTGTTGACAACACACACACATACACAAAGAATTACATAATTTTCTTTAATTACATAATACTTGCATTCATTATAAAAAATAAGGAAACTCAGAGAATTTGTCCCGATTTTATACCTCCAATATTTTACTGATAAACAAATAGTGCTTATCTTTAGAAAACCAAAACATAATAAATATTTCAACATGTTGAAAGAAAAAAAAACTTAAAACTCATTGTATTATTTATTGAGTCTTTACTGGAATTTGTTTATTAAAAAAAAAAATTGAGAAAACTGAATTAAAAAGTAATTTTCTCATCATCTGCTAAAAACAATAAATGTAACTGAGGTCTAACAAAGAAAAATGCATACATTCTTTACATACCTAATTTCTAACATTCAGGAAATCTAATTTAAAAACAGTTTAAAGTACAAAAAATTTTAAACTTAAAAGAAAAGTTAATAGTAGAAATAATGAAATCTCTTGTCCACATAAAATAGATTTTACTTCTTGCATGTACAAGGCATTCTTGCTGAATGATGACCAGATGCAGTTAGGCATCCTTTGCCCCGCTACGCTGCCCCTCGACCCACTTACGCTGCCTCTCGGCGCTGCACAAACGCAAGAAACTGAATCCAATAAATGCCAACAATGTGTGGCTTAAGTATTCATTGGTGCTTATCATTAAATATTTGAATTAAACTACTAAGTACATTCATTTCAAAAATTAACTAACTGCATCAGTTAAGTAACTTAAACTTTAGTAGCCGTGACGAGCTGTTCATCGCTAAAATTTTTTTTGTTTTTGTTTTTTTTATCCTCGCACTGACAAGTCGAGCCTTTGGTATTCATTTGCGGTGGTTTCCTGTGGTCGCTTTACTGTCAAAATAAACAGCTTCGTTCGCGAGAAGAAGTATTCCTCAATAAGCTTTCATGTTTTAATTAGTATTAATAAAATATTGAGGGAACACTATTAAGGTAAATAAAACAAAATAGCCAGAAACTGTGGACACCAATATACAATATCGGAATAAAAGGAAAACACAAATCCACAAAAAAAATTTTAATGACTCAGATGTACATTTCGGAATTCATGTGACTCACTGATGAAGGAATTATGAATTCCGAAATGTACATCTGAGTCATTAAAAATTTTTTTGTGGATTTGTGTTTTCCTTTTATTCCGATATTGTATACTATTAAGGTATAAAGTTTAAAGATCTTAAGGCAATCATTATTCGCAATTATATCCTGCAAAAATAGTTCATAAATTGTTGAAAAATATACTTTAAAAACTATTGAGGACTGTACTACCAGATGATGTCTTTTTGTGGCATCACAAAGTAAGGAAGAGATTAACCTAGAAGGAATTAGAAATTTAATGTGCCCTAATCGTATACAGATTCCGAAGTTAGCATTATGCCTTAAAAATAAAAATGAAATGCATGTACTTTTATTAACTTTAAAGTAAGAATTTAGCCCCTTTAAATTTCAGAGCCGTTTCAGACGTTTAGTGCCCCTTTCAGACATTCAGTGCCCCATTGCCTTCGAGCGCGCCATGCTGCCCTTTGTTTCTGTAGCCATCACTGCAGATGGTAGTCGAAATCTACGTACAATAAGTAAAACATTTTATGTGGACAAGAGGTTACATAATCTCTACTATAGATCCATATCCACAAATGGTGTGTAATTCTACCCTTAAAAATGAACAACATTAAAAACCCTTTCCACCTTCAGAATAGATTTTTTAGATCAAAAAAAATTACAAAATTGATGCACTAGGTATTAATACTTACCAATTCCCATAAGGCACGTCGTCACAGATTTACTGAGACCGATTTTCTGCAATAACGGAGGAATATACGCAAATCCCGCACTTGCTGAAAATTCAATCCCACAAATCAAAGCATTGAGGCAAATGAGGTAACCAATAGATGGATTTACGAGTGTGTGAGTTGTTTTAAGTAAATTTGTTCCCATATTTTCAGCAAATTCGGAGTTATTAAATTTTGTGCTATCCTCTGTTGCATCAGGAGGGAAAATTACAGTTGCATCTGTCACAACTATTGTTCCTTCGTTTTTAGCACGAGTACGATTGACATAGCGAGTTCGGTCTGTTCCCATCACTGCCCCAAAGGGCATGCTATCAGCACTGGATCGTCTCTTCATCAGTTAACATTCCATTGGCAACAATCTTGGGAACAAATCTCTCCATATCATAATCAGCACTACCTATGGAAATGCTGGATGTGTTTATTCCACCATGACAAGGAAGCATTGAGTCACTGTAATGAGAACAAATAAAAGGTTTCTATTACAATATAATTTTGCGTTATACTTATGAAGATTGCTTTCAAAGAAATTAATCGACAACTGTATCTGTGTAAACGTCAAAGAATGCAACAGCAACTGTTCAAACAGGGAACGTGCCAGATATCAGACTATCATTCAATCGAAGAGGATAAACACTTTTTCCTAAATCAAAGCCTTGTTTATTCAATGAAAAGTAGAAAGATATACTTCAAACCAAGGTGATATAAAGATCAAGTGAAAATAACTGTTATTTAAGCAGCTATATATATAATGTAGCAACTGTTATTTTGCATCCTAGTTTCATTTTTAAATAGCAATCTCATTGTTAAGGAAAAACTTGCTAAAATAAAAAAATTAAATAGACTTATTCGCAATTTAACTCTGAAGTGTGATTAAAATAGACATTCAGTCATTTCAAACTGCTATTTAATGTTTAGATAAACATCACTGATATGTTGTTTTGAAAAACTTTAATAGCAACAAAAGTTTGCGTGTGAAAATTTAATATATCAAAATAGCGTTGAATTGCAAAGGGTCGAGTTCCTGAAAACAGTTTTTGTCAATATATTAAAAATAAATTACATTCGTATACAGATAAAATAATAACACTAAATGTTGATGTTTAAAAAAAAAAGCGCAAGGTTATTCGCGTATAAGGGATTACGATTAAATGAAGTTTCCAAGTGAGCAAGCATAGTAGTTACAGTTCATTCACATCAAACTGCAATCAAAGTAGCTTTAAAATAATTCCGGAGTTTTATTCACAGTTACATTGTTTATACAGTTATCTTTGAAAACTATGCTTACTTAAAAATATGGATTCGTAGGGGATATGTAAAGGAATCGGGGTTTAAAGTGACCCATTCACTCACCGTTACAAACCTCAAGTGACAAGAAAGCTGTGGAGGCTTGTGGGGCCTGGTACGACCGAACGCCCGTCGTCGGAATCCACTACACAGGCAACAACAGTCACCACCATGGCATCCCCAGCAGATGGAAGAGGAGGAGGAGGAGGTTTCTTGGCCGGCTGCTCGATGTTACTGCCGCCACTCGAAGAGGAGCGGAGCATGCCGTGCACGTTTGCCTCCTGACTTGGTGCGCTGAGCACCAAATTAAATCCCGCTCGGATCTCGTTCGCAATCATGGCGACCGAGAAGTGAAAATACACTTGATTTGAAGGAAATATTAACGCACATTTATTCTGAAGACAGAAGAAGAAAATATGTTATTGTTTTCTTTCATTTTTCTTAGTTTATGAAGAAGAATGGAAGGCTTCTTTATTTGAAGCAATTTTTCTTTTTTTTTTTTTTTATTGAAATAACATTTGATTTTTCACCTGACTTTTTCACAAACTTCAAATCTCTTCCTGTTATTAAGGGGAAAAAAAAGAAGAAGGAAGTTTTTATTTATCCTCCTCGCATAAAAATGAATAAAAGAGTAAAATAAACGGAGTTTGTTTTTTTTTTATTTTAATTAGAAACAGATTAATGCAATACCGCAATATATTCTTTGTTTAGCTGTTCGACAGTTCCTGATTTGCACACGTTCTAAATTCTTTTATTCATGTAACGATGTAACCGAAAGTAAAACTATTTATGTTGGAATGCCATTATAATCAAAAATGAACTTCAAATCCGGCACAATCTTCCTCTCATATAACGTCATTTCTGCGTTGCTTTCCTTCCTCCTTCTCTCCCTCCCCCTCGCAAAAAAAAAGTCTAATCACAACTTTCCCTTTGGCAATATTATTACAGACATCGTGTTCCCAGCCTACAATTGAACCAAACGATGCCGAATTAGACAGTGAGAAACACTGACGGAGATCTCGTACATGTTTAATTTTGCGACCAAGAAAGAATAATTTTTTTATGCAATTTGGATGTGTGCGATTCGCAGAGATTTATTTTTTTAAAACAGAATACACAAAAGAAAATAAATATACTCCTATTGTCATTGCAATATAAAAAATTGTCTGTCTTCTCCGAGGCTAAGGGCCCCAAGGAATTATTCTCTGTAACTTCATAGTTTCTAGTCTATTATTGGGTCTTTGGTTTATTTCATTTCAATGATAGCAAGCCGTGTCTTCGAGGGGAGACTTTTGGGTGATTTAACCCCTCATTTGCGGAGAAGTAAAGCTGTAAAATTATAACGTATACGAAAGAAAGCCTCCCCCCCCCCCCTTTTGTTTTTTTAACATTTCTGGATAAAGCCTATATGTTAGTTACATTATTTATATGATTGCAGGTTACTTCAATTTAAAACAGACAAAGAAGAAATAAAATCCTAGGCTCCGATTTGTTTTTTAATAGAAAGTAAGACGACGTTTTCCCCTGGCTTTGGACCCACGATTTCGGACGAATAATATGAAACACCCTCAACTAGACATGAATTGCCCTTCATTTCACTAATAAATTAAATTTAACGCGAATCGATCAAATTATCTGAAGTGGTTAATTTGAAATACAGGTTGAGTATCCCGGAACCGAATTTCTGAAATCTTTTATTTGCAGCCTTGCAATGAAGTACTAGATTACATGTATAAAGTATAACAATATTGTATGTAAACAAACAAAAAACCCGCCTTTAAAGTTTTATTATTATTGCTGGGTTGGAACAAGCCCGGAAGCCAAGTCCCAAAGGCGGACCCAAAATAGTTCAAGCCCGCGGGGCTCAAGTGAAGGCTTCAAAATATATACAAAACTATATTTTTGAACCAATTAAAGATGACACCGTAAGTTGGCTCGCTGGCTCTTAAGTGTGCAATAAAACTGGATTGCAAAATTCTCTTATTCCTGGACAATTGTCCGGCCCATTCTCCAGCTGACGCACTTAGGAAAAATAATGTTTATGGTCTGTACTTTACTCCGAACGTGACTTCATTAATCCAGCCTTGCGACCAAGCAATATGAAGTGTAAATATAAAACTCCTTCTTGAAACCTTGCTGGCGTCAGTAAACACAGGAGTAGGACTAGTTCTCAGAAAGAATTTAACTTGAAGGATACCTCTTATTCTCTCGATGCGGCTTCCAAGGGAATGTTTGTGGTTGTCCTGAATTGTAGAACCACAATTATGTTCTTCGGGTGAATAGGTTGTCTATATCCAAAATTTGAACTGATATGGATAACATGGCTTGGGATTGTCATTGATAATGATGTGGAATATAATTTAGTTGAAAAAGGAGGTTTTATAATATCGTATGCGATCTTTCACGTGCAAAAGAAATTGATTTAAAGAATGCAACTCGCCAATAAAGGTGGAAGACTTTAACACTGATAATGTTGTTTCGGTAATGTTTTATCATTTTTTGAATGATGATGAAATATCCGAAATGGTTTTAAATGAAGGGGATCCCGAAGAGAATGACGATGAGGCTAAGATCGTTAAGCATATGGTAAAATTGTCTATAAATGATAGTAAAAACAGTGCGATGAACTCATTGGAGGACTGGAAGAATGAGGTACATATCCGAACAAAAACTTACAACTATATACTGCATTTCAAAGCAAAAACATTTATTAATGCGACACGTGATACTTAAAGAACTATTAAAAAATGTCGTCTAATCCCATGCAGCTTCTTCGTCATAATTTCATTCGATGTTTCTTCCGGGAATGATAAATGAATAGATTTATGTTATTTCTTTATATGCATTCACGTTTTTTTTATGTCAAAGGAAGTTTATTGTAGCCTGTCGAACGAAGTTGGAGTGGGCGTGTCCAATTAAAAATTCATTTAAGACCATTTCTCAAAACGGATGCATTTGTTTCATTTATTATGTCCTTGCGTACAAAATCTTGATTGATTTTCTTCTTAAAACACCAAATGTGTTTTTAATTTTATTGAAGTGGTTATATTAGATCCTTTCAACGATTACGTCTTCGTATATCTGATATGTTCTCTGTAAGCACGTTCCCTCTCTTGCTCCCCACCCACAACTAACCATGTCATTAGCTAAAAAGGCATTCGGTTATCACGCTTATCAACAGAGCCAAACTAGAAAACAATTTGCTTAAAACACCTTTTATGCCCTCTAATTCTAGATTTAACTGAATTTAAAAGCACCTACTTGTTTTCTTTGTTGTTGTTCCACGTAGACGCCACCTGTGTTAGTTTATCCATTAGATAGACGATTGCTAATTGGGAAATATCATTACTCACTTGGAAACATTTATCGCCTATCAATTAACAATGTCGAGTTTGTCGAGTGGTAAGATTAAGGAATTTTAAATTGACGATTATCTTAGATGACATTGATATTTGAATCTTTTTTGATTGTTTATTTTCCTTCGTATTATGTATTATAGTCAGCAATATATTTAAATATTCGGAAATTTAATTTCTTTACATTGTCTTTATCTTTAGAGGGTCGTTAAAGTGGCACAAAATAGGCTGAAATTGTCTGCAGAAGCCAAACAAAACAAAGCGTTCTTTCGCTCTTGAACATCGGACAATATTTCAGAAGCTACTCATTGTCCGTGCATATAATAAGAAATAAAAAAATGATCAAAGAAATGAAAGTTTAGAATAAACAAATATCCAAATTATGATGAGATTTGATCGCTCTGTTTATTTGCTGAACTTTTTTAATCCTACAATCGTTAAATCGTAGCCTTGCGTTTTTTCAATCTACATTGTATATTTAAATGAAACGAAAAGGCCAAAGCATTGTTTTTAAATTAATACGAACATAAATACACGCAAGGATAAAATTCAAAAGATAAATTTAAAAAAATTAAATAACAACGATACAAAATTACAGCCTAATGGCTTCAAATGGTTAGTTTCTTTTTTTTGTATATAATTATTTTTTTTTCTTTATTTCGAGTGAATATTTTTAAGCTAGAAGCTGGAGTGAGCAAGGTGCCGTCGTCCTTCGTCCGCCCAAATTTCGTTACCAAAGGGCTCAGCATATTTCATTCAATAGCTTCCGGAAAATAACTGTTTTATGAGCTGTTCATTTGCATTAAACCTTCGACCGCTGACAATGTTTAAGGTTTCATTCAAACGTTTGTGGAAAGGGGGAAAAAAAATTAATCGAGGACACGAGGCTGTGGAAATGTGGGAAATTTTCATTTCATCGAAATGTATTGATGTTTTGAATGCCTTTCCAACTCGGAACAAACAGCCAGCTTTAAAAGAAGAAATTTCCAACTCTGAACTTCGAGACTTCTCGGAATTTACTTAAGATTGCTTAAGATAAGGAAAGCAGAAATATAAAGTCAATCTTAAGAAATATCTTTAAAATTCCCTCTTTTATAAATGTGCTTGAATATTATTGCCCTTGACATATTATTATAACTACGTGGCATTTAAACAGGAGATGTCTTATCAAAATTCCAAGTTTGCTCAGCTTAATGACCTATGACGTTTTCTATGCAATTATTCCTGGAATAAGCGTCCTCTCTTTGTTTGTTTATAAAATACTGCGTTAGCGTGTCATTTCACCGAGGAATATAAGGCTTGTGTTACGGACATTAAAGCTAATGTAGAAATGATTTCTATAAATAAGGTGACTCCACTTACGATTTCTACAAACATCCGGTGAAATTAGAAATGAATGAGACAGAAGAAGAACAGAGAAAGAGAAAAACTCTTCTTTGCCAGAGTATATCTATCGTTAATTACATCATTTTGAAATTGTTGCCTGAGTTAAAGTGCGTCGTTGCTTTAAAAATACTTTAAATTATCGATTGGAAGAGGGCGAGTCGATAATTTATGTTGATTAATGAAAACTAATAAATCTGTAGAATTAACATATGACGTGTTGCAGTTAATAAATAATTATTAAAGAATGGAAAAAAAATAGTGAACTTCATTTTTAACGAATACAACTTTCTTTTATAATAATAAAATAATCTAACGAATGAATTATGTATTTGTTAATCTAATCTTGTCTTCTCCATCTTTATAATAGCGTTTCATCTGATAATCTTCCATCGAAAATCTCCTGCTGCTTGTAAATCAGCATTAGGACATTGCATGGATTCATCACTATTTTTTTTAAAATTACGTTTTACTTTTATTTAATATTCTATGAGCGTGTTTTAGAAACTTTGTTCAAATCATAGGTTATTACTCGAAAGAGAAAACGTAAATATGTGAGATCTTCTATTAATACTATTTTATGCAAGAAATCAAAAATCGTTAAATTTCACTAAATGTATAAGAAATAGCGAGAGAGCAATTAAAGTTAATGTCATCAGTGGTTTCACTTCTTGTTGAGAAATATCGTGAAATCAGTCAACTCATTACGGCTGAGTAAAGAAACCATGGAAGTGGGGGAGCCTGTTTGAAAAAGAAGCGAATATGTATCGTTCCCTACAGCCAGAACTGTTCGATAAAAATAGCGTTTATAGACTGCTTTAAATGCAAGTCTCTTCAATATGCAAATTCCCCACACAATATTATGGATGAAATGTCATTTATGAAATCAATATGAACGGCTTTTTGACCTTTTTCAATTTTAAAAAGTTAATCTTTGAATTTTTATGGCTTCAAATATGATTTCCAAATAAGATTTCTCTTGTGACGCATTCAAAAGTTTAAGGAACTGCAAATGAGGCATGAAATCGATTTTTATTTTTTAATTAATAATGAAAGTTAATGATAATTAATATTACTTACGCAATGAAGTTGGATGCGACTGGAACTAGTTGTATTAATATCAAATCCTTCCCAAGAAGTTCAGCTTAATTTGACTAATCGGCCGATGGTGCGAACAAGCTTGTAGTTTATATCTCATGGATAGAAATCTTTGTCGACGTTTAAGGTATGCAAGTGACGTTTTAAATCTTTATGGGCTCTTAAAGGCACTTTTCGTTACGATCACGGGTGATCTTTATTCTAAGGTTGCTCATCTCTATTTACAAACACACTATAAGAAAATATAGTGAATGTCTCAACTCATTTCTACATGAAAAAAGTATTTTTCAAGAATGCATTTGCACTCGCATTATATATAAAAACTTTAAATTTATTCATCAAAATCAATAATGTGTTTCCAACGGGTGGGTAATGTGTAAATCCCATATCAGTAGAAATCTTTGACTTTGAAGACAACTTTCATTTCCGTTATATTACACGGTTTGGCTAAATTCTTGAAAACATTGAGGTACATGTTAGAGTTTGTGGTTTTCAGTAGAATAACCTACGGTCCAGGTGGAATGCACGAAAATCAGTCACATACAATTATGAAGCTTCGCCTGTTGGAAAATTATGAAGTCTCCTGGAAAAATCATTCTCCGGGCTGTCGGCAAACTCAAACTGGAAAAGCGAGAAGCTTACGCTATGGAACACACCAGTCTGCCTCTTCCTGAAGAGCAAAATAGCTACATCTACAGCCCAGAACGACGGGAAACAAGCCAGTTTTTCTCCTGTTTTAGCAGAAGAAACGGATTTATTTTATGTGCAAGGGTTCTTCTGTAACGTTTCATCAGTTGCGCAGACTTCTAACTGTGTTTTGGACGTAATTGCACCGTCGTGACTCCGTATCTTCACGACATCAGTTACAGTCCATTTATTACGTCCAGTTTAGATACAGTGCTCCGGACAAATGACATCTATGGCTAGCCATACGTACCTGGAGTGGATGAGATAGGTGCATGGCATACAGTCAGAATCGTCCTGGAATGGTTGGAGGAACACTCCAAGACTTCCAAGTAGTTTCCTGACGCCCAACACCTAATTCTGCAGACTTAAATTCGGTCGAAACCTTTGGCATCACCTGAGCGCCATATTTGCTCGAACAGCCGTTAAGAGCAAACACTAAACGTGCTGTGATTGGGGAGGTACATATATTGAGATATGTTTTATGTGTAATCTATAATTTTTACGCAGATATACAGGGTGTCCTTTAAAGTCGCGCACATCAAAGTTTAGCTTCCCGTAAAAGTACCAGTTTGAGAATTTAAATGAAAGTAATATATCACAGAGATTAGTTGAAATATTGGCTTTTATTTTTAGCAGACAAACTTTAGGTGTTACAATAAATAGGCCTACATTCCTTTTTCGCGAATACAAAAGCGTGTTCGTTTTACCAGATTTCGTGAGACTCTGCGAAGCATGGCAGTATTGATGTTAGAAATGGCTGTTATGATGTTCGTTTTCAGCTCAGCAATCGTGTATGAACTATTCGGATAAACCACATTTTTCAATAACTCCATAGGAAGAAATCAGGGGTTGATAAAGCAAGCGAGCAAGGGGGGGGGGGGGTCACAATCCCTAATTTGAAAGAGGACGTCATTTCGAACACGCTTTTGTATTCGCAAATTGTAATAAATTTGTCATTTATTGTAATACCTAAAGTTTATCTGGACCTCATTTCCATATACGTTCACCTCTTACATCAATAGAGTGTGGTGCTCCGTAGTTTCCATCACGGTCTGTAGATTAACCTACAGATCCTGATTTCCACGTCGTTTATTCGCAATGGTACCGTTTTTCCAATCACGGTACACTATAATTACAGCAGTACGCGAACAATTCATAAACTGCACAGTTTCGGAAATGCTACCACCCGAAAGCCAATAATCGCTCGTTTTACCATGACGGCAACGACAACGATTGACATTTCGGACATTTCGATTGGCATCTAAAAGTACGGACATTTCGCTTTTAGATCCAGCAAGCGAGCTCGCGCTAAGTACCTTTATTTTTTTATTGGCTATGGCAAAGTAGGATGTGGTCATAATATTGTGTTCAGCTGTGTATTTTATAATGTCTTACTACTTTTAATACTACAGAGGGTTGATTCAGATAAAATGAGACGACTTTAAACGCCGCGTATGACCTTGACGGAATGTGATTTGCATGACTCATTCACTATTCATGGGGATTAGCTTTGTATACACTTGTTGCTGTTATTTGGGACATTTCGTGCTGAAACATGGCTTCCAAAATTACAGCTTTTTGGGAAGGGTATATGTTTGGCCTTTCCGACGCTAACTTCAGTCTTTCGTGCATTGTGGAATTATGCAAACGAAATGGTATTGTGGTATCCAAAGCTACTGTGGGTCGAATAATCAAAAAGAACAAATTGCGATCATCTAATGAAGAGAAGCAGACCAGAAGCAAGCCCCAGCCAACACGCCCAGCTCAGGTGGTGCGAGAAATCTGGTCTGAAGTGCTGACAGAAAATCCCCCCACACAGAGAAGTCTAGCCCAAAGGAAAGGTATTTCAAAGGCAACAGTCTCCAGAATAATTCATGACAATCTTGGGCTGGAGCGACGTCATAAAGCGCGCGATCACACAACTGAGTGACTGAACACAACTGAACACTGCCAAGTCATCTGTGGCTTACTACAGGAAGATGGAACAGGAGACGGGCATACGAGTTATTCCCTTCTCTCATGTGCCTGTAAAATCTCCTGACGCATCACCGATGGATTTCTGTGGTTTTGGTCTCCTGAAACGACGGCTCGGAAGTCGCCGACCAAGAACCGTTGATAGGCTATGGAAAGGGTCAGCAGGTGTGGAACGAACTTCCCATGGAGTCCCTCAAACTCAGCCTACTTCAGTGGAAATTACGGTGCCGGGCGATAGTCCAACAACGTGGCTCTCACATCGAACACAACCGATGGTGGCGCCATGGTATTACACCATCGTAACAGAGCTGCAAAGTCGTCTCATTTTATCTGAATCAACCCTCCGTATTGTGCATTTGCAATTTTAAAAATGCCTTCTTGATACTAGTATGAATTAACTTTTTGTTTGAATCCTAAAGTTTCACAAGATATTCACTTTATTATTTTGCAATTAAAATCTTTATTTAACTCTGCGATGAAACGACCAAAAATCATCTTAAATATTTCTGAGTAAATGCATCACATTGCTTCATGGCAATAAGTAGCTACGCATACGGGAGTGAGTAATGAAATGATGCATTGCTTGTATCAATTAAATGCGCTGTACTAATTTTTTTGCCATCAACAGTGAATTATATCCGAGAGATACTATGGCTCCTCTACAGGGTTCCCCAAAACCTACCCACCGCGATCAAACGTCAGTTTCTCAGTGTAATTATTGTAATGTAATATGTAAGTGTAATTATTTGAAAACTGCGTGATATGTTCATGGCATCAAGGCATTTTGTTTAACGTTCTTTTATCTCTTTCTCTCCCTCTCTCTCTCTCTCTCTCTCTCTCCGAGTGAAGTTTGGAGTCAGAGTTGGCCCCAAACTTCGAGCATAAAAATAGAACAAGCCCCCAACGCATAACCAACCTAGTGAACAAATTCTGGACGACAAGTTCCGCTCTGGATACGCACAACATGGAGAAAGACCGTCCATATCGAAATGTCAGGAGAACATTGGTTATTTTGGTTTACGTTTTTCCTTGTTTTATCAAAGAAGAACACTAGAAATGTATATCGAATGGATAATGCAAAAGAATTTAAATTGCTGCTTAAAATGTTAATTGTGTGCTAACATAACCTACTCTTTACGTATGTTTATGTATGTCAATATCTAAAAAAGGAGGATATTTTATATAACTTTTATTTATTCTGTAAACTATGAAAGGTTCAGCAACCTCCCCAAAGAAAAGGCCACAAAGTAGAGATCATTATCCTATCAGTTTTTTCCTTATCCTTCTTACGGATTTTCAGTGGACCATATTGAATTTTTCTTATGTGTTTCGTGTTATCTCTCGGGAAGATCTTTTTACTAATGATACTCATATTTTTGACACTTTCTTCGGTTTAACTGCTTAAACTGCTTACCATGATTGTATGATTTTTTTAAATATTATTTTTAATTACATGTGTCCGGTAATAGTAGTAGGCAACTTCACATCAGTTATAAATGAATTTACTCATTTGAGTAAGAGCAAGAATGAAATAAGAAAGAGTAAAAGGAAACAGGAGAGTTAAAATAGAACAATGGAGTCAAAAACATGTAAGAAATCATCAGTTTACTGTATAAAATGAAGATAATATTAAGAGGGCTCGTAACAAAGACTAGGGTAATGCCATGCTCGATTAAGTTTCTGTTTTTCATTATGTTGACCAATCCTTATTTCTTAATGTCAATTACTTAATACGAGAAAACATGAAATAACATCAAGAAGTAAAATCAAGAAAAGCTGGAAATTTTAAAGGAGAATAAATTTTAAGTCCACATCCGTGTACGGAAATGAAGGCCAAACGATTGTGAAAATAAGCCCTCAGCTCACGAACATTGAGAAATATTTCAGTTTGTCAACGTATAATTAAAATAATGTATAACTATAAGCAAAATTGGGGATAGCTATAAACACCGGTTTTTGTTTGTTATCAGGAAGTTTTTGGCGCCTCATTCATCAACCTTTTCTGAAGTTTAATGATCGTTGAAACTCTTTTAAATGTAATTAATCCCATTAAGTATTTATCTAAATAAAAATTCCTTTGAAAATCTGTAGGTATTATATGCTGTCACGCTTAATGAATTCAGGTTGTCAACAAACAACAAACAAGAGCAGCGGCGCACACAGAAAGAAATTTTGGAAGGAGCCCAAAACTCGAGAAAACTCTAAATTCATTAAAAACAATACAGTCATAACATTTTCATGCAAAACAACAAAATGTCCATTTATTAATAAGCTATGGTTATGACAGCTAAGTTTACAATGACGCGCGCCCCTCCCTCTCTCTCTCTCTCTCTATCTCTCTGATTATTTGTAATTGCTTTTCACTTAACTCTCATTCTTATTCTAATTATCCACTCCTTCTGGATGCGTTACTGAGTAATTTTAAAATATGCATTACCTTTTTGTTAATAAAAATAATAAAAATATTATGAAAATAAAAAAATAAATCCAACTCCTTCAATATATAAAGCAGAATCCAAGCAACGACAATTACATAACGATACAATCCAGGCTAACAATGACGATACACTCACCAGCTACTGAATTAGAAACCTTTTATTAATATCGTGTTAGTCCGAATTACAGCATATATACTATGGACATGGATTCCACAACAGTTTAGGTGGTTCTACATCTAGAGAATATCAAGTGTTTAGATTTGCTTGCAAATCGCTCAGATTAGATAAAGTGGATAACTCGAATCACATTTCCAACGTATCCTATATACAGGGTGTCCGGAAATAAATGGTAAATATTCATACACGTGAGAGAATATGTATAAAGAAGCATTTTTATTCCTATGAACATGGTGTCGCAAGCCAACCTCCACAGAGATACAGGGGGATTAAAGTATGTTGCGCTGCCTGATTGTTGGCGTCCCACATCTGTTCAAGAGATGTCAATGTATGCTCGAATGGCTGCCCCTGTTAGGTCACTCCACAAACCTTTAATACCTTACATGTCACTGGAGGTCGTGGCACACGTATTGATTTGCATACATTTACACAATCAGGACCATTTCACAAATAAGCTTACTATCTGAACCCTCACAAATGGGATCGTTGATGCAGTTATTAAGAGCCCGTGAGTACTGAGGTCTGTAGGCTCCAATGTGGGCTGCATCACATTGCCTAATCGCTCGCAGGAAGCCAACAATCAGGCAGCGCAACATACTTTAATCCCCCTGTATCTCTGTGGGGGTTGGCTTGCGACACCATGTTCATAGGAATAAAAATGCTTCTTTATACATGTTCTCTCACGTGTATGAATATTTACCATTTATTTCCGGACACCCTGTATAACTCAAATTCAGACTCGGAGAAAATCGCAGAAGTTACTGGAAGTCATTGTGATGTTCCTGAAACCACTTATGAACAATTTTTTCACGAAGGGAAGTGTAATTGACGTCTATGAAGCATCAGTCTTCTTGTAGATAATAATGTAACATTGCATGATGCACTTAACTCGCCAAAGGTAAAGTTTCTGAGTTCACACGACCATTTAGCAACATCGATGAACCTATCAAAACTTTCTCCAGACCACAATAACCTACTCAGAGATTGCACTGTATACACCAGCCAAGCCAGCTTCAATGATTCATAAAGCACCCGTCGCACCCTTTCCGACCATCGGTAGTAACGACTGATTTTATTCCAATCGTCTATTGTCTAATGAAATCTTTCCTTATACAAGAGAAGACGAATTTTTCTATTCTGTTCCAAAATCATTGGTTTCCGAAATGCAGCTATATGTATCAATTCTCTGCAATTCCCTGCATATAGTTCGGTTCGGAAATGCCATCACTCGAAAGCCAATGATCGCTCATTTTACCTATAACAGCACATATACAATAGTTGCAGAACGATTAGTATTGAATGAATGACTGCCAATCATTGCACACTTTAAATGCTTAATAAAAAATAATCCTCTGGGACTGTGGTTACTTACTGCGTGAAGGAACGCAAGCCACGAAATCCACTTGACCACAAAAATTGACTACCCAATGAAGCATACTGATTGCTCATCACGTCGTGTTAGAAATGTGCATCTCTGAGAATATATATCAACTTTCTGTGCCCAAGAGACACTCGTGTCTCGTGTTTCTGCACTTACAGCACTTGTTGATCTTCACGAGCCTTTTCTTATGACGTCAATTTCTGTTAGCATATGTAGTTTTTGATCGTTTTTTACTTCTTGTAGAACGGCATTGTAGAATAATTTTCGATGCACTGATAACATTGAAGATCCCATCTTTTAATATTCCAGTCAACTTCGGCAGTTTTTGAAATCGTGTCTCTAGCAACACGGGCACCCACAATGAGCCCTTTACAAACTCTGAAGGATCCTTCTTTTTCCTCATTGTCAGAGTGAGTACTGCCGATTACGGCTGTGCAGCACTTTTAAATAGTTACAGAAGCTGCATGGTTACGCTCGTCATCATGTAATTTGCATTAATGCGCCATGGGTGATTGTCACATTAACTTGCATCAAGCTTACTAATTCAGTGGCCGGTAGGTATATATTGCTAATAAACCCTATGGCTCGTCTTCATTTGAATGACCCTTATAATTAAATTGGAATATAGTCCTAATCCGCGAAATAATAATCTTAATAATATCATTACTTACAGACGAAACGATAGCAAATAATCGGAGGAGATTTCAGTGCAGGCTAGTTCTGGGACATTGCCAAGGTTATGACGATCTGAAAAGTGTTTAGCGAATTAATCAGGAAGTTCAATGTCGTTACTATCTTCTTCTATAAGTTCATTCTTGATTATATTAAACTTTTCTTGGAATTTGAGAAAGCAAGCAGAGCATTTAACTGAAACTCTTCAAATAACAAATTCTATTTCGTCGTTTACGTATTCTATTTTGTTTAACACTTCATTATAAATTAATAGTATACGTAAAGTCTAAATCTGTGACTCTAAATGTACATAACTGTCTTAAATTTAAGTAGAAATTTATATAAATATGAATTGTCAGTGGTTATCAATACATAAAATTACAATGGGTCATAGATAATGAGCGATTATTAATATCTTTTTGATAAAGCGAAGCATTGCTTAGAAAAGCAAGAGGGAACTAATAAAAGATTACAAAGGAAGATAAGACTCTGTCTCATTTACATTTCATTATAATACATTCACCTTCTCGATTTAATGCGTTGAAGTTCGATTATGTTAAAATTCGTTTAGATTAGCGTGATGGACACACAAAAGGAGATACTCGGATAAATATGAAGAGATACTGACACTTGAGAGAAGCGATAAGAAAATCATTTAAAAGTAAAGATAACATACATTTTAAAATTTAATACGTATTTTTATCTTACCTTTTCTCAAGACGCTCAAACCAACGTGCGTTTGCATGTACAGTGTTTACACTTGGTATTATCAGAAAAACGTCGTGTTTTTATCATGTATATTTTCATACTTCCTAATATACCTTAAGATATTTGTCATTCTCAAGAATAGTTTATTAGTTCCTTCTTGAGTCATATTTTATCGTACTTTTCTTCCGTCATTTTTGACGGGAAACTGCCTACATTTCAATATTCTTATAACATTAACAAAAAAAAAATCCTTTTTTTATTTTATTTATTTTTCAATCGCTATGAAAGAAATATGTATGTATAGGCTAGTAAATAAATAATGATGATTCTTTATTAATCGAAAAAGTAGACGTCCTTCTGTTCTTATTTTTATTATTCAAAAAAATTATAACTTCTCAAGTCCATATTGATAGGAATCAAAACAGAAAGCAAAAAAATAGTTACCTTTCTATACGCAAATAAATATCTGCGGTTTCAATTCAGTATCCGCAGTTTAGAAATAGTAAATTTAAAAAGACAAGACGATAAGAATTTGTGAAGTGATTAAAAAGAAATATAAGTTTATATTTGATAAAAATTCATGTTTAAACAATATTGTAGGAAAATATACGGTTTTCCTTATGATAGTACCATTAACAAATGCATTATTAAAAAAGTATACTCTAAAATGAAAAAAATAATGCTAACGATATGTTTGTGTACACGAAAATATTATAATGCATTTACTGGCCATTTAATTAGAGGGCCAGGCAATCTGTTCGTCTGTTGTTTCTCTTTCTCCATGCGGTATCCATTTATTAAAATATTAAAAAATAATTAATATCAATTTTTGAATCGTCGCATTGATTAAAGAACTAATTAAGGCCGTTACTGCCTATGATGCTATGGACATTCTAATTCTAAACTTAACAAGTGATATTTCACGACAAAATATGTAGAGAAACTGCTGAATTTAACGAGTAGTCATTTAACTGCGCATACCGAACTCACGGATCTCACAGGTGGCGATTATGGGTCATAGGATCTGGAAAATAGGGAGCAAATGAAAAATGGTTGATGTATTACTGAAAAATAATTTAATTCCTATGCGTGACGCACTCAAGCTCTACATGTGGCATCATGGCTAAATATAGCTTCTATACCGAACTTATAAAGTCGAATTTCATACTATTTCAATGACTGAGAAACCAAATTATAACCAAGTTAAAACTTTTGATGAATCTTAATATTCAAAAATTTTCTATAGTGGATGATCAAAAAGAGGATTCCAAATGGCATTTGTTTCTTTTTTTATACGACTTTTGGATTCGGAGTTTAGAGATGAACGATCACAAAAGCAAAGTATAAGACCATGTCGTCAATTTGGCAATACATTCGTGGTCTTTTTCAAATCGTTTCTCGTCATCACCATTTTATGAAGAATTCGTTTCACCAAGAAAAGAAGTCAATTTCTCCTATATTTCCGAAAGGGACACTTGTTCCTCTTGTTGTTCAGCTTGTCCCTTACTTCTATAAAAATGAACAAATAATAACTCAATATATTAAAAGGAATGTTCTAAATACTTGATTAAAATTTCATGAGATTTCAATGGTTTCATGGGTTCTTTTCCTTAGAAGTTTGGATTTAGAGTTTGGTTTTTCGCAATTTTAACTTTGGGGTTCTTGACTAGCGTGAATATCAAATATTATAGCTTCTTTTAATAGGATGCGCTTAAATAGTCTGATATCTAATATAATACATAAGCATAAAGACTGAATTTAAGGAATAGTGCAATTCATTACATTTTTTTCTCATTTAACAAAACTCTGCAGAAACATTAAATTATTCATGTTCAACTTCTAATGCGTATGTGCACTCAAATTCAAAAACACCGCGAATGATAATTTTCGGAATTTTTTTTATGGCACTGCATTTATCTGAAGATCGCTTAAGCAGACGAAGATTGCTTATTCGATTCAATTTTTATAAGCATAGTAACAATATGGCACCTATAGCAAGCTGTAAAATGCGGCTTTGTATTTTTGTAAGTAGCCTACACGGCCGGCTCAAGAAGAGCGGGCCTTGTGCAAATTTTTATGTGGGACCTATTTTCAAAAAAATTTGTATCATTAACAAATGAACAGGTCTTTGTTGTTGTTCTTCTTGATGAAATTGATAGAGGTTTTACAATACATAACTGGAAAAACGCAAAAGAATTTCAAGTCTTGTATTCTTTTGTGTTTTCCTAGTTTTTATTGTAAAATCTCTATTAACTTCTTCAATAATTTATCTCTTGGAAAATCAAGGCCCGTTCATACTGCCCTCGGGCCGGCGCTGCATATATGTGTATATAAAATATGTTACTACCTCCTGGTAATAACTTTTTATTATTCAATTTCGACTTTTTTATTGTGCACTTTTTTATTGCAGTGCTGTTATAGGCTTAGTTTCAAAAGAGAAACTTAAAAGGCAAAGAAAATATACATATAATTTATTGTCTTACTTACAAGTATACTGCTTTCTGCGCACTTGAGCACAAACTGTCAATGACCTTTCCAAAATATGGTTCGCAAAATAATTTTCATTTTATTGAAAGCAGACGGAAGTCGGAAAGAAGATGTTGACCCATTGAAGAGGACAATGTGAAAAAATAATAAAAATTATTACATTTTTGAATGTTATTCGACTTATTGAGGTCATAAGCAATATTAAAACGTGACGCGACCCACTGTAATATTTCCATAGAATTTTCATTTCTTTTCTGTATATAGCTCAGCGTCCTTCTAATTCACTGTCATCAATTTGAAAGCTCACATTAGTGGCTACAATTGCTTTCTTGCTTGTTGGAAGGATATTTTTGTCTCGGGTCCAATCGGAGGTTAATCCGCCGTCGATCGTTTCCAAAGATCAGGTCTTGACGCCATGTAACTGGTACTCTTCTAGCGTATATTCCACTTAAAAAAGGATATTAAATTTTTCATATTTCAAGTTTCTCCTTTCATATTTTTTAGTTCCCTGCAATTACTCAGAGTTTAAATATTCGTGGATTTGGCAATCGCCAAACGGCTTATGGCAGTTGTTCTAATTAGCTTCGCCACCGTCAGTTACGTCCTATCTGACCCCACCAGCGTTTAAAAAAAATCGAACAAACAAACTCATTTCCGTTATCTATTATTTACTTTATTTTTTTAACCTATCTCCACCACTTTTTGGATCTGAGTTGCTACTGAATTCTAAACCGTATCTATTAATTTATGTAATGCATTGGATTTCTGCATTCAATTGTTTAGAACTATGTTGGGATTATGTTTCCTTATTGTTTAATTAAATCTTATGTTTTCCGAATAATAGTTTCACTTACAGGAAAGCGTATTTAAAAAGGCTTCGTTGACACGTTCTCGGCGGTTTTGAGTGATTGCTGTCGTTCTAGCGCTCCTGTTTGCATACTAAAGAGGAGGCGAATACAACGAGTGTTCTGCTAGACGCTTCGATTTTCTTGTGCGCGATTACCCATTATGCATTGCCTTCTTTTTTCACTCAGCCTATAGCATAAACATTTTTGAGAGTAATGTAGAAAATAGCACGTAATGCAATTATTTATGCGAGAACTGGTGATGTGAAACAGATGCAATCCTTAGCCGGGCAATGAAATGAGTGAATAAGGTGTGTGGTGAAATGCTGCAGTTATTTTAAGAGAAGTCGATCCATTAGTTGTTTTAAAGATATCTGTTACTTTAAAATATGATGTTTTTCAATATTTGAAGGGCAATTCATACTCAAAAAGCCATGAAATAGGGGAAAAAAATAGAAGACTATCTTAAAAACTCCACTGAGCCACTATTACTTCGAATATTAGAAAACGCAATAAATACGCGGTTTAGCCAATATTAGATTCTGGTTGACAGTTTTTACGATGATCATTCCAAAAATAAGACACCGCATTTTTAAGATAACCAGTCTTTTTACACGCTTTTCTTTAACTTGACATCTCTGTTTGTTTGGGTGGAATTTTGTAATCCATATTAAAGTTACTTCCTATTAACCGACTGACTTGAAATTTTGCACACTTACTTACTCTTGATGACAATACATGAATCAATTAAAAAATCTACTAAATAATTGATTAATTAGTGGCAATTAATTAATTTCATATTTATATGAAGACTTTACCAATAGATGGCGTTAAAGTGTGTTTTTAATTCTAAAATTATTTAATTCATACAGTAGATTTTATATTTACACAATACGTAGATACCGCACATAAATAGGAAGAAAATGCTCCTTTCCCATATTATCTCCATCTCTTAAAACAGCCGTACACCATTTTTAAACAAGAGATCTGCTACAAGTCGCCGCTAGCACCTTTCTTCACAATACACTTTCTGTAACCCTTGTAAATATTTTCTATTATCTCACTCTCGCAAACGAAGGACTCGATTACTCTTTGCTTCTAACAGATATCGAATGCATCAGTCATTTTAAACTAATATTGCAGATAGACCCTTTGCGCGAAGTGCATGAAATAAACGGAAAAGAAACGAGGACATCTACGAGGGATACTCTAAAAGTTTTTAGCCAGGTCCGCTGCACGCATCTTGCGAAGACCACTTTTCGAAATACTCTACACAAAGTTTCATCTTCCTGAACAAGCTGGATATACTTTTTATTTTCAGTCCTAAGCAGAAAGTTCCAAAATGTAGTCGTTGTACGATGCTAGGACGTCATCGTCACTGTCGAAATGGAACCTCCTGAGCTTACCCCTGATTGTGAGGAGCAAAAAAAAAAAAGTCGCAAGGGGCCATGTCTGGAGAATAGAATGGATGCGTCAACATATTGACCCGATTTTCACAGAAAAACTCAGTTGTCTTAACGGCGGCATGTGCTCGTGCGTTGTGATAATGCCACAACAAACCTCTTATTCCGATCTCCGGAAGCTTTTCTTTTCATTTTTCTAGGATTTAACCGAGTTTCCGTTTTCAAGCACAACAGTGCACACATGGCCAATGGAACAGAAGAAAGTTTCCACTATAATTTTTTATTGCGGGGCTGAAATGCTAGAGCCATATTTCGTGCAGTTGTCTTTGATATGTTTTGATGCCCCATTGTTAAATCATTCAATCATTTCTTGGCAATCGGGCTGCTCTCTGCTCTTGGGTCAACAAACAAGGGCTCCAAGTAGATGAAACCTTCCTGAGCAGCAGGTGTTTAGGCAAGACCGTTTAACCGCTGATGATCCGGTTTACCTCAATCCGGGAATAGGTTACCTGATTGTCATTCGCGATCCTATCCGACACAAAACGGATGTCTTCCGGCGTAATTGCGAGATTCGTCTTCAAATGACCGTCTTCCCTTCTTAAACTCGCGATAATAGAACGAAACCGTGGCTTTATTCTGAGCTCTGCCAGGAAATGTCTACTGAAAAGTTCAAAACAATCCGACATTTCTAAGCCTTTGGAATAATCATAGAAAAACATAGTACGCCATACTTGCTGATTCAGCTCTATGGTATTTTAGATCTATCTGTCTGTACGCGAGCTTTAGAATTGTGCCATGCGAAAGCAAAGTAACGCGGCACGCTCAAATCTTGTACGCGACCATATAACGGAGTGAAATATTTGGAGAAGGTAAAATAAATTTGGTGGGATGCGTGCAGCACTTTTAGAGTGGCCCTCGTATCTTCTACACGTTGTCTAAGTAACTAAGCTATGAATTAAAAACCGATAATATTAAAAAAGCATATGCATTAGTTTTGGAATGAGCCTCGTATTACTAAAAGAAGAAAATTTATAAACAAGAATTAAAACTCTATCAACAAAGTGCGTTTGGCATCTAACGATGGATGGCATTGCAGTCTGGAATCGAGTCATTTAAGGGGGGTTTCATTATAATAATTATTTAACCATTTATCTGTCTAAATTCCATACCCTCATCTCTAAATCTGTATTTCATACAAAAATGAAAGTAAGGCTAATTTGCTTACGCAGGCATACCTTGGAAATAGTGCGGGTTCGGTTCTATACTATAGCAATAAGCGAATATCACAATAAAGCGAGTCACACGAATTTGGTCGTTCTGTTACTAATTGTTTTTCGATTTTTTTTTTATTTTGACCTCAGATTCGGATAAAGCATCAAAAAGTAAGTAAAAGTTATAATAGGCACACATGTCTTATCTATTCAGGAACATGGCCAAAATGGTCGTTAAAGTTAGCCTAATCGTTTTGGTCCTTCGAGCCAGTTAGATAGGACATTCGTGCCTAATATAACTTTTATTTACTTTTGATGCTTTATATCAGCAGCTTTCAATCTTTTCACAGTCGCGTACCACTAAAGCAAAACAGTCACGTACGACTAACAAAACAGTGCCAACTATTATAATTGTTCAGATATTCCTTTCTTATCATTTTTAGAACTTTTCGGAGGTCTACCCTTCAAGTACCACCAGCTTACCTCTTGCGTACCACCAGTGAACCGCTGCTCTATACAAACTGAAGACAAAAACATTAAATTCGAAAAAAATTGGCGACGGACGACCGACTTCGTGATGTTTTTAATTGACATCGCTCTGGCAATGCAGTGCCACGCATTCTCAACTGGTTTCGTTTTCCAATGCATATCAAAATTATGTAAAAAATTTGACTGGTGGAAGGTCTCATAATTTGTAAAATAAAAAACATAAAAAAAAGAAACAAAATGAGCAATGAAATGAGGTATGCGTGTTTTATGTAATGGGACTGAATGTTTTACTAACACTTTCATTTAATTCGTCCTGTTTTTTTATGATCGGGCATAATGTAATTACATAATTAAATTTTCACTATGGAAAACGGAGAAAAAAAGTCTCTATCATTTAAATAAATACCATATGGTATAATAACAAAAAATATGACGTCTTTTTTACTAAAAATAAATCGGTTCAATAACTCATAAGCCTAAAAAAGGAACATGAGTAATCCATTCCAGAATTAGAATCATCTTTTAATTTAATAAAGAGTATGAATTAGTCGAGCTACCAGAACTGGACGAGGAGGCGGCGGAAGAGAGACAGAAATTTAAAGCAATTGAAATAACGGCCTCAAATGAACTTTATATTCCCGAAGAGTTCTAGTACTCTCGACGAGTTCGAATAATAGAAAACTCTTAATACTTACTGGTGAAATAAAGAAATATTTTTTCAAGTAGTTGAATTCGGCAAAACAAAAGTAATCGGCGAACTATGGAGTGAAGATTAAATCGCGTCATAGAAATCTGAAACGATTGATTTAAAGTATGATTAGGGCAGGAAACGTTTGAGGACAAAACATCTGGGAAGACTGATAACAACTCTTAAATTATTTAGGCTATATGCCATTAAATGAAAAAAATCTTTAGCACATTAACATTTTTCTTTTCAAATAGAAAATTCATCAGATCTCCTTTCATCCTGTTCATGGAAGTAGAGCTGATGAATTGTTTCATGGATAAGGGCTGTGTGCTAAAAAAAAGTTACACTCAACATGCAGAATGTTACATTTCAAGATTACAAATAGGCCGTATATATAATTTTGAAGACAAAAAACATAGAAAACGCTCAATTACCATAAAAAACATTAAACAAATTTACCTAATGCAACATTTAGATAAAACTATCCGAAAGATTATTTCTTTAAAAAATCGACTGTTTTTAACACATAAGATGTGAAAAATTTAATATTGTTTATGAACAGTATGATCTTTGCGCTTCTACTGTATGTATAAGATTTTATTGTAATACTAGAAGAGGTGCCCGGCGTTGCCCGGGATAATTACACTTGCACAAACTTTTCTTTTCATTGTTAGTCATGAGATATATATTGTTGGTTCATGCAGTGTGTTTGTGAATTGCGTGCTGATACCATTGTTGATACCTATTGTTGTACCAACTTTGCCTTGCATTGTTGGTCATGAGATATTTCTCATTAATATGCCTTGCCATAACCATGAATATCGATTTTTTATCGATATTTATTATTTTTCCGAAATCTGAGGTAGACAGTGACCTTCCTCATGCTTTAAAGGTCATGTATGCGAAATTTTATCAAGATCGGAATAAAACTGTAGATTTGTATAAAAAACGTACACACAGATCCACAGACCCACCCACAGACCCACCCACAGACCCACAAACATCCTTCTTTATATATATAGATTCTTATATTCTTCCAATGAATAGAAGATATAACCATAATCGGAATCGGAGAATTTTCGTGCTGCACGATTCTACAAAGTCGGGAATAGTAATTAGTAGACCTAGTAATTAGACCAGAATGAACATGTTCTTACGAATAAAAGAAAAATTAGAATATTTTGATTCATTATATGAAGAGTTTTTATTTATTTATTTATTTTGCGATTGCTAAAAAAATGCATTTTTCAAAACGTAAAATGCAACTTGCAGAATGAAAAATGGAAGACAGTGTCTGGACCGTTGTTCGTAACAAAAAATTCAAAAAGGGGTCGAGAATTGATAACTTGAAGACCGTATCCACTGTAAACGATGAAGTCGTCAGCGCTTTTAGAAGAAAGAACCCGAAGAATGAACAAAGTCGCTCGGCTAATGAAAACAACCAAAGGATCACCAAAAGTTCCTATGTCCGCCGATTATCGTGCGGACTCATGGCGTGCCTTTGAAGACAATTTCATGCGAGCTCGAGAAGCATGTTCGAATGGAAAAGATCACAGTTCATATGTGCAAAACTGAAACCATCTAAGTTAAGTGTGAAGACGAGAAAACACACAACAGGTTAGTATCTAGAATTAAGTCTGACAATATCTTAAAAATTCAGCGTCATCAACTGAAGTTCGAGGTGCTGAATTACGTGATTCGAAATAGGGATGTGTGTATGGTCTGGACGACTTTCAAGAAGACCTAAGAAGAGCTGGAAAAGGTAATCAGAGAATACACTTCCTTCACTTCGCACCCCTCAAGATAATTCCGTGCAATTGATCAGGACAAAGCCCAAGTCATTGCAGATTCGCTAGAAATTAGTTTGTTACCCTATTAACAATAATCCCGACAATCAACTCGTGTTTCAATGTGTAGAAGATGGTCTTATCAACTTTGATAAAGTTCCGCAACATCTAAAGAAGTTCAACATAGAGGCTGGAGAGATCGCTCATCATCGAAAGGAATCCTAAAAAGAAGAAGGCTTCAGGAAAAGACAAGGTGAACAATAACGCCCTAAAGAATCTCCCGAAGAATATTATTGAGGACATGCGAATATCATAGGTTTTTCCTACTTCCCGGATCCTTGGAAACAACCTATTATGTTAAGTATCCCCAAGCAAGGGCAAAATCCAGAAATTCCCGTGCGCTACCGAACAATCAGCCTGCTCCCGTCGATATCTAAAGTTCAAGAGTAAACGATCCTCACCAGGTTCAAAGACCTCACGAGGTCTCACCAATGGTCTAGTTCGGAATGATCAGTTCGGCATTTGTGACGCCCACTCGTGTCAGATGAAGATATGGAGGCTCGTTGAAAACCTGAGCACCCACCCCCTTGGACCTTTCCAGGTACAGTGGCATGATATTTCTCGATGTCAGTACAGCTTTTGACAACGTGTGGCACGAGGATCTAATCTACAAGATGATTAGAGACGGGTTTCCTCTTGCTTTGATTTCCACAGTGAAATCCTTTCTTACCAATAGGATCACG
This sequence comes from Rhysida immarginata, assembly GCA_023313115.1. NCBI lineage: Eukaryota > Metazoa > Arthropoda > Chilopoda > Scolopendromorpha > Scolopendridae > Rhysida > Rhysida immarginata. The sequence goes on along the minus strand of JAHWFO010087465.1, from coordinate 1,261,754 downwards.
CTAAAGTTCGCGAAAATATATCCACACTCCATATGGTAAAGGCCGGTGTTCCACAAGGTTCTGTCCTCTAGCCCGTTCTGTTTAATTATTTTGTGCACGATTTCCGAAAAACGTATTTATATTTCTCTGCTGATGATACCGCCATCATGACATGGGCGCACCAGCCATCTCACATTATGACTCGTCTGCAGAACGCCTTGAGGAATTTGAAATCGGTTTAATTGCTGGAAGCTGAACTTAAACGTCAAAAAATGCAATGCTGTATTCTTCAACAAAAAGCTTAAGTGTCCCTCGGATTCTCTTGTTCTATTCAATAAGCAACTCGAATGGGTTGACAACTACAAGTACCTTGGTGTTATCATCGACTCAACACTCTCCTAGAACCGTCACGTGACTTACGCTCTAAACAAAGCGAAAAGGGCCAAGTACAGTTTCATAGCTCTCCTGGGTCGAAACAGTACTCTCAGATAATAAACTACTCCTGTACAAGACCATCCTCCTCTATGGCATACCTGCGTGGGCGACTATATGTAAAAACAGATGGAGTGAGCTCCAGTCGTTCCAAAAGTTACCCTGAGAACCATTGCTCAGCTTGGAAGAAGGACCGTGAAAAATCAATACGTCCACTCAGATTTGAACATAACCCACATGGAAAAGTTTATCCAAGATCTCCTGATAATTATGATGCAGATGATGAAGACCCAAGACAACTACCAGGGGGCTGGAATACTGAAAAGCTCTATGGAAATGAAGTGGCATACGAAGTATCGAAAGCCGAGGCATAGGTCTTTATGTCAATTTGAAGAACTGTTGGCAACGTTTCCTTGCCGGATTATTGTGAAGATGTGATACCCCCCCTCCCCCCCTCCTTATTTTGACTTCTACCAATCGTCAATCTTATTTTATTTTCTGTTTTCAAAATGTGGAAGACCTCTTGGATTAGTCAGGCTTTTTGCCTAACTCCGTGTATTTCATTTGGTATTTATTCTGGAAATTTGTGAAAGCACCTCTTCCGTCCCACCTGAACAATGTTCGATTGCCGATTCACTGATTCACCGGCTCTGTTGATGAAGCTATTGCTTCGAAACGCGTAGGCTGTTCACGATAATAAAAAAAACAACAACAAAAACACTCGTACTGCTTTAATATCGCCTCCCTTATTCTTTAGTTTAAGACCCTGACAAGTTGTGAAAAAAAAATTAGCACACTAACTGATCACAATAATGCTAACAAAATTTAAACACTTTTGCAAATCTTATAAAATACTTTGAAATAATCAAAATGAGACCAAAATACATATTCCATATTGAAACTGACATGTTCATTATTTTTCATTACCATTCAATGAGAGTGATTACCACTGCAAATATTTTATCAAGAACAGATGAAGGGGGGGGGGTGCTGTTTCCTTCATCTGTTCTTGATTTTATCTTAGTTTATTAGTTTCGGAGATAGGTGTTGAATAAATCTCTTTTCAAAATGCTCTTCCAGGAGTTTCTTGACATCTATTAATTTCTTGGAGTTGGGTTGGTGCACCCAACTTGAATCACTGCAAGATTCAGTTGATGAAATGACTTTGTCTTTCTGAAGCTGAATTTTGATTAGTTAGAAGTCTCTTTCATCACAAACTATTAAGAGTTCATATGAGAGACTTCGGAAAACGGAGAAGAAAGTATTGCATAGGTGGAAGGAATACTTTGCATCTCTTCTTAATCTGGTGACAGCAACAACTGAGGCACATGAAGTGCACCTTGGAGCGGAGAATAGTCACGGTAGTATCACCGAAGCAGAAATCAGACGAGCAATTAAGTCCCTGAAGACTGGCAAAGCTGCAGGTGATGATGAAATCCGGTCTGAGATGTTAAAGGCCTTAAATCAGGATGGTATCCTGTGGCTGACTCGGGTGTGTCAGGTTGCTTGGATATCTGGCCAGGCCCCTAAGAGATTGCAACAACTATCGAGGCATCTCTTTGCTTAGCATTCCTAGGAAAGTGTACGCTAAGTGTCTGGAGAAGAAGTCGGGAAATAGTCGACTCCAAACTGTTAGGGGAGCAGCGTGGTTTCCGACCTGGCCGAAACAGGACGGATCACATCTTTGCTCTAAGGCAAATATTTGAGAAATCCTGGGAGTATGCAAAAGAGGTCTACGCTTGCTTTGTGGACCTCGAAAAAGCATATGACAGAGTTCCTCGGGAGAAGCTCTGGCAAGTGTTGCAAGAGTATGAAGTGGATGGGCAATTACGGTATTGGTTGCTATAATGTCTCTGTATGAAAGCTCTGAGATGTGCGTCCGGATAAATGGCATTAAGTCAAGACCGTTCACCGTGGGTGTTGGACTCCGCCAAGGGTGCGTACTATCGCTCCTCTTGTTCATTATCTTTATGGACTGGTAGCCGAGGCGATGAGCGTGTTTGTGTGGGCGACTGCTTGATTGAGAGGTTGCTCTTTGCTGACGACCTTGTCCTCCTTGGGTCTTCTCCTTCAGCATGCACTAGACCGGTTTGCAGCCAAATATGAAGAAGCTGGTGTGGCTAAGACTGAGGTTCTGGTCCTTTCAAGACAGCCTACTCAGTGCGCTCTCCATGTTAGGGGAGCCTCATTGAGACAGGTGGAGAAATTCAAGTATCTCGGAATTGCATTCACGAGTGATGGACGGCAGGAGAAAGAATTGGATGCTCGGATCGGCGCAGCAAGCGGTGTCAGACGTGAACTGTGGTGATCCGTGGTAACGAAACGCGAGCTGGGTAACAAAGCCAAGCTCTCCGTCTTCAAATCTATCTTTGTCCCCATTCTCACCTATGGTCATGAGGCTTGGGTAATGACCGAAAGAGTGCGATCGCGGGTACAAGCGGCCGAAATGAGATTTCTGAGAGGTGTGACAGGTGTTACCCTACTAGATATACGTAATACACAACAACACAATAAGGGAGTCTTTAAGTATTGAGCCGCTACTTCTCCGCATTGAAAGATCTCAGTTGCGCTGGTATGGCCATGTGATATGGATGCCCCAAACTGGTCTTCCTAGGCAGTTGCTATTTTCCAAGTCGGTGGGTAAGAGACCAAGGGGTCGGCCTAGAACCAGGTGGCTAGACTGCATGGAAAATCTGGGTTCGAGTCGCTTGGATATTACCAAGGAGGACATGCGCTTGGGTATTACTAACTTTGAAACTTTGATACAAAGTTCTCCATATGAATACGAAATTTATGTACATTGCTTAGTTAATAAAAGATATTAAGATGAAGCATCTCAATTCGAGTTTCCAATGTTATTACTGTAAAATATGCGCGCATAATGTCACTGGTCCATTTCTCGCGTTGGCGTGGCTTGCCTGAAATAATCTCCTTCAAAATCAAAGGTTCTTTGAAACACTAGGAGCAGGTTAGGGCAGTAGGTGGACAGGGGTTGGTGCTGCTTTAGATACCAGTGGCCCTGGAAGTCTGTGGCATTATTTCAAACGTGAGCCTCTGCCTAATCATCCAGATTGACAACATTACTGTAAGGGTAGAGTACATCAGATCTGAAAACCAGGGCCATAATCCTAAGATATTGCTCCACCCCCTCGCACGACGTGGACGTAGAACCAAACCAAACTCAGATCAAGGAACACAGAACCATACCAGGATTGTTGTTGTTATTATTACTATAGTTTTGGAAATCAAACTCAGATCAATTTCGGAAAACAAACCCCTAAGCGACCCAAAATATGGTAAAGCTTATGAGGCTCAACTGAAGAAATGCGTCGTGTCATCTGCTTTTCACTTAATGCGTGAGGTTTTTTAACTTTTAAGATAAATCATGGAGAACGCTATGAATTGCGAGTGCAAAAATGCTCAGGTTGTCTTCTATCTGATGCCCTCAAGCATTTTGTATACCGCAGCGATGTTTTTCTCCGTAACAAATGAAACAGGGCGATCTGACCGTGGGGCATCCTTTAGGCTCAAAAATCCTACATGAATTCGCGATACCACCTAAATATAATAATGCGATGTTGACAGTCCATTCTGAAAAGAGGATCCATTTCCTCCAAACACTGATCAATAATCAACCCTCGAACAAAGCTGTGGAGTAAAATTGCCGGTATTCGTGTTTTGACCAAAGCGACATAGCACGAAGGTTGGGGAGTTGCGAAAAACGGATCACGACTAATTTTAACAGAGCTGCGTTCGATTTCTTGCCAATTATACAGGTTTGAACTTCTCTCAACACAAGTGCAGAAGTTCCTTCGATAATCGGCAGTGCCATATTGCAAAACTTTCCAGTGTCCTTGTATGTAGTCAATTAATTTCTAAAATTCTGTCTGGAGCTGTTTAAACCATCTGTGGCAAGTGGATAGGTGAAAACTCTACGTAACAGAAACTGAATGACTGACTGTTAATAAACGTAAATATTTCAGAAAAGGCCAACTATAATAAAAGTTATAAAAGATATTGATGTCTCATTTGACATAAATAACCATGATATTAACATGATGCACAGTAAACAGTGATCGAATTGATGCCATGACAGATTGGTGATAACTTTTGTTGATATTAAATTACAATATAACGTGGATTAAGTCCCATTTTAACAAAAGGGAAAAAAAAAGTTTAAATACAAAGTTGATTGATGTTGATGTGAACGAAATTGGAATGCGCATGGTTCGTGTGATTGCTGTTGCGTGACATTGCTGTCGCGTGAAGCCATTCCAGAGAAGAAAAATTCCCATTTTAGGCTTAGGAGAAACAATGCTAACGCGAATAAGGATAGTTTTAGAAAGGATATATAAATGCCTTTTCCAATCTAAGAATGTTTTATTCTAGGATAATCAAGCAATGTGAAAGTCGCAACTTTTCGGGCACTTTTTGTTTAGGAAATTCTTATCAATTCCATCCTTGTCATCCAACCCTATTCACTTGAATAACAGTGGCACAAATGTAGCTATAAAGAAAATTGCCGATCTCTTCATCGGCTTAACTGTAAGAATACTGTTTAAATTTAAATATGAATAATTCATTGAGTTCACATTTCGTTTTACAACATATAAATTGACCAACAGAAGCGAGTTCTCGACCGAGAAAATGTTTAAAAATAAAATTCGGCCATATTTAACGTAAATTCAGATACCATATGTAAAATTTTAAACAGAAAAAAAACTATTATAAAATCATAGATAAAAACAAAAACCTTACCTAGGGCAAGCTTTCCCAGTTCATCATGTTCATTTCACATAAAATTATCTAAATCCTCATTAGTCATTTAAAATTAATCGCTTGAATTGGGTCGGGCGGTACAAACCGTTTGCGTTTGCGCGGCTCCTTCGTGGTTGAGAGAAATTCAACTCCAACCCGAACGTCAAAAATGTCTTCCTACTTCTATTGAACACAACAACATTTGATACGCGAGTCCATTTTTGTTAGGAGGCTGCAGTCACATTTCATGTTATAAACTTCCCGTATCTGATTACGCCTGCTGTGACATCTTTTGTCAGACTGAGTTCACATAAACGAATGCCAAAGCACAAAGAGGGAAACATTCGAAAGAGATTATAAAGATAAATACTTGGGCTCAAAAATGGTATACTGATCAAAAAAAAAATCGATTAAGTGTTTCATTATAAAATCTGTTTTCGTCGTTGCTCGAACAAAAACGAGCCTCTACTCGTAAAAGGGGAAAACCTTATACACTGAAGCTTTTCAGTTCGAACATGAGAATTTTCCAATGGTTCCCAACAAAAGAAAGCCGCCATTAGATTCCAACCAACATAATCCACAAGAAGAGCCATTTATAATTCTGACGTTCCCTATCGACATTTATAATGCATACAAATTCTTACTATGTACTTACAGAGATGTGGCAAATTATTACGAATACCTACCTAATAAAGCATTTGATCTCCACTTGGTCTTCAAAATTGCTCAGTTTGACATTGTATGGAAGAGGTTCTACAGGTAATTGTGAGAGCAGTGTCGTTGCGCATGCAATTTTGCTTCGAACAGATTTCATCCGAGGAATGTGAGGGCCAAAAATCACTTGGAAAAAAAAACCGTCATGCTCTCCAATCATTCTGAGAGAATTCGAGCCTTATGGCATCAGGCGTTATCCTGTTGGAAGGACGCCTGATCAGCAAAAGTGCTAAGATAACGTTGATGCATTTTCAAAAAGCCTACCCCACAGTATAACACCACTTACAACGGCTTGTATCATGCAGTTAGGAACCAAGATGTCTTCTAGCAGTGATATTGTGTGGCAATTGTTTATTAGCAGAAACGTTTGTCTTGTTACCACTACTGGATTGAACGCTTATTTTGACGAATGGTTCACGTCTGTACTCTTTTATGATCCTCTTTAGACGATGTTGCCCACGATCATCGACCAGGAGTTTTCTTCCGCAAGACGCTTTTTCGTATAACTTACTGAAGACTCTTGAAACAGATGTTCTGGAAAAGCCGATAAGTCTTGCTGTATTTGAGATACTCGCACCAATCATCCGAAGTATGCGTGTTTCTCATTTTAAGCCATCCAACATTCAGATCTGTGGACAGTTTTCTCGGCAATTTCGTTTTTATATTACATCACAGCTATATATGTCAGTGAGAACAACGAGTATACAATCATCTTTTAATCACCAATCATCAATCAAACTTTTAACTTGGAGTCATAAATTTAATCTCGCTATCGATACAGGGTCGAAAGGATGAAGTTTTAAGAACCAGAACGCTAAATATTTGAAAAAATTGCTACAATTCTTAAAAAATTAATTTTATTTTTTCACGAACCGTAACAATCTCTCCAATAATTTCACGACCCGGAATAACGTTTCAGTTTTCCCCGGCACATTTCGGTTTTGCCCTCGGGTAAGTAAGACTTCATAATTCTCCAGAAACATTCTCTTATTTGAACGAAAATTCAGCTCCACTGCACGACTTACCAGCTTTGAATTTTAATTAGAAAAGCAAACAATTTGTCAGTTTATTACATGAAATCAGAGCTTTCCTAATTCCACTGAGTTCAGAGTTGGATAACGAGGGCAAATTTTATTATTAAAGGAAAACATATAGACTTACTGATAATGCGTACATAGTAGCCAAGTTATTAATCATTAATCTAACTTACGACCTTTATCAATGCAATTTTCATTGATGAAGCCCAGAAATGAGAGCGTGAGAATTTGGCCCGATATCGTTGAGAAAGTCATCTACAATGGTCAAATTTCGTCACTGATGAAAGAAATTACATGCAGAATTAGTGTAATTCTATTCCGTTTCGACTTATGACTGACGATTCTGTTGGTTCCCTATGGACTGCTTCTTATCAGGGGAGATGTTGCGGTTATTAGTTTACTTCAAGTGACTAATTTGGGGGATGTATCTCATAAACAACAGCCGTATAATAAGAGAGAGCCAAGTAATGAATCATGCATTGTATGGTGATTATTCAACACGAAGCAAGAACTCAACTATACAAACAACACAACTGGGACTCTTAACTACATTGTTTTTTCGATGCTTTATAATACCATGTGGATTCATCCAGAGAGTTGCGTCCGGGAGGGAGTGTTCTACTATGCGTTGCTTCCCTGATTAGTTCCTGTAAAGAAAAGAAAAACCTCAAACCACAAAGATAAAAGAGATATGAAATACCGGATACGTATTTTTTTTCTGATTAGATCCTGTTCGGATTTTTCGTCGGCTGCAGGTTCGCCCCACGGCAGCTGGGTTCCCCGGATGCTTGGGAGACGTAAACAACTTCATTTTTCCATAGTTTCTACGATCTCTACGACAGAGTGCTTGGAAGTTGTGTTCTCATTCGCAGCTTCGCATCGGCTGAAAATTCAATGATTCTATGATACCATTTGGAACTTCGTCTGATAAATTTGGCTTCGAAATTTATCGCCAAAAATCTTTATATAGGAAGACTTGAAATAGGAAATGCTGATTTCAACATTTTTTAATATTAAAACTTAAAAAATTAGAAGGAAAAATCATAAATTTTAAGGCAGAGTTTGTTCTAAAATCCGTTTGTTTTTCCAATGCCGATTTCAATTTTATTTAATATATGATAAGCTTTATGATAAGCGAACAGCGCAGTGGCTCAATAAATGAGAAGCACAGAAACACAGATGTCCAAACCCAATTCATAGAAGGTTCTGATCTTGTGCATTCTAACTGAGTTTTGCCCCGTGGCCAAACAATCATAACTTTCGTATTCTGTATTGCCGTCAATTGCACGAATGTCACTGGAAATTAAGCAACAAACAACCCTTGCTCCTCAATCGTATGGGTCCCCATATATTCTTCTATGATGGCGCACGATCATATGTGGAAAATCAACGCCTAGGGGTAAGAAATCCCCCCTTACTTTGAGTATTCACCAGACTTATCCCCCTGAGATTTCCACATGCTTCGCCACTTCGATTGCTTCTTGAGGGGCAAACGATCTACTTTTCCACCTATTGTGCTCTATGAAGCATGATCCTTTCTTCATAGTTTCCATTGTAAGAGGTTCTACGGGACTACAGCGAGGTCTATTCTGTTCCACTCCTCTTGACAGGCTTTCTATAATCCATAAAGTGTTCTCGGACATCTTACATGAAGAGCTCTTTTAAGAAGACCGAGCGTGAACTCGGGCTTTATGACGGTGTTCTAATTTCAAATCTTGACGAATAATAAGGTTTATCGATGAAATAGAGATTCCAATCTTTCTTGCAATGGCCCTTTGTGTTGGCGAATTTTCCGTAAGAACTAGTCTCTTCAGTGTTCGAAGTTAGCCTTAGTACGGGAAAAACGGGGGTGCGCTCATTCTTTCAGCAACGTTGCACTGTTGATTGTTTAGATCCATTTGTCTTCTGCGTTTGATAGCTTTCATTTTACCATTCTTGGAAATAATAAACCCTTTTCCCTTACACTGATCTATTATTCTGGAAAGGGCTGATCTATTATTCTACGCTCATTCTTTCAGCATCGGAAAGGGCTACGACGTATAGTCCATCAGATAAGTCATGAGAATTGCTCCTCCCAAAGGCTGTGGTCAAAAACCCTCACCGGTGAGAGAATGATGACGTAATTTCTCACTGGTCTAACCGTCTTTTTCTCGGTGAGGACGGTTAGACCATGGTTATTAGAAGTTAGACTTCTAATAACCATGGTTAGACTAACCGGATAGGCATAACAGCGCTAACTGGCGTTTTTGACCGCGTTAAAATGACGTCACAGTTTTCTCACCGGGATTTCTGACCGACCAAGCGCTAACTTTTCTCACCGGTGAGAGTTTTTGACCTTAGCCGGAGTCATGACGTTAGGTAAGTTGATCCGCCAATCAACGGCTGCCTTAGCCTAGTTACTGGTTTTTTTTATTTATTGTTCACATTTCCTGCTTAAGGTGCGCTTTGTTCAACACATGTGCAACATGCCATACATGGAAGAATTGCGATTCTTCTGAGGAAAATTTAGTTCGCATTAAATGCAAAAAAAGGCCCTTTTAAGGGCCAGCAATTTAACGGTAATTCATTTAGCAGCAAATTCACTACGAGGATAATTTTTGGTCCAGCTTGTTTCCGTAGTAACGCAGTGATTGACAGTTCTCGTGATTCGCTGGTTGGCGTACAGAGGATAGGCAGGAATGAAGATGAACGATTTTGAAAATTTATTTTAATTTATTAGCACAAGACATAGTAATAATAATACTATTCAATTTGTTTTCCCTGATTACTATAGATTTGCTGACAACGTTTTTTCCACGAATCCAGAGCTTTATTACTAAGTTCCTGAGGCATTTTCTTCCACTCATCGAAAAGACCCTTTTTAAGCCCATTTAGACTCGTCACTTAGCGACCCCACAATTTCTGTTTTAAGTAACTTCAAGCAAAATAGTCCATGGGGCTGTGTCTGGGGATAGGGGCATCCATTTGTCGGGCTGAATGTATTTCACTTTTCTCTTTTCCAAGAACTCAAGAGGCTTATGGGCTGCATGAGCAGGAGCAGAATCTTGATGGGAGAATGTGATCGCCTTTCGGCAGTAACGCTCTAAAGATGTAGAGCCTTATCAGCAGGGCCGTACCCTGAATTTTTTTTCGGAAGGGGGTGAGGGGGGCTAGTCCAATCCT
>JAHWFO010087465.1:1238814-1251572 GCA_023313115.1 Rhysida immarginata | reverse complement strand
GGTACGGCTCTGCCTTTCGGATATAATTTTCGAGCATCGGTGTCCAAAAACAGTTTGATAACCTTATTGATATAATAATCTGTGTTTATCTTAGCTCTGGGTTTAATTATTCGCAAACGCGTTTTGCCATAATACAAAATCCCTCCCAACACCATGATGGCTTTGCAATGTGACGGGGTTTTTTTTGTTGACGGTCGTTTGAGGCTTTTGTTTCCCATGTGAACTGTAAAAAAAACTCTTCTCTGTCCCCAGAAGTGCATTAAATATAGAACTTGTCGGTGGTAATTATGTTTTTCAAATTTTTCAGCATGTTCCTGAGGTGCTTTAACTTACAAGCACTGACACAATATGATGTGCATCTTTGCGTCTTTTCTTCAATGCTGGTATCGTGGTTACAGCAGTTTCTTTGGCTTCTTTGCTCAGCTTGGATATTGCTCCTACGCTCTTCGTCTGATTCGAACGTTTTAGTTGATGAATTATTTGTGAAGTTGCTCATTTCATTTGTAAAAGCTGCCTTTTATTATGGGTCTCATTTGGGGAAACCATGATTCCTTTTCAACAATCTTACGAATCTAACTTTCAGGACACTTCACAAGAAGCGTGTATATAGAAATTTGCATATTAGCCATCTTGAAATATTCCGGCGCTTCTACCAAAAGTTTCAAAATTGTTCATCTTCATACCTGCCCACCTTCTGTACCTACACCATTCCCAGAGCGATTCAGTTTTGAGGGCATTTCAGCAGCAAATTTGAAAACGAAGAATGGAATGATAAGTTCGATTGTTACCGAACTCAAGTGCATTTCAAACCCATGCTATGATGCTTTAACAATCATCGCCAGCGTGCTCGGTGGTATGGGGTCTGACCTTCAAAACGCGCCAAGTGTCGGTCGCCTGCGAGCGTTTATTCAGGCTGGATCAAATTTTAGTGGACCCCTATCGAATGACTTGGTGCAAGCTCAAAATGCAGCGAAAGATAGAACAGCGGTACGCCATCAAATTTTGTGTTGGACTGGGGAAATCGGGTTTGGAAACGTTGGGCACGATTCGCCAAGTGTTCAAGGATGAAAGCATGTCACAAACTGCAGTTTTTAAGTGGCACAAGCTCTTCAAAAATGGCCGAGAGAGGGTGGAGGACAAGCCCCGCGCTGGACGGCCGACGACAACGTGCAACATGTGCGTGAAGTGCTGAATTCAGACCGGGTGAGGCCAGCCATCGCCAGAAATTGGAAATTGCATCACGACAATGCACCCAGTCACATCTGCTTCAATGTGATCGACTATCGTATAGTCCCGACTTGGCCCCAGCAGACATTTTCTTATTCCCAAAAGTGAAATCCTCCCTCAAAGGACACCACCCTAGGACCCTAAGTGCCGTCAGAGAAGCTTGCACGTGTACCCTTAAGGACCTTCCGGAATCCGCCTACCAGGGAGCCTTCGAGTCAGGAAAAGCCGCTGGCAAAAGTGTGTCGACGCTCAAGGGACGTACTTTGAAGAGTTTTAAGGTTTTGTATAAATCTATTTTTCCGAAACTTTTCTCGATACTTTTTATACTCACCCTGTAAACATGAAACAACCCTCCGTATATCTCCGTCTGTTACTGTTATTTTTTAATTCGTGTCAGAATCGGCCATTAATTACGTAACAACAGAATATAAAGAAGGCGAAGACCTCTAATCTAGAAAGACCAATGAGAAAGAAACTTCAATTTCGCAATGTTTCCTTATTATTTTGTTTAGACGATCATAAAATTAAATGGAAGAATTTATAGAGAACTTATATTTTTATTATAATGAAATAATTTATTATATAGAGAACTTATATATTTTATCGCCATTACAGTATAAAAGTAAGCAATTATAAATAAACATCTACGGAAAGAGTTTTCGATAGGCTGAACAAACAATAAATTATTGATTCTTCAAACAATAAATTTCTTAATGTTGAAAAACCCTTTGCTCAGCGCCAGAATTTTGAAATGCGCAATTGAATTCGTAGAGCATCCCCTCACCAAAGGCGCCAGAAAGTATATTTGATGAGACATTTAGTCGAAGTAGAAGAAAAATGTCAAATGACCATTTCCACTCCATCCATCAAATTTGTAAAGACACTGATGCCGCTCTTCTTGCTCTACTGCTCGCAAGCATAACCGTAAAAAAAATCAAACGCTTGGTAGTAAGAAAATGTGCAATCATTTAAATAAATAATAAAAAATAAAAATTGTACTAGATTTATTGAACTCACCAAATCTAACATTTGAACGTTCTCTGCACTTATTAATCCTTACTTCCTCCCTCTTCCTGTAATGTTACCGTTCCTTTCTCTTTCACTCATTTATTATTTATTAACTGACTCAAGAATCTCTTTTTGATTAGTTTAGTTTTTTTTGTTTTTTTTAGAGGACGTATGAATTTAAAAGTTAGCAATGAGATTAACATTTGATTAGTTTCTGTCCTTTTATTTTTTGTAAAATCTTATTCTGGTCTTAAAACTAAGCATTAAAAATATATGAACTAAGAGTTTTTGTAAGAAAGTTGTTTTTTTCAAATAGTTTTCTTTGTTATCAATCTCGTGATTGAGATAACAACATTTAGAGTAATGAAATTTTTGGTTCTCCTAATGCTAAGCATTTTATGTAATACATGTATTGAGTAATACAAAATATAAAAATCATATTGCTATCTTTCAACCTTTCAGTCATAGTAGGTAGCAACTTTTTTTTTTTTAATAGCTTCCGTTTAGCTATCAGTTAGCAGCATGGATGGAGATGGTATTTACAACCTCAATAACACTGGGCAACAAAATTTAAAATTTTTCTTGTGACAAAATGAAAGTGGGTGATTTTTTTTAACTGTACCGCGTTAAAGTAGGATTGACTGTATTTTCGTATGCTACTTTTTGGAACACTACACGAATTAAGAAATAGAAAAGCACATATTGTACAGTATGTAACAATTTTATAAAAACAGTAACTTTTTCAGGGGGAGGGGAATTCTTAATTGGAAATTGCAGGACCCCCTAAGTGAATTATTGAAAATAAAAGCTAAAACAAAATTAGGCTGTGTGATGTTTTCTTATAACAATGTTTTATCAGCTCTTCTTAGATGTCAGTATTAATTGTCTAATTAAATTAGCATTAAAAAGGTTCAACCATCTAAGAATGTTTCGTATCACCATCTAAGGAAAAAAAATGATTGTGTGTTTTAGTTATGATTCAGACTGAGTAAATTGTGACAATGATCAATGTGTATTTGGAGATAACGTCATTTCTTTTATTTATTTATTTGCTTTTCTTGATGACTTTATCAGTGGAGATAAGGAGTAGTAACGAGTGTGTATACTATAATTTTTTTTTCTTCTGTATTTTAGCAACCTTCATATAAAATTCGTAGGTCTGACTGGATAATGCTTAAAAACTGTATGTTTGTTTTTTTAAATAATAAACATGCATTTTCTAGACAAAACATTTAAAATTATGTATATGTTGTCTATTTACTTTTACAAATGTTATGTCTATAACAATTTTTTCAGAATTGTTTTCCCCAAAGGTATTTCTGAATTTGTGCTAGTTATTATTTCTTTATTTTATCTTGGCTTCATTTTTATAAACATTTTATCTATCAAATGTTATTTATATAGCGCAACACATTACACATACTGAACGACCGATTTATTAGAGACACCCCGCTAATAGCGTGTTGCGCCTCTTTTAGCGGCGAGAACTGCCTGAATACGTGCTGGGATGGATTCAACAAGGTGTTGAAACTGTTGCGGATGAATAGCAGCCCAGGCTGACATCACAGCATCCCGTAAATGGTGCAGGTTGGACGGTAGTGTGCGAAGTCGTCGGATGGTTCTCTCCACTTCATCCCATAAATGCTCGATCGGGATGAGATCGGGCGACCGAGCTGGCCACTGAAGCAGGTGAAAGTCCGCGTCATGTTCCTCGAACCAATCCAAGACCATTCGAGCACGGTGACACGTCGCATTCAGGGGTGTGTCTACGGATATCAGAGGACCCAGTGTGTCCCAAGAGAAGACACCTCAGACCTGCACTCCTCCTCCACCCGCCTGTAAGGTTGTCTGCTGACAGGATGGGTCCATGGCCTCGTGCTGTCTGCGCCAGATGCGCAGTCTGCCCTCCGCATGATGAAGTAGGAACCGCGATTCGTCGGACCAGGCGACCATCTTCCACTCATCCAGTGTCCAGTGGCGACGACTGTGTGCCCATAGCAGGCGCGCTTTCCTATATTACGGTGACAGCGACGGTACCCGAACTAGCCGCCTGTTGTTAAACCCAGCTCGGTGCAAGGTGCGCCGCACCGTGTGCTCCGAAATGGGTTGGGGTGCTTCCTCATTGAACTGCGCTGCAATTTGTTGGGCTGTTCTCGTCCTGTTGCTGTGGATGATTCGTGCCAGTCGCCGTTGGCCTCGTTCATCCACGTTCCTGTTTCTCCGGAGTTGTGTTTCGTGGAGGTTGGTTTTTGGCATAACTACCATTCACGGAATACCCTTGACACTGTTGCACGGGAAAACCCGAGGAAGTTCGCGGTTTTGCGAAATGCTCAACTGCACCCGTCGAGCTCCAACGATCATGCCTCGTTCAAAGTCGGTCAAATCCTTGGATTTGTCCATATTCAGTCCACTTCTGCTGCTGACTGCAACTTGTGATCCAATGCATTCCTTTTATACACCGCTTCGGCCTATTCCATTGTTTGGGTATCACTGGGAGGCCGATCCATTTTCAGTAATAGGTCTCCCTAATAAATTGGTCGTTCGGTGTACTTTTCATTGTGTATATATCCCTCGAGTTCACGTGTTTTTTGAAATTTTTTTTTAAGTTAAAAAGTTATTAAATATTGTTATGAACGTAATCTTTTATGGACACCCTCTATTTCATATTGCTATACTCGAATTCACTTCTTTCCTCAATTAAAAGAGCAATATTATTCCAGCCATTGCAGTTTTACGTCGTGTACAGATTGGATATCTAAAACTGTAGAATGGAATGAGCTAAAGAAAATGACGTGTCTTGTGGATTAGAGGTTCTCACTTTTTTATAGATTAGGTATTTGTTCGAGCTAATAATGGTTCATAAATAGATGTTTTTTAATTTGTTAATATTGCTCGTAGTTCTACTGGCAGTGCAAGCAATTATTAATTAGACTTAATATAACTTTGTCAGAAATACGAACTAATCCAATCGCTTTTACAAACTTTCTAGGCCTTTTAAATTGGTGATTATAATAATCCTTTAATTAATAAATACACAAAGCGTTTTGATACTAATGACTAGAACAGTTTATTATTTACTTAAAACTACAAATGGGTTATTAGGGTTCTATAGCTTGAGTAATACATGATAAAGCAATTTTTTAGCATTTAACGATCTAATTAGACAGAAAAGTATACCAACGGAAGCTTTTCACTAATAGTTTAAACTTATACGGTAATCCCTAATGGCAAAGCAATTGGCTATAGCTTTTCAATGTTATTTCCTCTTGATAAGCTCACGGAAAAGCCTGCTTTTTTAATCACAAAATATGAAATGATAAAAGAATGTTGAAATGCGGCTCATTTTATAAAGGTCAAAGAAGCTTTTTAAAAGTTCTGTATGCTATGTTCGTTAAAAATAATTTAATCTACAAAAACAAATCGTAAGCGAATCTTTTAATACAAACTATAAAAAAAATTCTAAATGCAGCATAATGTAGAATATCAGTTTTTATGAAAATAATAACGAGATTTAAAAGTGTTGAGCTATTAGGCATTATAAAAAAAGTTTCCCTTTCATTTTTGGAATCGATTGTGATGCGTTTTTTTTTTATTGTTCATAATTGAATGCGGAACTAGTTTGTAATTGTAAATTGGTCGCTATCCGTTACGGTTTGCGATAATTTTGTATATGCCTTAATTTGCATAATCAGGTCATCGGAAAGTCTCCAACACGTCTTTCTATTTGTTGGCATTAACATACGATAGTTATGATGTAATTTGAGGGGTATAGACTTTCGACCACCGTGTATGTAGTAATGTTTAGGCCAAGATTAATTTTAACTCATGGAAAAACTAGTAGAAATTAGAAAAATGGATGAATTGAGAAATATCAATAACAAACTCATAAGGTTGGCGACGGCCGATTGTCGATTCGTGTCCCTGGCATGATAATACATTTTGATCACAATGCATTAGGTCATCCATAAAGTTTAAGCTTGTTTAAACGTTTTAAAAGATAATCATCCTTTGGTATGACTCTCACCAGCATTACACCAGAAAAAGTGATTAAAGTAGGGGATGTGTTTCTGGAGTTCGTAGGTGGACATCAAACATCCAAGCACTGTGTACAGTGTGGCCAAAAACATACATACCAAAATCAAACGTTAATTTCTCAATTAGTACTAAGTGTAATGTTTAAAAATTGTGTGATATGTTCATGGATTGAGGCATTTTGTTTAATATGGTTTTTCTTTCTTTTTTTTTTTTGTATCATTCACAGGATTGAAAAAATGGCCACCCAAGAATACATTCAAAAGTCCGGAATACGTGAGACGAGTATTCCAAGTGAAGTTTGGGGTCAAAGTTGGTCTAGACAGACACACAGTAACCAACCTAGTGAACAAATTCAGGACGACAGGTTCCATTCTGGATGATCACCAGCACCGTCCACATCGAGCTGCCAAGAGAACACTGACAAAGTCCGGGGAGCCTTTGCAAGAAGCCCAACAAAGTCCACAAGGCATGCATCTCAGGCGTTGGGGATCGCAAGCAGCAGTGTGCATTTGCGTTTCTGTGTGGACGGCCTTCCTTCCTTCATGCTGATTATCATCCAGAATGGAACCTTTCGGATTTTGTCCAAATAATCGAACGCGAGAATTGCAGTGAAGTTTGTACCATGACTGCTGAGCAGAAGCAATATCGCAACAAAGTTTGCATCTTCAAGATGGCTACACTTCCATTCTAAGGTCGACATCGTGATGCAAGCTAGATAAAACTTTCGCAAAACACATCTAAAAAGAAGAGCCCAAATAGAATAGATAACCCTTTATGTACCACTACTTCCAGACATGAAAGGACACCACTCTCACTTTAATCTCTGATAAGAGAAAAGTCAAATGATAAGAACTTCCCTTCTTGAAAGAGGATGCTCACGTTCGCGGTCAAATCCACTCAACGGTGCTGAAGTCGTAGATACTTTTCATTCAGACCCAAAGGCAAGATAGAGAGAGAAAAAGTTTAAGAAAGGACAGAGAAAACGAAGAGAGAGAGAGAGAGAAAATGGAAAGCTAAATAGAAAAGAAGAATAGAAAAAAAAGAAAAGATCTTCCCTCTTTTCCACAATTGGAGTTGGTGGTCCCAAGGCGTTGCAAATCTCTGGACTGGTTTTCTTTCGCATATGTGTTGCACCTAGGTTTCTGCACATCTTAGTGAGACAGACAAATCTAAGAATGAAGTGTCTTCTTGTTTCCTTGAAAAGGTTTCACCTGAACTCACGGTATATTTTCATTATTGCCCTTTGCAATGGTGGAAGTCTGAAACACCCTAGGTCAGGGGTTCCATTTGTTGGTCCAAGGATTCGTGGGAATCAATGGTACCAAGTCAGGGAGTTCCTGGCATCATTTAATATACATCTCAATTATTTTAAACGCACTCATTTTTGTGTTACCAGTAACAATCTACTCAGTGATTTGGAAAAAAACGAAAGAAATCTACTGGGGCTAAGTCCGGAGAAAAGCATGAACGGGGCACAAACAATGTCTTTGAGGAGCGATGCGTGAGCTGGTGCACTGTTGCGGTGTAACATAAAAGTATTTTCTCACAATTCAGGCCTCTTCTTGTGCACTAAAAATTTCTGGTAGAACTGATTGTTTACTAGCTGACTACATGGGTTCAGTATGGGCAACAATTTTCCGGAAAAAAATTTTGATCTATGAATAACTAATTATTCTCTCTTTTTTTCTTCATCTTCTTGGTTTTCGTGGTAGAACAAGAAAGAATCGCAAGCCACTGCCTATTACAGAGTAGTTGAACCAAAAAAGCTTCTCTCACTCACTGTGACGATTGCTTATTGACAGCAAATTTCACGAATGCACACAAAAAACAAACTAGTTTTTCTTCAAGCTTCGTATAACCAACAGTGTCATATATCTTTACCCAAAATAAAACTTACGACAGGGATTGTCTACCACATCCAAATGAATGAGAATACCGATGGTAACATCAGGACAGATGCGCGTAACATTTTTGCCGAAATGCTGTATGGATTACAAGCATTTTTTTCTAATTATGGTTTAATTATTAAAAAACGGTTAAATTTCATGTAAAATGATTTAACGTTTTCGATTTCACTTTTTGCAATAACTCATCTTTAAAATGCAGCAAAACTACAAAACTAGGTCATTAATGCCATAATGAAGATATGAATTTCATCTAAATTAAAAAATGGAACACCAATGGTATAGGTCATGTAGTGTGACACTGCATTAGTTGGATTTTTGTTAGGATTATCATGCCACTGTCCAGTCAAGTAATCAAGAGGGATTGCAGCAGTGAATAACTAAGAAGCATTGATATTTCTACATGGATCGAACAATAACGACGTCAATTATAATCATCTATAGTCATCAATAGGGTTCGGATTTATATGCACTAAAAAAAAAAGTACAAAAATATGCGCATATAGTATACCAAAAATTTATTTTGCCAATCTCAAAATCTATCGATCAGTCCTTGGAGTGGACACATGTCGTCTTGGATTTTTTGGCAAATCAACAATTGTTTTATGAAATGTGGCGATGTGTTAATCAGCAGTGA
Source organism: Rhysida immarginata (assembly GCA_023313115.1). NCBI lineage: Eukaryota > Metazoa > Arthropoda > Chilopoda > Scolopendromorpha > Scolopendridae > Rhysida > Rhysida immarginata. The sequence goes on along the minus strand of JAHWFO010087465.1, from coordinate 1,242,761 downwards.
AAAATGAAAACGACGTATGATGGCGACGGCCAATCAATGAAAGGACACCAAAATCCTTCGATTAAGGACGTCAACGAATGTGTCGCTGTTGATGGCGTCAAAATCCTTCGATTAAACAGATCTGAAAGCACTTCCCTCGATTTTTGCGCTTGATTAAAACTTTAAATATGCTTTCATAAGCAGAAATACCCAAAATATGCAAAAGTATGTACCGACACTCGAAATATACAAAAATATGAGCTAAAACCAAAAATATGCATTTTAAGACGTAGACCACGAGGTTCAGAGGAGGCTAAAAGGGAATAAAACATCATTTAAATGAGTTACACGCTCGGGAAAAAAAAATATGCATTATATGCAAAATCCGAACCCTAGTCATCAAATATAGGAATTAAACAAAAAATTATCACAATGCTACAACAACCGATTCAAGACTGCATCTAACTTCGCAACTAGTATAAAAGCACAGATGCGATGCATATGGTAAGGCAAGAAATCATCACAAGCCACTGCTCATTACAGAATGAGTAAACCAACCAGACTGGTAGATAACATGATTGTGAAGTCATAGTAAACTGATTAATAAAGACAAGGCATTTTTTTAAGTTTTAAACCTGAAAATAAGTATAAGGAGTCAGAGTCGAAATTGCAAGAAACCGATGCCTGGGATTCCCACAGAAGAACTAGGGGAATGACTATGCAAATAGGTCTGCAAAGAATTAACCCACCTTATGTGGAGAATTCCCACCATTCAACTCCAGAGATTTAAAGCATTTACATTCATAATGTGCGGTTTCACTACAGCATTCTATTTGACCTGGTGCAAGTAGGGACGAATTGCTGCCTACAGAGATACACTTTATCTCTGCTGCTAACCAGTAAAATAGATATGTTGGCACCAAAGAACATTCCAGCAGTCACCAGAATGGATATCAAATTGATGCAAATATAGGAAAGATTTGTCTAAGACGTGCCAAAAAGTTTAACTTTCTTTTAAATTAATTGATTTTTTCCACATAGTTTTTCCTATTCATTTTTATTAAAATGAAATTCCACCATTCATTAAAAATAAATGCCTAGAATAAATTCCCAATCTTTTTTTTGCTCCATGTACTCTTTTTACCATGAATATCGTTTCTCCCTCCTCCCTTACGAGATGGTCTGACTAAAAGGTGAATTCCAATAATAATGGGATTCTTTTTATAGGTTGGTCCCAATTCTCCTCTGGTTGGAAAGCACTTCTCTATAAATACAGCACCTGGTGCTGCCGTTATAATATTGTTCTAGAGAAGAAATTAATAAAAATTTCAAATATTATTCGATAAATTAATTTTTTTATTATAAATGATAATTATTACATTGCTGTTCATAAATTAAGGATTTTCATGAACGAACTATTCTGATTGTAGATTGGTGAGTAGGTCTTCCAGAAGGTCTTCCCAATATCATCCCAACACCAAACATAAAAATAGTAAAACCCTTTCTGTCAGAAAAATTAAAAAATTAAGAACGTTTGTGTAGTGGCGGTTCGGGTCACTAACAAGGGGAGGACCAGGTCTGTTAAGCTTGGATTTAACTAAAATTTAAATATGTTGTTACGCATCCCTCCCACTATTATATGGCATAGTAACTCATGCTAATGGGCATTACTTTACGATATATAATCATTTAAAGTTAGTTATGTAGGTTATTGATGTATATATACAACTTCAGAGAATATAACTTTCAAGTAATCAATGTAACCACGGTTATGTGGGTAAGTTAATAGGTTTTAATACTAACGGTTTCTGGTTCAATTCCGTTCCTCTTCCAATTTAATTTAATTTTTTAAACAACGTTTTTGAACAAATTATATTTGAAACTAATTATAAAATTTCTCAATAAATAATTTCTCAATAATTTGTACCTTTCTCAATAAACAATTATTTATTTTTAATAAGTTATTATATTATTATACAGGTTGGATACAAAAATGAGCCCCCCCCCTTTTATTTTCATAACTGAAGCAGATATGTCAATTTTGAAGAATCCAAAGAATAGGAAGTTGTGGGTGGTCTATCCTTTGGTGCACTTTTCATCAACCCAAATATACAAATTAGGACCATCCAAATCTTATCTTAAAAACCGTAACAGATACACGAAAAATTCCATTTGAAGACTTGTTCAGCATCGAATTCCGAACAAAACAAAAAAAATTTCCAAAATCCGATAAACGGATCACCAACAATCACCTATGTTGAATTTATTAGTTACCTCCCTATGTACTTCACAAAGGCATTTGAATCTTCAACATGCAAATCCAGAAAGTACCAAAAATTACCATAACATTCATTTTCATGAGGAAAAGCAAATAAAAAGCATGTGGTAGCATACACAAGACAGAACAATTCCAGGATGGAAAGATACACTATTCCTGAAATTGTGATTGTTGGTGATCCTTTCATCGGATTTTGGAATTTTTTTTTTTGTTTTCTACGAAATTCCATGCAGAACAAGTCTTCAACTGGAATATTTCGTGTATCTGTTACGGTTTTTAAGATAGGATTTACATATTTGGGATGATGAAAAATGCACCATGGAATAGGTCACCCACAGATTCCTATTCATTGGATTCATCAAAATTGACATATCTGCTTCGGTTAAGAAAATAAAAAGGGGGGATCATTTTTGTATCCACCCTGTATAATAATATAATAATTATAACTTATTAAAAACAAATAATTTGTTACCTTGCTCAAATGATAGATATTATGCAAAAAATTATAAAAAAATGTTTTTAATAATTAAAATTAGTTTCACATATAATTGTTCAAAAACATGTTTAAAAAATTAAATTAATTGAAAGGGGTAAAGGAGCAGGACTTGAGGATGTGTACAGCTGTAATCCAGTTAGTGCCCATGTTAACCCTGCGAGAGATATGTGGGCATCAGAATTGGTAATATGAATGGAAGGTCACCCAGTCATTAGTTGTTTTCTGTTGCGTTATTTGAATGGCCTGATAAGTATAATGGGGTAAGATATGGCTTCAAGATGTAAAGAAAAGCTGGTGGAGATAGTGTAATACTGTAAACAATGTTCTTCTGGAAAACTCTGGATCGTTGACCAAAAAATACCTACTTGGAAGATCATTCAGAACCATGTTCCCTTCATGGCAATGGTATTCCCTGATAATAGTGGCCATTTTCTGCAGGATAATGAGTGCATTCTGCATCCATACCCTCATCCTCTCACCCCATGGAATGGTTGAAGAAACATGAATACTTTAAAGCAATGCCCTGGGCACCAAATTCTGTTGATCTCAATTCAAATGAGTATATGTGAAGGTGAAGGGAAAATTGAAGTTTTGTATGTTGTCAATGCCCTGATGGCAGATACCACAGAATATCTTGGGTCATATTCCTGAGCAAGTTAGAGCTGTATAAGCAGCACTTAGAGAAGCTACAGCACCATCTGTACTGCCTCATTAGCATAAAAGCAGCATGTAAATGAGCAGCTAACCTTATTGTTGTCATTAATCAATGTTTATTGCTAGTTTTCCAGTGTTTACAAACAGGTAGTGCAGGAACATGGTTCGTACGCATTTATGAAGCAAAAATCCAAGAACTATTCAAGGACTAAATAATGTTTTTCAAGGACTCATTAAATGAATTGTATATATAATTTTTTTCCCATTTCATCAAATGTTTTAAAATTTATGAAAGGTGGTCCATGAAAAACCACATGGAAGAATTACCACTTTTCTTTATTAAAGAATTCAAGGACTTTTCAATGACTCTATTCCGTTTTCAAGTACTTTTAAGGACCTTGAAAACGAAAAAAGTTTTTCAAGGACTTTTCAAGGATTTCAAGGACTCGTACGAACCATGAGGAACTATTTGGTGTACATGAATTTGTGGATTTTATAACTCAAATCACTACAGGTGGACCCTCATTATAACGAACTCCT
>JAHWFO010087465.1:1216328-1238804 GCA_023313115.1 Rhysida immarginata | reverse complement strand
TTATAACTCAAATCACTACAGGTGGACCCTCATTATAACGAACTCCTGATGTAACGGATTATTTTTGAAGTTCCGCAAATTGTAACTGTTCGATGTAAAGAATTTTCACAAAACTCGGAAAAAAAGAAATCATTTTTCGCGCTGCCAATAATCACGTGTTTATCACTTGCTTTCAGGAAATAAATAAATAAAAAAAAAACCCAAAAAAAAAAAAAACCCAGCTGAATCTGAAACCCACCTTCCCACTTGTTCGGACATTGCAAATATGGCTAGTAAAAGAAAACAACTGACCACTGATATTAAACTCAAAAGCGTTAGATTGCGTAGAAAAGGGTGAAAAGAAAAGTTGCTGCCGAAAAGTTTGAACTATCTCGATCAACTTTATCAATTCTCATCAAAGATAAAGAAAAAATAAAATGATTTTCACTCCTATATATCAGCAGATGATAATCTTACGGTAGCTGATGTAAATATTTTGGAAAATGTGAGCAGCCTCAAGACTTACATCTTGATGATTCTTCGTCTGATGATGAAAACGAAGTGACATACGCTGATGCTTCTAATAAACAATCTTTGTCACCAATTTAAACTTTAAAACAATAATCAATCGGAAAAAAATCCCGATTCCATTTTAGCTAAAATTAATGACATTAAAGCACATATTGCAATAATTGCTTGCAAAATTTTAATGTAAAAAAGAATATTCCTGTAGTGCACGATAACATTCACTTTATGACAATTTCTTTTGATGAGCTTGGAGATAATTTTAATAATGTAACGAGGGGTGATTGAAAACTAAAGCCTCCATGGCTGTAACTTTTTTATTTGGTAACCGATTTTCAAAATTCTTTTTGTACCTGATAGCTACATTTGTCCTCTATGTAATGCACTATTTCATGCACTTGCGCCAATGCGTGACTGGTCAGGCAAACCCGTTGGAGAAGAATTCTGGTGGTTGATGTCGAAACCAGCATTGAATGGCAGCTTTCACATCGTCGTCAGAACAAATCCAGTGTCCCTTAAGGTACTCTTTCGTCTTTGGTAAGAGATGAAAGTCGAAAGGTGCAAAATCGGTGAAGTCCTGGACTAGTCACATTTGAGAAATCAAAAATTATACTGGATGAAAGAAGAACTGTATAGTTTATGTAACTTACATTTCAAAACCTGAATGGCTGAACATTGTTTTTCCGGTATCCGGTAAGAATGGCACAGATAATATGGCACCAGAAAAAATGGCAACGGAAAAAATGTCACAAGTGGTAAAATAGGAAAAAACGGCACTTGTGGCCAATAGGAAAAATCTTAACCAATGCCTAACCTAACCTAACCTAACCTAACCTAATCTACCTATTACTTTTGTCCAATCCCAATCCTTCTCACCTATTTTCTGCTTTTTCTATCATCTACCTTTTACTTTTGACCAATCCCAATCCTTCTAACCTGGCAGATTCTCTATATAAAGAAGTCCATCAATCTAGCATATTCAATTTGTTCTTCAGGTAACTTTTTACTGTTTTGTAAACCTTTAGACTAAAAAACTCTTTTACCACAACAAACATATCTTGTAAAGGAACTTCGCACGTGCTGGTTAGTACTCGCACGTGAGCATTGTTACGATTTTGAATGTAACTCGGAAACTACTCGTTGGAATTCGTTCAAATTCTAACGGTATACACAGTTTTATGTACCCTATTATACCTCCAAAATTCATTATTCTAGGCGTTGCAGAACCTGATTTATTAACTTGTTGAACTTGGTGGCAGCATTTTTATTTCTGTTCATATCTCAGTTATCATTCAAATTCGGACCCATGTTCATATGAACTTTTTTGCTTAGAATCATCCATACAATCTCAACTAAACGTTTGTGACAAGGTATCAGATACACCCTATACATTGATTTATTACTATTAGGTAACCACAAAAGTTCTTGCCGTTTTTAAATCCGGAAAACAAAATGTACACAAAAAGTAGCGTATCGCTAGTTCCCCAAGTAACGTGTCTCCAGTTGATCAATCCCCTGGCTGTAAAACTTGCCGGTCTTGGACTCGAAGAAGTCCGTGAGTGCCTGTTTCAGGTCTGTATAGTTGGTGTAGGATTTTCCACGAAGATGGTTGTCCAGAGAATGGAAAAGGTGATAATTCGTTGGAGCAAGATCTGGTGAGTAAGGTGGATGACAAAATTTCCCAGCCAAGCCGCTCTATGGTTTCCCTGGCCACCTGCGCAACATGTGGCCAGGCATTGTCATGAAGGAAGTGTAACCCTTTGCGATTCACCAATGCTGGCTCCTTCTGCTGCAATGCCTATTGCACACGTTCCAACTGCTGGGAGTACATGTCCCCAGTGATGGTTGGCCAGTTGATAGCAGCTCGTAGTGAACCATTTGGCGTCTAGTCCACCAGACACGCTAGACTACGGGGTTCATCAGAAATGGCAAATTCTTCCGACCTGAATTTCTGGAACCAATGCCTTGCGGTGCGTTCATTCACAACATCATCCTCAAACGCAAGACACATTCGGCGACTTGATGCTGCTGCTGACAAGCCCACATTGAAGTCATAAAGCAAACAACACCTAACCATCTCTTTCGATACCTCCATTTGTCTTCACTTCTCCACGAGATGTGATTGATGTGGATGCCCAACAGCCCTGTATTTATACAGGCTAACCTTCCTCTCCCGCCTGACAGACTTTGGACCACACTGTACAATCATTTGCATATCTTCTATCACTTCCTTTTATGGCAACATAAAAACGGAAGAACTTTTGTGGTTACCTAGTAGTAAAGAAAAACTCTCCTAATAAAGGCTCAAAATTAGATTTCAATTACAACAGTTTGACGTCACTCATTATGCCTCCCAATCCCTATTGCTAAGAAACAATAAATGGCAACTTCCAACGTGATTCGGACTAGACTTCTTTCCTGAAACGATTAATCACACTGGTTTAATGTATTGCAAGGAAGCCGAACATCATTCATCTAAGTGAAAACGCTTTTGGAATAGACTGTGTACCAAGCAGGTTACAAAATCAAATAACATCCGATGCGTTAAAAGAAATTCTTTTTGTAAAGGCATCCTGACCATTAGCCTTGAGATGACTGATCCTTTTCCAAGAAATGGCCACAACCACTCCGCTGATCATGCTGCTATCTCAGCTACTAAATGCATCAGCAACATGAAGAGAAAAGCAGCCTCCACGGAAGATAAACCTAGCCAGATTTACTGTAACAACGTGGTTGATTTATCTGCTGAAGCAAAGGCTTTACTACTACTGGAAGACATCATAAAGAGAACTCTACGCAACCAGAGGTCCAAATTATGCCCATCAGAACCAGCAACACTTGCATATTTGACTATCAATGGGGAATAGACGACCACTGCAGGACCTGAGCCAAAACCATTCCTGTTCCTTGACAACACGGATAGTCGCATCATTGCCTTTGGCTCTGATGAGTCCTTGGGGTTACTTGCTTCAGCTGGTACCTGGCTTATGGATGGTAACGATGCAATGGTTCCACCAGGATTTTTACAGCTCTGCGTAATACGAGTCTCGGTTGGCAATACTGCAGTTACTGCTGTTTTTGCCTGTCTGCAGAATAAATCCCAAGACACCTATGAAACCCTGCTGCGAGCAGTTCTGGATCGCTGCCAACAGATTGAGCTTTACCCCAAGCCAACAACAATAATTGTCGACGTCGAGCAGGCAGTCATCCAAGCCATCAATTGTATTTTTGGTCCAGAAACAGATACGCAAGGTTGTTTTTACCATCTGACGCAGAGTACCTGGAGAAAGGTGCAGGAATTAGGTTCTTGCCAATCACTATAAAGACAGCGATGATTTTCAACAACTCTGTGGCGAGATGGAGTCGCTTGGCGTTCCTACCAGTAGACGATGTCCTAGCTGGAATGCAAACATTTAAGAATAAATCATTAGATGGTCAGTGAGGGTTTTAATGGTACGCCTACCTCAGCTGTTCGAATTAATGATGAAAAATAGGAAAGAAAATTCCGCAGCCTGGATTCGAACCAGGAACCTTCGGCTCGGACCGCCAACGCGCTAACCAATTGCGCCACTGCGGCCATGAAAGCGAACCGCTATTTGCATGACCTTAGGGCTTGGTTAGAGCAGTTACCTAGTTCGCAGGCTGGGACTATCTTAAAGAATAAATCATTAGATGGTTAGCGCGTTGGCAGTCCGAGCCAAAGGTTCCTAGTTCGAATCCAGGCTGTGGAATTTTCTTTCCTATTTTTCATCATTAATTTAAGAATAAATGTGATCGAAAGGCATTACCACTCTTAGATTATTTTGACAAACGTATGTAACTAGCACATATGTCCGAAGAAGAAGACAGGCATTCCAGCACTAAACTTGCAGCACATTCCACCAAGATTCCCACCAGACTTGTGGAATGTAAATCAAGCCATCATGAATGACTGCCCAAAAACTAAAAACCTGTGTGAAAGCTGGAAGAATAGATTTTCTACCTGGTTGGATACAAACATCCATCGATCTGGACATTAATTAAAACTATTCAGAAAAAAAGAGGCTGCTGTGAGTGCAGTGATTGCCAGAGACGCTATTGGAAATCCGCCCAGGAAAAGAGTAAAGAAGGAATATGATGACCTACAACGAAGAATAAACTCATGCATTTTCTATACTGAGGGAAGGAAAAGCCTCATGTAATTATTGTGGACTTGGACGCAACTTAAGATTGTAACATTAAAAATTGCATTAAAAATTTGTTTAAATATAATTGCTAGTGTTTAAATTAATTGTGTTCAAAAGAATTAAACTGTAATCGTCATTTCATAGACTGATTCAGATATAATTACTCCGAATAGCTGCAATTATTATCATGAGTGAATAATAACTTTTTTTATTTCAGCTGTGCCATTTTTTCCTATTTTACCACGTTACATTTTTGCCGTTGCCATTTTTACCTACATTCTGTTTTTCCACAACAGTCGATCAGTTGTGGACATCTGTGGGACCAACTTCTCCTGATCTCAAACCAAGTGATTGAGGTCAGGATTTTTTTTTTCCTTAGAGGATTTATCAAAGACCATGTCTACATTTCATCACTACTGATCAATCTGTCTGATTACAACACGGGATTGTTGCAGCTATTCAGTCAATCACAGTAGATATGAGGACATGAGTTGGGAGGAAATGGACTATCAATTGGATATGTGCCATGAAACATTTGTCCTCGTACCCCGATGCTACGAGAAATAAAAAAATTGTTCAAACTGCAATATTCTTTTGTGTACACTCAGTGCATATTAATTAAAGTTAAGGACTAACTATTTTTTCCTGTGTTCATTTCATTTTAAATTAATTAACATTCACAAATTAGAATGCCACTATGGCCACAGATTCGACATTAGCTCCATATTCAAATATACCTATTGATTGGTTGGTTGTTAGGGTTTAGGCACCACGCACCAAAACAGGATAGTCCAAGAATGCAATAAGCATCATTCATGTCTAACTGCAATGAAATAGAAATACAGAACACGTCGAACCTGTTCAACTGCCAGAAGATGCTAAGCTTCCCACCACAATATTGATTTCACTATCTTATTTCTCATTCTTCATCAGTAGGGGAATTCCAAAAACTTTTAAAGTCTCCTTCATATACCAATAACTGATGATGTAGTACTTACCAGACACATCACCGATTATAGATTTCACGTATTTAGAAGTGTCTCATCCTATAACAAGCATTTTAGAGCAATGCTAGACCCTAATATGGATATAATTAACAAACAGCATTCTGAAAAATACTAATTTTTCACTGAAGAAGTTTCATTATTTACTCATTTTAATAATTAATGATAAAATTCCACATTTAATTAAAATACTACCCGAAATGATTTGGGTTTATAAAAATACAGCATATAAAATTCTCTTCTGTAATACTACAGCAGTAGTAGCATATGAGAAAATTGAAAGTTGAAACACACGAGACTAAAAAGGAAAGAATATTTCTTTGTGCAGGATAAACACATATAAGTCTGGTAACACTTTAAAAATATTTTTATGGAAAAGCTTTGGAACTTATCACTACAAGAACTATGAAATTTTGTATAGAATACATTCGAGTTCTTTTTTTTACACTTCTGTGACGGAACAAATGTCCACACAATAATCCAACTCTTGCCAAACACAGCCCAACATGTCCTCCGTGACTATGGATGTCGCTTGCTAAATTCTCCCCCTCAGTTTCACATCTTTTAGAAGCCAATAGTGTACATGATGGACGGTTATGGAACTGAGGAGGAGAACTGTGCTCGATATGTGCCCCTTTAGTGAGTCTAGAGATATATAGTCTGTAATCAAAGTTCTTTCCACACTTGATGAAGCACGTCCCCATCAATAGGAGCAATAATATTGGTGATGCCAGCCTGCAGTTCTGGCAGATCAGCCGATAATGGCAGCACAAATACTCCTTCACGTACCCCCATACAAAGAAGGGGTTAAGTCAAGGAAGGGGGGAGGCCATGGCAGCTCATGATCATCAATCTGACACGACCGAGCTAAAGGTCTTGCAGTCTGTTGTTTGTTTAGGAAGTCATGAACGTTGTGATGATAATGAGGCAAAGCACCAACCTGTTGGAAGATGAAGTCTACAATGTCGACCTCTAGCTGTGGTATGAGCCAATTTATAAGCATATCGAGATAATCAACTCATGTTATTGAATTTTCCTGAAAACTTTCTTGAAAAAACTTGGCAAGTTGCTCTATGTATGTGTAAAATTTTGTGATGTTAAATAAAATCAATAAAATCATGAAACTGCTCCAATCAATTGTGTTCACCCTGAATACAGGGTGTTTACTAAACATATGGCAATCAATCTTGGATGATTCCTTTGGATATTTTAAGAATATCTTGTCCTTTGATGATTTTTGGAATGGCACTTTGTTTTGAAGTCACAGGGCAATAAAGATTTTTTGACAAAAACAATCTTTTATTACCTAATATTACATGTAAACTGCTGAAAATGACTACCACCAGCTAGGATTGACTGTCATGCTCTTTCAAAAACATCAGGGATGTTTCTTATTGAATTACACACATCAACTATCCAATTTCTCAAGTCTTCTAAATTTATCACTGGAGTTGTGTAAACTAACAACTTTAGATGACCCCATAGAAAATATATCCAAGGGATTTAAGTACGGGGATTAAGCAGGCCATAAGTGAGGTCCACCTCAACCAATCCAGCAATCTTGATATGTTGCATTTAAAAACTCACAAGCAACCACACCAAAACTGGCTGGTGCACCATCGTGCATAAACTACATTACATTTCTTGTTGCCAGTGGAATATACTCTAGAAAGACAGGTAGCAAATGTTCCAAAAAATAGTCGTTTTTAATAATCATAATGTTGTTAAAAGATAATAGTATTGGTTTTGTCACAAAAACCTTTATCGCCTTTCATCTTAGAAACAAAGTGGCATTCTGAAAATCATCAAAGGACGAAAAATTCTTAAATAACATACAGAATCACCCCTTGAATTTTTGCCATATGTTTAGTAAACACCCTGTATTTTAAAGCTCACCAAAAGAAAAAACTTGCCAATGAAGAAAATAATAAAAATAACAGCTTTAAAGTTTTTATAGTACAATATCACTTTAATTAACTGATACAGTTGTCTTCCCATGCTTAACAGCGGGATAAAAGGATTCCAATATTTAATGAATCCATTACATTACATCACTGTCACTAGTAACTGAAATTACAATGAAAAACAGACACAGCATTACTTAAAGGGTAACCTATGCATTACATTATTTTATAAAAAGTTGACTTCTGCTCCAAACAATAACCAATTTAAACAGGGCAATTCCATGTTGCTATAAAAGTACAAATTTTAAAACAGATATAATTGACAAGGTTATTCTTAATCCAGCATTTGGACGAAAAACTATAATTTTATTGTGTTGATAAACAATTTAAAATTTTTTACTGAATATTAATGAAAGAGAACACAATCAATGATTTAGTTGCCTACCAAAATATATAGATAGATAGATATATATGTATATATAGATATAGGATTTGCTAAATTAAATGACTATTTGTCTGGTAGACTTGAAGTTAAACCATAAATATATTAAAAATTTATAAGCCTTAATAAAAAATTACTGATAAGAACAGATTATTAAAATGTTACCATACTTGGCTAAATTCAAAAAGCTATTTTAAACCTTGAGTCTATGGTAAGAACAACAAATAAAAATATAAACTAGATCAAAGAATACCAGATATCACTGGGACTGAATTAAATGACTGAGGCAAAGAGAAGGATAAATAAAATAAATACATAATAATGTAAAATGCAAGTTTAATTAATTAATCAAGATAGGAGATGGGGGAAGGAACAAAAATAAAAAACCCCAAGTTGGATTTCACTTTTAATTTAAAGCTCCACATCTCGAACATATATTATTAAACTTCTCCTGAGAAATATATGACAAATTAATCAATCAAGTAATATATTGTATCCTTTCCTCTTTTTCTGATTAAAGTAAATACTAAAAAATAAAAAGAAGAAATAAAAAAACCCCAACAAAAAATTTAACAAAATCAATCATACAAGCAAGTGTGTTTTATTTTGGGGAGGAGAATGGAACACATCTATTCAGATTAATTCATGATTTTAAGAGAAATCAAGTAAAAGAAAACTACCAAATAACTTATATGTTTACATCTAAAGCAAGAAATCCATTAAAATTAACACTTTCCCCATTCTAATTTGTACTGGTGCAACATAATAATCAGAATAATAAACACAAAAAAATACCATTTGTACGCCAGGAATAAAATTCAGGGAAGAAAAAAAAAGAAAAAGAAAAAAACCACAAATAATTAAAACGCCCAAAGATTGAAAATAGTTGCAGATAAGTCTGCAAGGAAGAGAGAATATTTCTTAAATTTCTTTTATCATCGATGCACATTCTTAAAACGTCATGGACCAAATGATAAACGGTATATATCTCGTAAATACATACTTAATCTTTTATTTTTAGCACACAACTCAACAATTTGACTACAATACATCATTAATTATTAGAATAAATATAACTCCTGAGCCTTGTTATGAAAATAAAACTAGTGGATACAATTGCTTTAGAAATAATCATACTATTTCTGAGGATAAAAAGTTAACAAAAATAATTAATTGTAAAATATTAATAAAATTAATAAAAGAAAGGTATATTTATTAATCTTTTTTTCATCTCTCTTCTTTAATCTGCAGTCAATAAGTTTCATTATGTGATACCAGTATATCTTGCATCAAATAAGTAGTTACAACATGCAATCATTTTTATCACTAAGCCTGCTGTTTTATACAGTCTCCTTTTTGACTAATCAAATTTATAATCAATTAAAATTGTAAAATGTGACTTTGTTTTTTTTTGCCTTCCCAAATGGGAGTTGTACTATCTTGTATTAATATTTCAAAATACACGTTAAAATACACTGGGAATGGAATTAAGAAAGCAAGAAAATAAATAACGAAAGGAAAAAAAAAAAGGCATAAATTATTTTATAGTTATCACAATCTGCTGTAGAGGATAACGTTAAGCACTTGAAACCGAAGGAACCTTTCCGCATTCCTTCTGCTTTATGATATGTAAAAAGCTCTACACAAACTTCAGCATCTATCATACTAGACATAAATATATAAAATTCACAAAAGAAATCATACACTATACTCCAAACTTTGACTTGAAATCATTTACGGTTTTCTTTACTGTTTTTGTGAATGCCATATAGATAGATAATATAAGAGTTCATCTTCAAATTTAACAAGTTGGAAAAATTCTCTGGTTAGTTTACAAATCAGCAACTAATTTATTCTTTGGTTAGAATGCTGAGAACAATGAAACACTGAGTTAAAATATATCACTATAAGATCTAAACACAATAGTTCAGTAATACGTTAACTAAAAACAAAACAAAAATTCACAAAATAACAAACAAATCGAACAAAGGAAGAAAAAAAAATTAATAAAATAAAAATACAAACACATGCACACCCACATACATACATACACAGCACCATCATCTATGAATCCATTGAATACTTTAAAATATGATATACAAGAACAAAGAAATTACAAGAATAAACCTGTCCAAGAAAAAAATGATATATCAAATGATAATTAGGTTTTATTATGATTTTGTTTTATTATAAAAGGCTTTAATGCCATCCTGTTTTCATCTCTTTCATGACAAAATGCATCATTTATCCCCGGATGACCTACTAATTTCTACAGTTTTAAGATCTACACTCTTAAGAAAAATTTCAACTCTGTAAAGTAAGCTAAATAAAAGACTACTTTAGCGTCTATCACATTAAAAATTAAACAGGAAAGCCCATGGAAAAATACTTTTGAAACGATAAGGGAGAAAATTAAATTACACAGAAAAGTAAAAATAAACCCTGTAATCAGTTATAAGCAGAATTATGGCTGGATTAAAAATTTCTTTAAAATACATACACTCAAGGCATTCACACAATTGCCAACAGAAAAAAAAATCCTTTAGAAGTATTCATACATTTATACATTCATAATACATATGAAATCTATAAATGTATGCATACACTTATTCACACATGTGTATTAATGTTATATAAATATTTATAATCTCTATATACATCTCTATTAAATTTATATATAGATATATACATAGTGCAAGAAGAAGATTTAACAAAACAAAACAAAACAAAAAATATGCTCCTTCACAAATTACTGGCAAAAGAAAATTCTCCCTTTTAAAAATTCATCATTATTACAGTTGCTCCTGAATGAACATAAAAGATCAGAAATGTACAGCTGATAGCAAAAAATATTTCAATATATCATTACACCGATATACTATTTGGATTAATTCGAAAAAGTGTTCTGATATGTACGATTAATAAATTTAGAAACAAACATTAACGTTGATGCTTTGCTTTGATCTATTTTTTTTTTTAATATATATTTCAAAGATTTAATCAAATAGCATAATAAAAGTGAAATTCTAGAATACTGTTAAATAAATTTTAATAATAAATTTTTAATGTTTTCAATTGCTCAAGCTCCTTACATTAATAATAATAATAAAATAAAAAAGATGAATCAATTTCATTCTTCCTCTTCATTAAATATACAATTAAAAATCAACTTTAAAATCAGAATTTACATGATCAATGTTTTTTATTGTAATAAAATTTTTCAACACATGCACTGGAAAAAAACAAGCAAACTAAAAACAAACCAAAAAAATGGAAACCACCTACACAAATGTAGATATCAAGAATGAAAAGACCCATTGGTCAATGCCAGTAAATGTAGAGGAAAACTTAAAGAACAAGAAAAAAGTCCCTGAATTTCACTTTAAAAATACAAAAAAGAAAAAAAAAATCATCATCTAATCTCAAAGATAAACATCCACAACACCTGTACTTCACCAGTCACGAGCACAAATAATACAACGAATGCCCACACTAGTGATGACTATATCTATACAATTAATA
Organism: Rhysida immarginata; assembly: GCA_023313115.1. Taxonomy (NCBI): domain Eukaryota; kingdom Metazoa; phylum Arthropoda; class Chilopoda; order Scolopendromorpha; family Scolopendridae; genus Rhysida; species Rhysida immarginata. The sequence continues at coordinate 1,227,262 of JAHWFO010087465.1, read as the reverse complement.
AGGTACTGAGTTGAAAAACTTGCCCATCAAAACTTGTGATTGGAATTAATGGTTACACCCCTTAAATTAACTTAAAAGTTTACAAATTAGAAATTCACAGAAAAGCTAAACATAAAAAAGCTGCATTGATTTTTCTTCTTTCCTTTAGTGAAATTATGAATAGGATATAAGTAAATACTACAGAGCTTTAAATACACTGTTATTAAAATTATACTATAATATTCTTTTGATCCCAATAACATTCTATAACAATATGTAAGGTTAAAAAAAACTTAGGCACAGCAAATATTAAAAATACTAATTTAAGTTTACTAAAACACCACATTTAATAAAAATCAAGACTAATGCGTAAATCCAAAATCAATTCAAAGTCTGTGAATGTAACCCCAAAAAAACGACAAGAATGTAACTTTCAATTAGGGCAAAATAAAAAATAAATAAATAAAACTGTGTAAAATAATGACTTACTCTAAAAAGTTCCCATCATATTTTTATATTTTCATATTTTTTTTTTTTTTATTTAATATAACCTTTCTTATTTTGATTAACAAAGATGATATTATCAAAGTTAGGCACAAAGGTAGATGGGAAGTATCTGCATTTGGCGAAGAAATTTACGAATCCCATCTTCCTTTCCGCAAGAGAGACTGAATCCTATAATCTCTCCAATTCATCGAGTCACTAATTTATTCATAGAAATCTATAAACAACATAGAATTCATTTATATTTTCACAGAAGTGACACTCATGTGCAATTAAAAACCTCCCACTTATTGCAGGCAGGCCATAAATTAAAAACAAAGGCCTCTGTCAGATGACAATGCTAAAATAGAAACACTGTTAATGAATAAAATTTTGCAGAACAGTGAGGAATACCTGATCCCGAGCACCTATACACAATTATCAAATGTCAGCAAGATAATGAGATAAAGATAGGGAAGCGACCATAACAACACAGAAAAAGACTTAGGAAAATGGTGAGGGAAAAATATTTTCCACTTCTATTGAACTTCTTCACAGAGATGACATCACTGATTGAGACTTTGTTCATTCACCAAACATCTGATAAAGATGCTGGTATTGTGGTTTTGCAGGACTAAGCGTTGTATAACTATATGGTGGTGGTGGAGGTGGAGGAGCTGGTGGCGCTGCCACTTGAGCATGAGTAGGAAATGACTGGAGAACTGTTGGCTGCATGTGGGCTGGAAGTGGGTGAGTGGCAGCGGCAGCAGCATGGGCAGCAGCGGTAGCATACTGCACAGGACGTGCGCTCTGGTGATGGGCAGGTGGAGGAAGAGCTCCAGCAGAAAATGGAGCCATTTGTCCAGAGAGAACATATTTTTGTGCTTGACTAGCAGGGATGTAGGTAGTTTGGCCAGTTAACCCTGAAGTCACATATACAGCTTGCCTACGATATTCCCTAGTAAATGGGGGAGAGAGAAAAAAAAAAAGATAAAAATTAAAACTTCATTAGCATAAAATGATTTAATGTACAACAACAACAAAACATTTAAAAAATAACAAGCAACACAGAATAAATAATTTAAATGTTTATCAACCAAATAATATTTTATCAAGCAGAGGAGAGTAAATGAGCAACTTCCTTTTTTAATATAATGAAGATTGAAAAACAATTTTTTTTTTTGTAATTTTTTGTGGCCTCTTTTAACCAAAAACTTCAAATTTGAAAACTGTCTTTAAAATGGTAAAATGCTCAAAACACTTCCTATACATCCTCTAAAATAATGATAACTGTATGTGCTACCACTATGACTTTATTTATAAAGCTCACTATGTGGCAATTTTTTTAACCATTTTGATATTAGTGTTTGAGACATTTTTGATAAGGAACTTTATGCTTAGACTGATCCATGAAATAACACTATGTAATTATTATCCTATACTTTCCAAACACCCTGTGTATATAACAAAACAGAGTACACAAGTAACACTCTAGTTATATATTTATTTGCTAAGTGCATATTTATCTATATTTATAAAAAGTCATCAAAACTATTTTTAAATAAGACTGCTGCTGAAATCAATCGGCACTATTTCCAATCAAAGCTATCAAAAACGGAGTTCGTGGTCATGTTTCTGTTTTAAAACTTGCTAATTTCCAACTGAATTATCCAAATAAAAATTTAACCACACATAGCTCTTTAACGATGTAAAAAGTTAATGGACATCGGCAATCTATATTTTCACATTTACAAAATAAAGTGCATTCTCTTTAGGCAGTTTTACTAGCAGTTATCATCTGCCACCAATCGCAGTAGTTGGCCGTGATTGGATGAAGCTAACTCAATGAAAGCGGCAACGGGCAAAAGTTGAACAGATCTTTGTAATCATCAGATGCCAACAGCTCTGTCACCATTTCTATCCATACAATGTGTATTATTTCCATGTGTTCATTGCTTGTACAGCACCACATATCTGCCTGGTGGTGAAAGTTGGAATAATTTTTTCCAGCATATATCGCCTACACATTATCTCATTAGCATAAACATCAAGTGTCAATGTCATGGATTCATTACTGCCCACATTGAGACACCTCAGTAGCATCTTTCTAACTGTAACCACTCGGTATTCATGTGTATTGGTGTCAATATTCAAATGAAGATAAAAATCCAATTAAAAATACAACTGCAGTAATAATGACAATGAAAATGCAAACATATAGATGGAATGGAATATATCTAATATGAATATAATAATATTCATTAAATAAAATCTGCATAATAGCCTGGTGTGTTGAACAAATACCTATTTATTTATTTATTTAAACGTTAAAGAGAAAATAATACTCATGTTATGATTATTAAATGATAAATCAATACATTTTTAATAAAGATATCAAACAAAATCTAAGATTAGCCATAAGTAAGTTTATTACTGTTGACATATTTCAGTTTACATACCATCTTCACAGGAAAAATAGATCATACATTTAAAAATATTACATTGCTTTTTATTGTAATATCTTTTGATAGTTGGCTTCATCATCTCTGCTGTTGTGTTATACAATAAGTGTAAACAATTAAAATAAAAAAATTTAAAATTGGAAACGGTAATGTGTCTTACATCAATCGATCGCCCTTACCAGGCAAAATTATGGCCCTTACCTATCCACCCACCTTTTTTGATATAAGTGGAGCCTCGATTTTATGCTTCCCACTTCATACAATTTTCAGTACTGTTACTTGTGGTCCTAATAAATAACCTATATCAATTATGTTAATAATTTCCTGAAGCTATGTAATACAAATCTAAGTTTTCCTGCATCGTACATTTTTATTTCAGCCCCTTGTTTAGGGGAGCCTCATTGAGACGGGTGGAGAATTATCTCGAAACTGCATTCACAAGTGATGGACGGCAGGATAGAAAACAAGATGCTTGGATCGGTGCAGCAAGCTGTGTCAGATGCGAACTGTGGCAATCCGTGGTGATTAAATGTGAGCTAGGAAGCAAAGCCGAGCTATCTATTTTTCAAATTTATCTTTGTCCCTATTCTCATATACAAGAATGGTCATGAGTCTTGAGTAATGACTGAAAGAATGTGGTCATAGGTCCAAGCAGCCGAAATGAGATTCTGAGAGATGTGGCATGTGTTACTCTATTAGATGAAGAGTCAATAAGAGAGTCTTCAAGTGCTGAGCCGCTACTTCTCTGCACTGAGAAGTCTCAGTTGTATTGACATGGACACGTGATTCAGATGCTGCAAACTGGTCTTCCTAGGCAGTTGCTACTTTTCAAGTCAGTGATTAAGAGACCAAGGAGTCACCTTAGAACCAAGTGGTACAGTAGAAGCTCGATTATCAGTCAGGGAGGGGAACCGGGACAATGATGGATACGGGAAAAGACAGATAATAGAATGGGATTCAAAAAAACCAGAACATATTTATTACACACAAAATTTCGATTACATGTATTGTACGTATGTGTACAAGTTTTTTGCCAAGATCTAAAACAACACGCTTTAGTTTTTCTGCCATGGCAATTCACGTGGGTTTCTTGACAAAAAAATGTACGACATGTAAAGGTGAAAGGATAGCCATCTGGTGACAATAAGTATAATGATGGCAGTGAGCCACTGACGGTTAATAGAAAGTGATGAACAATAGGGTGACGGATAACCAAGCTTCTACTGTATGGAGAATATGGGTTTGAGTCGCTTGGGACATGTGCCTGAGGCAGAAGATCGCAAGTGCCGGAGATCCTCCATAGGGTTGCTCCCCCCACGACTCTAATGGATAAGTAGGTTTGAAAAGCAAGTAAGTAATTAAGTAAGTATGCAAATTTTGAATTCAGGCCAAAGTTAGACTAACACAACAATGAACTGCTCACTTGTGTAAAGTCTTTTGTCCAATAAATCATCCAATTGCCCAAAAGTTTAATCATTTTTTTTCTACAAGGAGATCTAAAAGTCAGTTCACCCAAAGTTCATAAATATAAAATGAAAAACCATTAAACATACCGAAGTCACACTTGCAGTGGATATTTTTTAATCAATGCAAAACTGATTGTCTGCAGTAAGTGTTTAAAGTGGCCCCCGTTCTTCTGCTTGCACAAACGAATGTGACAGCACATTTTCTTGGAAACACACTGCATTCAATATCATCTAACTGCTCTACAATTTGTTCGAATGTGTTGCAATAATGTTCGCATTAACAGTGGTGCAACGTTTCCAACAACATGATGAACTAGTTCCTTACCAGCTGGCATAGAAGAGTGTCATTCAAAAGAGTCAGTTAGTTCGTGAACAACCCATCACTACTACAACAGTCTCTATTTACAATGTTTTTTAAACTTTCACTGCTGGCATAAATGTGTTTTTTTAATGCTTATGAATATCATGATGTTCAGTTTTGCTGCTGTTTATGGAAAGATGGAAAAGATTAATGGACAAATTTTTGCAAAATGGGTTATCTGTTAAGCACATGTTCCAAGTTTAATTTGAAAATTGATATGAAAGTTCAGTCGAAACTCCGTTAATACGAATTGTTTCTCTGGTCCCGTCCCAGTGAATGTTATCCTTTCATTAACGGATATATGAACAAAATTTTAGGTTCCCTGAAATTTGTAATAATGGAGTTCGACTGTATTAAATGTGAAAAATTAATAGATACATTTTCTCAAGAATTTTTCTGGAAAGAATGCTTAAAAAATTTATAATATATGCAATACCTATATAAATCAGCATGAGCTGAAGTGTTCAAATATAGAGGTTGGCCTAGATGATGTTGAGGAGATATATGGGAATTAGTAGTTGATGTCACCTGCTGGGAGTGTCTCACAGATGATGAGTGGAGATTGCTAGATGTTGGCCATTGTTTATTTACAGTATTATTAGATTGGCTGGCAGTCATTCGCTACAATGTAAAAAAAGTTTTGAATTTATGTAACAATCATGTTTTTGACAGTTAAAGCATAACTTTACTAAGATTACCATAATAGTTGTAGCAAAGAAAAGCTACAACTTAAATGAAGAGTGATGTGATCATTATATGGTTTAATAAACCAATCTTACAAGCACCTTTCATGAATTCTAATGCTTTTCTTTTGTAAATTAAAAACCTCTGCTTAACAATTAAAATAAATATTTAAAGGTGCTTCAAAAATTACTCTTTATTAATTTTATTATTATTATTATTATTATTACCGTAATTTTCGGGAGTAACGCCGCGGCGGCTGATACGCCGCACACGCCAAAATTTAACAAAAATGTTAAATCTCCGGGAGTAGCGCCGCGGCGGCCGATACGCCGCACCCCCCCCCCCTCCCATCACACAAGGTCCGTTTTGTATATTCGCGTTTTATAAGAGATTCAATAAAGAAAACAAAATTCAATATTTATAAGATATATTTTATTAGTCGAATCCTTCAAAATCCGAAGTTTCCGAATCGGAATGAAATAAAGATAAACAGTCGAAAGTCAAAAGTCGTTGGAGAGAGAAATACTGGGAGATTATGCTCGTCGGAATTGAAACCAAATACTGATTGCCATGAAACCAAAAGCGACCCCTTATATATCGCAACAGGTGTCATACTAGCGGGCGTCGATTATTCTGATTGGTTGACGTCTAGCAGGCGTCCATTATTCTGATTGGTTGACCTCTAGCGGGCGTCGATTATTCTGATTGGTTGACCTCTAGTGGGCGTCGATTATTCTGATTGGTTGCCCTCTATTGACGAACGCGAAAATTACACCAGTTGATCATTAGCCAAGTGGCCTCTCTGGGCAAAAAGCCACACTAAAAGCGTGGATTATTTAAAATAATTTATTTCCTGTTGATGACTGATTACACTGCGTGATTTGCGGAAAACATCGATGTTCAAATACATCGATGTTTCTAGAACGATTCGATGAAATCGTCGATGGAAACCATCGATACTATAAATTCGTCGATAATAAGAGTGCTTTATTATCGAGTGAATCACCCGCTGTCGATGAACGATCACGCTCGATCGATATCGGAGTGAATTTTTAATCGTTGATCGTTTTTTTTGTAAAATCTCCGGCAGTAGGGTCGCGGTGGCTGATACGCCGCACACGCCGAATTTTTAACTTTTAATAACAGAAACGCCGCGGCGTTACTCCCGAAAATTACGGTATTATTATTATTATTATTATTATTATTATTTTACAATTTTTATTCCTCTTCAACAAACAAAACTACTAATTTTTATAGTGAAAATTACTTTGAAAAGTTTCTTAAATAAATTTTTTCTTAGTCTACTCACTTGGTCCCTTGCTCTTGCTGGGGATGATGTACATTTAATGAGTCTTTCGCCTTCCAGTGGTAAAGGTTGTCCTCGGTAACTGTGCACCATGAAATCATGATCACTTCTCCCATTTACATTTCCCATTGTTGAACTAATACACTGATTGGTATTCGACTCGGGTGATTCTTGCTTAGGTGTTGTCAGCAAACATTCTGCAGTTGTATTAGCCGATACGCCATTTATTGAATGAGCTTTAGCTAATAAGCGTTGCTTTTTCTGATAGGCACTCACTGAATAGTTTTGGGCAGAGCAGAAACTGAAAGCCAAATTTAAAAAAAATTAATTTAAGAAAAATAATGCTGCACAAATATTTTTATTTCATCTTTTTTGTATAATTATTATATATTAAAAATTATTATAAAATTTAATATACTGTTATTTACAGAAGCGCTTTTTTGTTTATCTTAGAAAAATCGGTTTTTAAAAATAGTTTTTTGCATTTCTTCTTCACCTGTTATATACAAACTCATCAAACCTCGTAATGCCAACATTGGATCAGAACGACCTATGCATTCAAAATTTAAAATTTTATGTATATTAACCATTAAACACATGCATGAAATTACAGGTATTCTTCATGCAGGTTTGTAGACTTTTGAAAAGAAAAAAAAAGAAAAAAATTGGCATCCTATATATATTTATTATTTTATAAACTGGGGAAAAAATAGAGCTTGGGTCAATTGACCCGATCTTGGTATTTTATAGTGGTAATGACAACAAGTACATGTGCCAACGATGTAATCATTTCATTTGCAAGAATCCTAGTAAAACCATCATACAGTGTGTTACATGTCAAAATAACGTGAATTCTAGTACAGTTTATATTCAGTGCAGTCATGTCAATAGGCATGGGTTGTTACTATAATGTTCTTCTCTTGCTGTAAGTTTTTAAACTCTTATTTTGGATTTATCATTTCTTTTTTGATAAATGAATCTTTTTTGATATCTACTTGGAAATACATACGTAAATATCTTAAGAAGGCATGTATAGCTTCTATTCTGAGCAGAAACCTCATTCATTACGAGAAATATATAAGAGCTTGGCATTTCTCAGGACGCATATGATGTTGGCGTTCCGAGGATCAATAAATAAAATAAAAAAAATTGGTTTCATTCAGTCTCATTTCCAATCTTATTTCTCTTGAGCAGGAATAATTTCAGGTATATGAGTAAAACTTTAATTTTTTTCTTGAGTTGCAAGGTGTTGAAAGAACTAATAATCTATTTGAAGGAATTTCCATATTATACGAGTCTATACTCAATAATATTAGGCATTTATATATTGAGTATGAAATTAAGCTGTGGTGAAAGGATGGATAGGCCCAATGTGACACAGATGATTTCCCATAAGACTTTTATTTCATGGTTTTATCTGTACAGATTTAAGTCAACTAGTATCACCTGTGTTCAAAACTTGACCAATTGTGTCTGCGATTGTTTTTGTTTACTTTAAAGATTGAAATATAAACACTGCAATTGAATTAAATTCTCACGGATGGACGCAGGACGCCATCTATCGGAATCTATTAACATCTTATCGGTATAGCTTTTTAATTAATATCTCGGTCTCAGAGACTTGTTTTTTTTTTCTTCTGCGCTTCTATGGCACAGTACCTTTCAATTGGAATAAGTTTCTTGTTTAAAATACGTGAAAAATATGAGCTTTATTTTTAAGATTTTTAAATACCAATCAAGTATTTTATGGCAATTAATGATATTTTTATATTCTAAAAATAATATTTGGTAATTTTGATTATTTTTTTGATATTACCTAGAGCTGGATACTTGGTTATCCTTCTGAGGCTCAGGTTTAATAATCTTGCCCATAACTGTAGTTGGACCACAAGTAGGCAGCATTTTAATTGGACTGTAATGACCTTCTGAATCTGAATCTGCAACTGTCACACAACTTATAACATTCTTACGTGGTCGATGATGATGATTACTTCCACCTTGAAAAATGTAATAAATTAAAATAAATTATGGAATCGATTAAATTAAAGCTTAAAACACAAAATTTAAATTGAAGGCATTCCTCCTTTCTTATGTTGAACAGAGCCTAGCATATTAATTGTCGAAATTCAGAAGCCTCTTGTTAATGATTAAAAAACACCACTATTGTTTTAAACTATTAACTAATTATAATTCTCCCAACAAATACTAAATGTAGATATTAACATAGTACTTTATTAAAATGCTGTTTTTAAAGAAAATACATTAAACCATATCAAATCCTTATAAATACGGCACCTTTAGATTTATCAGTAAACAATAAGCATACCTTTAGGTGTTGACTGTAAACTGTATGGCTCTTCTTGTGGTGTTACACTTAGCACACTTGGACAATTGCTATTTAATGAACAACTTTTGCTGATTTTGTTTCCATTACAAGCAGTGCAGTTCTTGTCTTTGCAACTGAAATAATAAACAATATATCTTATTATAGAACATTAACAATATATACAAATTTAACAAATTTAAAAGGCAATATTTAAAGTAGTTAGGTATTTCATTATTACAAATGGGTGAATTATCAATACACTAAAATAAATTCTTATTCTCCTCTATGAAGAATTTTTTTTAAACTGTGGATATGTCCAAAATTCCAACCTGTAATAACAGAATCAAATGCTACAGGTTGTACATTTAATAGTTGCTTCGTCTCTCCATTCCATTTAAACTCCTAAATTATTGAATAAATTAAAGAGATTTTTCTTGGTTCAATTTCTTGATTTCTTTTCTTGCTTAAATTTCTTTCGGTGGCACTATCATTTTTTTATGATAGATGACAGTGGTACTTCAGGTTGGGACAATGATGAGGAAATTCCAGAGGAGAGATGGAATGAACTTTTTGGTAACAGTGAGGATGAAACTTCTAAAGGGTTTTGATAGCTTTGTTTCTGTTTTATATGTAACTAAACTTGTTTCAAGATGGCATTTACTTTTTTTGTTGTGATCTTTTAAGGTTAATACAGTGACTGAATTACCATCATCAGTCATGATGATCTGGTTTAAATCTTAAGAAGGAAAAAATTTAACGGGAAAAAAGTGCGCCTTAGAATTGAGTAAATACGGTATATTCTCCCGCTATTCTACGCTGAAAAATGCCTATAATAATATAATAATCAGTTTGTAAGGTTTATTAGTTAACAAGCATTGTCAGTATTTGTACTTATCTGGATTCAGCCACGTCAATCTCTGCATCGTTCGTGCTTACGAGATACGGGCAAGATACGCGAAGGATGATCGCATCCCAGCAGTTCATAACAGTACCGCTGAACATCTGCGTCGTTTCCGAATGAAACTTCTTCCATATCCTTTAAAAAGGAATTAAAATCTACATCCGATTCATAACTGCTGCTGGCATAATCCTCTTGTTCATAAGCGTAAACCATCATAACATTGCACATGTATAGAAATAAATGAGGGCATCTGCCCTGTGAGGATGTCACTTCCTCTTTGTGTAATGGAGCGCAGGAAGTGACCTTGACTTTCGTAATTTTAGTTCGTTTTATATATTTAGTGTTCAATATTTTTCATTTATGCCACGTTATTACCTATTTATATCTCGAACTTTCATTTTAAATAAAGTTGCATGTTAGGCTGGAGTTGCCCTTTAAATACAGAATACTGACAAATTGACCTAAGATGACTGGAGGAATTTGGGGGCAAAATTATAGGTGGAAAACAGAAAGGAGGCAGAGAAAATTATAACAAATATCACTTTAGGGATTAAGATTGGAAGGATATTGATACTTATAATGTCACTTGTTTTTATGCAAGATCTGAGGCATAGAATGGTTTTGATGCCCCTATATATTGAAGGCAGTATGATATATACGTAAGTTAGTTAGAAATGGGTTTGGTCTAATCTTAAGCTATAATAATCAGCTCATAGCTTAGAAAAATAAATGAATGACCATCTTTTATATCAGAAAGGTTTTGGTGAAATATTAAGCTGTTGGTGAGATTAATAAGGTTATTAAATTTTACCAATATAACTTTATTTTGTTATAGATAATCATTCAATTTAATAAAATATTCTGTTGCACATATTTAATCTATTTCCAGCTTTGCTGGATAGATTAAAAATAAATAAATAAATAAATAAATAAATAAATAAATAAATAAATAAATAAATAAATAAA
>JAHWFO010087465.1:1145740-1216318 GCA_023313115.1 Rhysida immarginata | reverse complement strand
AAATAAATAAATAAATAAATAAATAAATAAATAAATAAATAAATAAAAAATTACAAGAAATTTAATAAAACTACAAACCATTTTGGAGACTCTCGTTCTTCATCAGAACTATCACTGATAGTAATGACACTCACAGCTGGGCTTGGAGTATCAGCAATAATAATGGTTTGTCTCTGTTGCTCTTGATCTAATGCTGCTTGACGGTGTTTACTAGTACAAAAAATAAAAGGCAATAAACAGAAGAGACTATGCATGAACATCTTTTAAGAATTTTAAAATATTAAATTCAAAAGGATACTATAAATAAACTCAATAACAAATAAAACAAATTCTTATTGATGCAGAGCAGTATAAAAAATTTGAGAATAAGGAGGCAGACAACTAGTGTAGATCCTCATCATCACGATAAGCATAGCCTACTTGGAAGTAATAACAATTTACATAAGCCCTACCTCCATCAGTAATTATGGTCTACATATAGCCCTGCAGTCCAATTTTCAGTGAAGATGACTCTTCCAAAAAAGAGGGAGGGGAATAGCATTCTGCACTTAATGAAACTTTCTTCAAGGTCTAGCTATTGCTCTTGAATGGCAGTTTCCTAGGCCTTGTTCTAATAGGCTAAGCCCATAAAAATTCATAAATGAAGCATGTACGATACCACTATGTTATACATTCTATGTGAAGAAATTTTTTTTATAAATCAGATCTAATGAATGAAAATATTCGCAACTTATATGAGCAAATCAACTGAGGAAGATTGCTCAAAAGAAGTCCATAACTTACATGATCCATGAGAATTAAGACTTTGTTCAAAATTATTAATACGAAGAATGTCTTTCAAATAAGCTCTTAATCCAAACAGGAACTGGGGTGCAGATAGCATTTCTTGCCTATACCGCATAATCTTGTGCAAACAAACAAAAAATATTGCATTAACAACAACTCTCTTATCTCATCTTCATCAGATATTTTTATCTTAGTGCACTGCTGCTAGCATGCCACCTTCTGCACCATGTCTGTCTTGGTGGCTTTTCTTGCACTGCCAAATCTTGACCAACCTAATAACATTGGGTGTATTCTACAACAAAGTTTGTTTCATGTTGCTCTCTTCCTCTGCTAAATTTTGCTGGAAAGACAGATGTTTTGAGTACTGTAAGAATTGTGTTCACAAGATTTATTTCAGTTTTACCATTTTTTACAACCATGCTTACACTAAATACTGCATGAGTAAGACTTTTGATGTACCCCTTACAATAATTAGCTATTTGTGGAGATGTAATTAAATTCAATTGCTTTCTTTTCTTGTCAACATATGACAATGAGCACTGCTAGGTATTCATTCATTAGGAATTCAGTGAATTACTTACAGTAGGGATGCTAATAAGTCAGCCATGTTTATCCTGAACAACCCCTTGTAATCAACTTAAGTATGATGAAGGTTCATTTCTGGTGCAAGTGGATTTTACTTCTGATAATACTATTTTCTTTTCTTCTGACTAAAAATCGCTTAAATTAATTTTTTTTTTTTTTTTTTGCCAAATACTGTAATCGAAATGCTAGGATATAGTCATCACTCCTTAGACTGTGCTGCATCAAGTTAAAAAAATTTTAATCAGTTTTACATACATAATATTTTTGGTTCCAATAATGTTATGATCCTGATTCCAATGCACACCAACAAAAGGGGGAGGTGATGATCGAACAAGCAAATGCTGTTGATTTGTGGGCGGAGTGCCTTCTTTCACTCGTTTCTTTACTGGTGACAACTGCAAATTACCTTCCTTCTTTTCACTTCTGAAAATGAAAATAGAGAAAAAAGTTATTACCTCATAGCTCCAATTATATTTATCAATGGATAAGAAAAAACAACATTTGAACAATCTAATATCATAAACATTATGGAGAGATAAAATTTTAACTTTAGAAAAAGATCTTTAAATTTATATAACAAAATTAACATATAATTACTTGAGAGTTTCATGCTTTTTTAAGATATGTTGATTATACAGTAGAATTTCGGTTATCTGAGGATCTGAATTATCCAAGCTACCTTTTAAGCTTTCATTTTAATACAATGACGTACACTGTAAATGCAATTTTTTATTTATTTCTCCCATAATATATTATGCAAACGATCTTAATGCACAGATGTTTGAAATCCGTATCATACAGAGTAGTGTTGTGACATTTTCCAAAGATGGTAATTACTGTATCAGTCTGTTTCATCAGGGTTTCGATTATCGCAAGGTAGCCCTAGTCCACATTATCTCAGATAACTGAGGTTCTATTGTAATATTTATTAAAATCCAGTTCATGACAGATAGCCAAAAACTAAACAGAGAAAGAAAATAAATTTAATGCCAACAGTTCATTTCTCTTAAACAAACTAACCTTTGCTTTGTTGTTTGGGTTCTTTTTGAAGAGGTTATGTTCCCACCGACTGTATTAGGTGGTGGCTGAATAGTACTAAGCCCCTGGCGAACACTGTGAGCTGTAGTCATTACACCCCAAGGTTGTTGAAGGCCAGCTGCTGCTGTTAATGGCTGTTGAGGTATAACTGGATTCATAGGGGCGTGAGCATTACGGTCCCGCAAAGGATCATACACAGCTGTTTCTGGCAATTCCTAAAATTTCAGTTAAAACTGTAATTAGATATACTACATTGATAATAGAAATAAACTATATACATACATTATATAAGAAGAGAGAGAGAGAGAGAGAGAACGAGAGAGAGAGAAAGAAAGAGAAAGATATGGGGAAATTGCGATAGGCCCTTCAAGGCTTCCTAAAAAAATAGTGTGACAAGAGATCACTTCTGGATTTCTAGAGGCAATCCAGAACCACCAATTTGGAATCACATGAACTAAAGGCTTCCCAGACTTGAATTTTCTGAAGTTCTACTCATAAATAAGAGAAATTGACAATGCATGAAAATAACATGAGTAAATGTGGTATTGTTCTAAATCTAAGCTAGGGATTGCCCAAACTTATCTCAACGACCTCTATGATGATGCCATAAAAATCTGGAGGCCCCCAGTGAATGTTTCTGAATAGCAGTAATTACACTAGTCAACACACATTTTGTGACTAAGACCACACAAAGTGTTATTAGTAATAATTTGTAGGTAGATTCCGAATCTGCTTTTAGATTTTTTCTATCACGTCAAGTTTCCAAGTTATGCACATTGAGACTTCTTTGTTAAAGTAATGGGAGTGAAGAGAAGTGGCTACATTGTTAAAGTATCCATATTTTGGGGCCGCAAGGAAATTTACCAGGCCCCAAACACTGAATGATTTAAAAATGTTTCATTGTAAAACAAGAAAGCTGTGCGTGCATAGAGAAATTTAAAAATTATATTCGTAATCAGCAGAAAAAATACTACCAAAAATCACCCACTTTCATTTTGTCACAAGAAAAATCTTAAATTTTGTTGGCCATTGTTATTATTCTTTAAATCCCATGCTTAAATACAGTCAACCACTGAGATCGAGAACCCTGAAGTGTGTAAGTACAGTCTACTTGGGGAGGAATGTTGGACATTTTTCACTTGTGTGAAGTGAGTCACGAAGAAGCAATTCCTCCCCCCCTCCCAACCGATTTTTAACAAAGGACAGGCTGCTTCAAGGGGTACAGTTAACTGGCCACTTTGGCAATCCCTGATCTAAGCCAAACTTTCTATATCAAAGAGAAATCTGTAAGTTAAAAACATTAGAAAATGATAAGAGGGTGCTGCATTGTCTGTGCATTTACACTGAATGCCAATTTAAAGATTGTGAATGACATATCCTAATAGCAAACGAAACACGCTGGTTGGTTCTTCAAAAACATGGATAAAAAAAATTTTATGGCTACCTTTATTAAGCATCAATTCCCAAAAGTATGATGTGGAAGTAGACACATCAAAGAAATTGTTTGGCCAGGCAGTCAGGTTTTTTTTTTATAGAAGGGGTGCAGGATTTAACTTTAATTCTAATCTGATGTGTGACACAGTAAAACTGTATCAGGTAGTTTATTGTATTGCAATATGAAAGAAAGTGCATTTTTTTTTGTCTACCATTTTAGATTTTTATTTGAAAGAAAGAAACACACTTTCAACTGCTAAACTCTATCTGTTTATTTTCCTTGGTTTTAGTGCTCTGATAATCAAAATTAGTTTTTGCAGCATATAATCAGATATTAAGAACAATGGTGGGATATAAAGGAAGTAATCACATTTTAATTCTTAAGGTCACTTTAACCAATGATGAATCAAAGATAACAAAAACTCTACCATAGAAAACATTGTTGTTGGTTGTTCCTGGAGCAGAGCTGTTCCATCCACTAATAGTGATCGCCTCCAAGTATCATCTGCTGCCAACACCGGTTGCTGAAGTGTAGTAGCTCTCTGAGGTGGAAGCTGTTGCCAAGATGGTACAAATACTTGCCGACTGGTGGGCCAACTTGATTGAACGGCATTCTGTAAGAGTAAAAAATTGTTTTCGGTACTGTTATCAAGGTATTTTTCAAATATATACAATCGAACCCACTTATAACAAATTTTGAAAAGTCCACAACTTTGTTTGTTATAACTGTACTTCTTTATAAATGTATAGTGGATATAGCGAATTTGTTTTTTATTTAAAGTTGATGTTTTTATATCAGACAAAGAAAAATTGCCCAATTTTGTGCTTTATATGAAATGCTTAGAAATTCAATGCCTTTTAATAACCAGAAATAGTTACAGAATTAATATTGGAAGTTTGAAAAAATCTGACATCTTTGTTTGCTTGCTTTTAACAATAAAATTTGACATTAATATATTTTCTATTTCTAATAAAGACTTTATGCTTGGATCGGTGCAGCAAGCAGTGTCAGACGTGAACTGTGGTGATCCGTGGTAACGAAACGTGAGGTGGATAAAGACCAAAAGAGTGTGGTCGCGAGTACAAGCAGACGAAATGAGATTCCTAAGAGGTGTGGCAGATGTTACCCTACTGGATAGAGTGCACAGCAGCACAATAAGGGAGTCTTTAGGTGTTGAGCTGCTACTTCTCCGCGTTGAGAGATCTCAGTTACGTTGGAGGCCACGTGATATGGATGCTGCAAAATGGTCTTCCTAGGCAGCTGTTATTTTCCAAGCCGGTGGGTAAGAGACCAAGGGGTTGCCCTAGAACCAGGTGGCTAGACCAGCTGGGAGAATCTGGGTTTGAGTTGCTTGGGTATTACCATTGAGGTCATGCACCTGATGGTGGAAGATCGTGGTCAGTGGAGATTCTCCATAGGGCTGATGCCCCTGCGACCTTAACGGATAAGCAGGTCTGAAAAATAAGTAAATAATAAAGATTGATACACATTTCCTGAGATATGACCATCAAAATTGTCATTTGATAAACACAGGATTTTAAGGTCTTATTGCATTTAGTGCATCATTAATAGAAACTGTTTTATCCGTAGAATCAAGATTATCGTTATCGTCATCTTCACTTTTTTTTTCATCTCAAATGTCCATTTCGTTTAATTTTAACATTTCCACAATCGCTTGAGAAAAACTTATTACTGTATCTGCAACATTGTCATTCGCTTACAAATAATCATTCAATAAGCAATCTTGGAAACCTGCATCACCTTGCATTTCAAGTCACAACTGTTTTATGTCACCTTTCGTATAATTTCCCATGACAAGTGTTTTCGATTTCTCTATTTCTTTATTCCTCACACTCTGTTCTTATTGAGTCAACAAACCCAATGCTGAATTTAGAAATGACAATGTTTATGTTCCAAAATTTCGCGATATCCAAACAAAAGTTGAGTTATAGACCATAAAACAATTCTTTATATACATATTTTTGTTATATCAGACTTCATTATAATCGGAGAAAATTTGTAAAATTTCAATGAACCTGTTGTTGGGGATTTCAATTAATTTCACTGTAACTTGATTTTTTATTATAACCAAGTTCATTATATGTGGGTTCGACTGTACTTTAATCAATTGCATGTTGCAATAACCAATAATAATGATAAACAAGGTGATATTTATAGGTGATATTCCATTTTCAATCCATATTGTGCAAATACCTATTTAGACAATAAATATATAAAATAAAGCCCTGTTACTCAGTTACACATTATGCATTATCTTTTATACAATTAGGGTCATCTATGCTACTTGATTTCTAAATTCGAAGCATCTCTGGAGCAATAAGGAAATCGCTACACACTGAAATAGCAACCCCATAAATTTTCCCCTCTTTCTTGGATCTTCTATTACTCTGCAGGTAGACTTAGGAACTCTAATAATAATAATAATCAAGCCAAGCTGGTTGAGCACAAACACATAAAAGGAAATCACTAAACATTATCTTCATAGGCTGGAAACAATAACTTAAAATCCAACAAACCTAAACCACAATAAGCAATTGAAAGGCTCATACTTACTCATTTGGTAGGAGGCAGAGGCCATACTAACCTTAGATTCACTCGCTCATAAAATTCTTTACTCCACATTTATAACCACTGCATAAGTATTCTGAATGGCTGACTAAAATGCACCTTTAAACAACATGCAGAACATGTACACATAGATACTGTTCCTAAAATGTGCACTAAGCTTTAATCATGGCTTGGAAGGGAATTCCATGAGGTATCTTTTCAACCTCAACCAGCCAAATATTGACAAGAAAGTGACAAAGTTTTGGTTGAGTGACAAGAGTCTATTTGAGAAAACTGACGAGACTATGATTGCCTTAAAAGAAAATTTATTATTCATTCAAAAGTAAGTTCTGTCAATGAAACTGGTAGATGCCTTGAATAAGGGTTTCCGAATTGTTTGGCCATTTACTCCCAGCTTTTTAAAGATTACATGAAAGAGGTCGCTTGCCTTTACATACAAAATATAGTTAGAAAATATGTCTGGATACAGAGGAACCAAGGTAATTGGATACAAAAAAAATAACAAAACTGTATGGGAAAAAACTAAATCCAGGGGAGAAAAATAAAAAAGGGGCATCCAAAGGGAATGCATGAAAGTAAATCTTTTACAGAATGAAGGCTAGTTTATGCCGAATGAAGTCTGTGAATTAAGTAGGTTGGGGATTTTATTCTTGGCTTTGAAAATTTTGATGCATTCCAAAGGGCATTCAAGGAGACTTACCAGTGAAGTTATCGGATATGACACTCTTGAATTATTAAACAAGCCTGTTGACATTGCAAAATATACAGGCTCTGGGAAACCTTCAAGGAGGCATCGAATCCTACCCCTTTGCACTTTTCCATGGGCCTTATTGCAGTAGAAGTTGATATAGGGCAGTAAGTCCAAAGAAAGAGCTTATAGATCGAACACAAATGATGGTGGTAAAAGGGAATCCAGTAGGATTCATACACCACTAATATCATTCACAAATCTTATGAATCAGCCTCTGTATACTTGTGGCAGTAATGGTAATGAGCCAAAGGACTGGTGTGATGAAGATGGCTAACAGAATTACCCATAATGATTATGATGATTAATACTAGCAACATAGATAATACAATGTGCACATCACCAAGATCTGAGTTCCAAGGTCTGCATTACTGGATTAGACAGAGATTCACATTTGAATGATATCTGACATGCTGAAGACTCCCAAAGCAATTGACAAGCAAAAGCTGCAACAACCCCTGCTTGGTTATTTCACTGTCCCAACCTGTCCATAATAATTCAAGAGCTCTTTTGCTCTTGACTTTGGCAGGCAAGCCACCCAAACATGAAACAGATCGATATGATAAACAAGCAAAATCATGCACACATATTACATATTCTGAATGGGTCTAGTACAGAAGAAGAAATAAGAAAATAAATTAACGGCTGATGCATTCAACAGTCATCATTGGCAAGGCCAAGTGATAATGTAAAGGTGTTACATCTATTTATACATTTGGGAGAGTATTACTGCCCGGTCAGGAGCTTAGGATCATGTATAATTGATCTTATTGAGGGGGTAGCTCCTGATTGATACTTTTCAAGTTTATTTAACTGAAAATGGATAATGTCCAAGAATGGTTTGATGTACACAAAGAACTTAACAGCATCCTTCTTGAATACTTTTGGTCCCAATAATCACAATTCCATTGAGCCTCAGTCAATGAATTGGAAAAATAGTCTGACGTTATAAAACCTACCATCTACTTCTTCGGGAATTTTTCTTTAAGAAAATCTTATGTAAGAATGCACCAATTCTCCTTGTGTAGTTTCAACAACTTGTGAACATGATTCCACGTCATCTTCGTTCACTCAAGCCAATGGTGGCCTTTTTTTACCGTTCACTTTATGTTCCTAATTTCGTGAGAATACACAGTAAATGATAACAAATAAATTAAAAGATAGTTAAAGCTTCTATGTGAAATGAAGAAACACTTCATGATTACGAATGAAGATATGTTCAATATAAAGAATGGAAATCGGAAAACAGGAACCCGGTCAAAAGAGAAGACTGAAAGGCAATTCCTTAATTCATTATAAAGAAATGATGACATAAAATAATTACATTATTGTTCCTTCCAATTAATTACAGGAAACCAGATAAATTAATTCCTAAAATATTCAGTAAAAATGTTCAGGCTTATAGAAAAGGATTCAACAGAGCAGACAGTCAATGGCCAAGTTCTTAAATAAAATTTATAAAGAAGTAACATTACAGTTCGCAGTACTTAATTACTTGACAGAAATTTAGAAAAGAATCACATCCCAAGACAAAGGGAATTAGCTAGATTCCATGATTAACTCGCCAATGACTGAGAAAAATAGAAATCTGCTAAAAATTATTCAAGACTAAAGTCATGGAAGATAAAACAGCAAATTTCCTGATTTTAACGTTTTATAAATACATTTAACTTTGAAAAGGATCTCTATCGGGGATTGGCTAAAATCGGAGGTCTTATAAATCCAAATATTTTCTTCAGTGAAAAATCAGATTTAAGAAATGCCATCAGAATGGGGCTCACTTGCTTATAGAAGAGTTCTATTTTATATGTGCTTAATGTTACTGTTGTTAATATAGAAATGCAATATGTCTTCTCCATACAAAAAACGTGTCCAGCTCTGTTTCTTTGTAACTGTTATTTCAAACTGTTCTTGTATTATTCATGTTGTGAATCGACATTCCAAAAATTTAAAATATCTATAGTTCAGTGCAATTGTTTTTTGGCTACAAATATTAATAAATTGGCTATGAAATTAAATTGTATAAAAATTTTACTTAAAATTTAACTTCCTTAATTTTCCAAAATTTGTAATTATTCACTACATATATGTTCATTTACCGTTAGAAGCATTTGCCGTCCACTTTGTTCCACCATAGATACAGGAACATATTGCTGATTGCTCACCTGATAATTTAAAATGAATAAATGTATTAAAATTTATTACAGTATAACCTCATTAATTTGAACCCTTTTATAGTTCAAAGATTTTGAATTATCACTTAAAGAATTAAAAAGGCATAATAAAAAAACATTAAGTAAAACACCGTGTTAATTAGTAAAGTGTTAGCCATTTGCTCAAAATATCTATGTGTAATAATGGCCAAGAATTCAAATTCTTAAAAAAAAAAAAAAAAAAAAAAAGAAAAAAAAAAAAAAAAACAAAACAAAAAAAAACTAACCAGTAAAACTAGGTTCGCACTTACTAAATATATCAAAAGAAAAAAAGAAAATTCTGCTGAATTTTAACATTGTTCACACATGCACTTCTAATGGCAAGGAAATGAAAATGATTCCTGCCCTTAAAGGAAAGCTACCTGATTTCTCATCATCAAAGAAATATGGCACCAAAAATTTGGATTGCCGAAATATTGAGGATTGCTTATAGCTTAATCACTATTCCCATTTACTAACATAAAAGCTATAATTCTATTCTGCCAATTTAACCTTTTCTATATAGTTTCTGCTAAGAATTCAGGTTAACTATAGCAACTTTGGTAATTTCTAATATCCGTTTGAATCTAGCTTTTATAAACAAAGCTAAACTTTGTCCTCAATGCCCTATATTCTCAAAATCTTATCCTGTTCTCACTTGGGTTATTAAAATTTTCCTAACTCCCATGAATTTCAAATTAACGAGGTTTTACTGTATAATGTTTTTATTTAGTGTTCACTGAAAATGTCAAAGTATGTATTTAATGTTTGTAACAAAGGTTATTTCATTTTTTTTTAATGTAGTTAAAGGGTAATACAAAACTTTACCTCCATTTTTCCCCTCAAAACTGTAATTTCAATGACAACAGAATTTACATACAGTATGGGACCCGTTATCTGAAAAGCCTGGGACCAAAGGCTATGATAATTTTTTTTTTAATTTCTCTGAATTTCGAACCTCACATTAAAAGTTAATTTAAAAACATTTTTTTAATATTTTTAATTATAAAATATTAAATTTTGTACATATTAATAATTAAAAATATTAAGTTTGATTTTATCACTGAAATACTCTGCATCTTTTTTACCAATAAGTTTTAAAAAAAAAACACTTGCATTTTTTTTGTAATGCATTTTACATATACAGGGTGATTCAAAATGATGTCCGGCATTTCAAAATTTTATTATGCATTTATTTTATAACAAACTAACCAGACCGGGTTTAAAATGCAGGAAAACTCAAATATTTTTAATGAAAAGGCTTATTGCGTCTTGGAGTATGCAAAAACAAACTCTATAATTTTAGTCCAGCAGGCATTTCGTAGGCAATTTCATAAAGATTGCCCTACTGACAAAAGTCTCCGTAAGTGGTATGATCAATTTCTGGAAACCGGATATCTCTGTAAACGCAAAAGCACAGGACTGACATGCTGAAAGGATTTTGGGATGAGACTGACTATCGTCTTGACATTCTCTGGGTGACTCGAGAGAGAGTCACATAGAACATTTGTAATGCTAGAATCAAAAAATGTTTGAGTTTTCCTGCATATTTTAAACCCAGTCTGGTTAATTTATGTTATAAAATAAATGCATTGTAAAATTTTGAAATGCCAGACATCATTTTGAATCACCCTGTATTTTATGTAAAAATATACAAAAATATTTATATACTAATAGCAAAATCACCAATTTCATGAAATGTGCAATTTTTTGCTCATTCCTTGACTTGCATACACCTTTGCACAGTCTGTGAAATGTGCAGAATCTGACAATTTATGAAACATAAACAACACTTTCAGCCCATTTCACATATTGCAAAGCATTAAATTGGCAATATAATGGGGAAGTTGCATGAAAATTTTAAATTATTGTTTTCTATAGTATTCGTTATCAATATCAAGGAATAATAATTCGTTTGTGAAAAAAATTTATAGTTAATTTTTAAAAAAATGTTAAAGTTGACACCACAAGAAAACGGTACGTCATAGCCTGTGAGGAATATGATGTCACTTGCCTGCTCCTCACTATCATCGATAATGGTTAAAGCTTACAGCCAACAATGCTTAATAATCAGATCGAGCTTCACGTACACATAAATCATTGCGTTTGATGGAAAGTGATGTCAGATATCGTTTTCATTGGGAGGCGTGGTTTCACGTTTTTAGCGCTAATTTAAATGGGTTTCTTTGATATTTCTAATAAATTTAACAACGATTTCGTAATCAGCATAACACAATCTGTATGAAACAGCGCTTTAATTTGTAAAAAAAATCCCATGCAACTTCCCCGTTCAATTTTTTTAAGATCCCCTCTCCCCTTTTACCAACTAATAGATTCCCTCTCTTTTACTGTTTACAGGAAAAAGATACAAAATAACTGTTCTATGACTTTTCATTAAACATACTGATCACTTAGGCTTTCATGTACTTCGGGTAAGCAACTCATAATGCCATTATATTGCCACAAATCGATCATTTTTTTAAAAAATCATTTACTAATAATTATTTAAAACACAGCTATACAGGCTGAGGCATTTATCTTGAGACAACTGAATATCTCGGAAACTTAGCATTGTATGAAAAAATGTCCAAAATTAAAAGTGAATTATTTCGCGGGGGAAATTCATTAGTTAAAAAATTACCCCCCCCCCCTTGTGAGGGGGGGCTGGGGGTAACTTTGAAATCTTAAATAGGAACCCTATTTTTAATGGTATATTCAAATTGTACACAATATTCGAGAACTGTTTTATTCTTGGTGTTTTTTCTATTGATCCAACCGTTTAGAAGATAGAGGCCCTGAAAGTGTGGAACTTTTAAAGTTTTGAACCCAATTTTATTGATGAAGACAAAGAGATAGAGAGTGTGTCTGCAGACATTCCTATTCTGTTTTTTGATCGTCTTTAAGAATCCGAAGTCAGAATTTCAAAAATCCAATACACACTCATAGACTCTGTCTCCATAGGACTGCTGCCCCCAAAAGTTTACTTGTGCACTTCAAAGCAAGAGCTTCGCAACATGCTACGCACTCCTCACCAGTGATAGGCGCGCTTACGCTGCTATCTCTTTCCAGGGGATATTTGGCCTGCACCAAATTCGAAGCGTGGAGAAGACTGTTACTCCTACTCGTTACGCCTTCTAAAAACTTTTGAAAAAAGTTCTATCTTTTGTCTTCATCGATAAAGTTGGGTTCAAAACTTTAAAAGTTCCACACTTTCAGGGCCTCTATCTTCTAAACGGTTGGATCAATTGAAAAACACCAAGAATAAAACATTTCTCGAATATTGTGTACAATCTGAATATACCATTAAAAATAGGGGTTCCTATTTAAGATTTTAAAGTTACCCCCTCCCTCCCCCCAGCCCCTCTCACAAAGGGGGGGGGGTAATTTTTTAACCAAAGAATTTCCTCTGCTAAATAATTGACCTTTGATTTTGGACATTTTTTTCATACAATGCTCAGTTTCTGAGATATTCAGTTGTCTCAAGATAAATGCATCACCCTTGTATACAACATCAATAGCGATAAGTAGTAATAAAAGATAGAATTAACAGGGAAGTAAGGAAGAGAAATCATGGGTTATCTTAACTATACAATATTTGAAATGAGCAAAAATTGTTGGGCACATTTCATGAATTGTGTAAAATTCTGTACATTTCACACACTGTATAAGAGGTTAATAAAATTTATGAAATGAGCAAAAAGTTGTACAATTCGTGAATTGTGTAATTTCAATATCTGTGCATAACACATTTATAAGAGATGAACTTTTTCTCTATTTTGCGATTGCCTCACATATCCACATATGAGGGCGGGTCAAACAAAAGTGAGCCAACACAATTTTACAAAACATAATTATAGCAAAACCTGTCTATAATGAAACATGCCAACAGATTTCCCAATAAATTTCAAGCAAAAGCAGTCGTTATATACCAGTGGCCATTAGCACAAGTTTTACTGTAAATTTTTTTATTAAAACAAAATATTCCCACCAGCATATTTTATCCAAACAAATCCGGTTATTCCACTCTCATAAACGTTTCTGGATTTCTGCTGTAGCGTGTTTATAACTGACGCCTGCACTGATTCATCCAAATTTGAAGCATCCACCACTCAGTCGCTTAAGATGACTGAAAACATGAAAATTGCAGGGCAGCAAATCAGCCTAAGGAGGAATGCTCAAGAGTTTCCTATCCGAACATCTGCAATTTTGTTAGTCAGCCTGGATGAAACTTTTGTGGCGTAGAGTGAGTTGGTCCACTTTCACTTGACTAGCCCTAAGACAGGGTTATTCATAAGTCCATGAAACATTTTAAAAATTCATACCAAGTAAACTAAGCAACAAATCATAGTAAATCTTACATCAATAGAGAGGAAACTTTCCAAGTTTTGCCGTTAGGAGATAGAAGTAGCAAATATGGCATTCAGGATAGAACGCAAAGGAAAAGATGATCCTGCATAAATGGGATGACCCCAGTCCCACAGATTTCACCTCGTGTGACTTCTTATGGGGATTCCTCAAGGACATGGTCTTTGTACCTCCATTCCCTGGTAACCTACTGGATCTTCGCAACCATATCACCGATGTTGTGGATCTGGTGGACCGTGATATGTTGACACACAAGGGATGAAATGGATTATATCCTACATGTCTGTCTTATCGCTAAAGGTGATCACACTGAGTATCTGTGAAGATCTTAAGAAAACTTGGAGAGCTTCCCTCTATATCAGTATAATAAAATTTATGATTAAATGATGAGTCTGTTTGTAATAAATTTTTGAAATGTTGCATGGATTTATGAACTCAGACACTATTTCCTGCATTTTTTATCAAGACGAAACACATGTTCCACAATTTCTAAAATTTCTTATAAGACCTTTATGTTTGGGAAAAAATAAATGGACAAGCTTTCCACATACTGTTATGATTAGGTTTCTAAAGACCATGGCACAATCTTAAGAGTGCTGTACCTAAATACAATATTCTTTAGGAACATAGAAATGTAACACGTTTTTATCATCTGAACCAAAACCAAGATGAGGAATTTTTCAGCTTATAACATTTCACCTCTCTCGAATATTACGGAGGGTTGATTCAGATAAAATGAGACGACTTTAAACGCCGCGTATGACCTTGACGGAATGTGATTTGCATGACTCATCCACTATTCATGGGGATTAGCTTTGTATATACTTGTTGCTGTTATTTGGGACATTTCGTGCTGAAACATGACTTCCAAAATCACAGCTTTTTGGGAAGGGTATATGTTTGGCCTTTCCGACACTAACTTCAGTCTTTCATGCATTGTGGAATTATGCAAACGAAATGGTATTGTGGTATCCAAAGCTACTGTGGGTCGAATAATCAAAAAGAACAAATTGCGACCATCTAATGAACGTGGACGAGCAGAGAAGCAGACCAGAAACAAGCCCCAGCCAACACGCCCAGCTCAGGTGGTGCGAGAAATCCGGTCTGAAGTGCTGAAAGAAAATCCCCCACACAGAGAAGTCTAGCCCAAAGGAAAGGTATTTCACAAGCAACAGTCTCCAGAATAATTCATGACAATCTTGGGCTGGAGAGACGTCATAAAGCGCGCAGTCACACAACTGAGTGACTGAACACAACTGAACACTGCCAAGTCATCTGTGGCTTACTACAAGAAGATGGAACAGGAGACGGGCATACGAGTTACTCCCTTCTCCCATGTGCCTGTAAAATCTCCTGATGCATCACTGATGGATTTCTGTGGTTTTGGTCTCCTGAAACGACGGCTCGGAAGTCGCTGACCAAGAACCGTTGATGGGCAATGGAAAGTGTGTCAGCAGGTGTAGAACGAACTTCCCATGGAGTCCCTCAACTCAGCCTACTTCAGTGGAAATTATGGTGCCGGGCGATAGTCCAACAACGTGGCTCTCACATCGAGCACAACCGATGGTGGCGCTATGGTATTACACCATCGTAACAGAACTGCAAAGTCGTCTCATTTTATCTGAATCAACCCTCTATATAGAAAGCATATGTGTAATAAATGAGAAAATGTTGCATTAAAATGTCATTTAAAAAAATATTTGTTCAGGGCTTTATTAACTTATAAAAAATTTTGAACAATTATTATTCAATGACTCCTTAGCAATAACAAATATGTTTAACAGAGAATTTGTATGAAATAAATTAAAGTTTGTAAAATAAGAAAGAATAATACAGGGTAGTCTCTATGTATGAAACCAAGGCTCTGTTTCAGCAGGAATGTACCAGTATAAAAGGTATCAATAATTGATACCATAGCCTACAATGATAAGGGAAAGCCTTCACAAAAATCTAGAAGCAAACAGCTGGATTTGGCACCACCTAATTACAAAATTATCTTTGTTTCAGTCGCTACATTGATAGGGAAAGCTTGCCCATTCTCACCTCGACAAAAAATAGTAGATAAATTCACAGCACTACGACAACTGAAGAAATATGAATTTTCTTCATGTATGCAGAAATTTTGATTATGCATTTAGAAATAAATCTAACTAGGTTTAAACAGAATCTAAACAAAAAGTATTCCTGACAAAACCAAAATTAGTTTTTACTCACAATGAGGATCAATACCCTTTTTAAAAACTAGAAAATACATGTAAAGATTCTGTGATCATTTATTCAAAAACAACCTATCTAAAAACACAGATCTTCACTGAAAAGTATCACAAAATGAAAGAAGAAATGAAAATTCTCTTGAATCTGCTCTTTTGAAGTATTATGATTTAATTTTTTTTATTTTTCAAAAATTTTCTCCTGGCTTAGGCCATCAATAACATCACAGTACTAACATAAATCACTGTCTACTCTCAAAAAATGATTTGTTTTGGAACTGCTCTTTTGTTTGCATTTGTTCTTAATTGCAAAAAAACATATAACACAACAAAAAAACGCTCAGCCTTAACAATTATATCAAAGATTATTCCATGTAACCTATAGAGCCCGCAAATAATTTAAATTTTGAAAAAAAATCTGTTTGATGCATAAATTCATCCCGTCTTATTTGGCATGGCAAAGTGGAAAAATAAGATGAATTTAAAACATCACCCCCCAATAAAATTCCAGGGATAATAAAAGAAAAACTACAAAATTAAATAAATAGTTTCTGAATTTGCCTAATCCACCATGTGGCATACCTAAAATTACCTAACACAGATTCAGGCAAAGGCTGAAATTTTATATTATCGTAATTTCGGAATATAAAACACATCTAATTTTTTTATTGATTTTAAAAAAAAATTTCCGTTGTTTAATATGGAACCAGTGTATTGTCAACAAATCAAAGAATGTGAATGCTGTGCAATTTAGAATGTGAATTCCATTTGAAATTCCTTTTACAGTTTGAGTTTATGTAGAGCTTGGAGTGTTATCGTCAATCAACAATGATCAATCAACACAATTGGCCATAATGTCCACTGGCAACAGAGAAGTGGATGGGAAAGTGAAAAACAAACAGCAAATTAATGTATTGCATCTTGTATGGACTGTTTAATGTACTGAACTGCACTAGCTTTCTTGTTGAAACATTCTTGGATGATTTGGAAAGATGAATGCAGTGATAGATGAAAAGCTTTAATGATCGCTGTTTTTTTTTTTAGGGAATGGTCGCTGTTATCGCCATCTTGTTTTCGAGAATTCACTTTTGCAATAGTATTTTGCGACGAGAAACTGAGAAAAGTGAATTAAATTACTGCATAATGTACTTTTGTATAAACTGTATATTACATTACATATACGCTAGCTTCGTTTGAAGTGACCCACCCCCAGCAGCTGTGCAAAAATCGTGACAACGAAGTCAGATTATTAATGCAATTTTTTATAATATGCACTGATGA
The DNA here is from genome assembly GCA_023313115.1 of Rhysida immarginata. Taxonomy (NCBI): domain Eukaryota; kingdom Metazoa; phylum Arthropoda; class Chilopoda; order Scolopendromorpha; family Scolopendridae; genus Rhysida; species Rhysida immarginata. Next base: position 1,199,089 of record JAHWFO010087465.1, on the reverse strand, counting down.
TTTGTTAACTTTTACTTTGTATAATACACATATTATACTCCAAAAATTACGGTATTTTGGACTCTGACTAGAATATTTTCACAATTTGATGACACAGTGAAGGTTGCCAGTATATTATGAGTAGCCATAAATATGTTATTACCGTATATGTTATTATACTGATAAAATAAGAAAATGTTTAAAATGCATTATCATCTGTTTGACAAGGTACTTTATTACAGATAATCAGTATCTGAAACTATAGTCTAAGAATTATCCATATACACTGCTATACTGGTATTCATAAAACTGCAACTCCATAAAGAGCAGATAAAATGTTCACAACCTTCTTTTAGAAAACTTGTAGTTCAGTTACATGCATTTTATTAGTGTTCAGCAATTCTCCCCTTTACAAATTGACATAGCCAATGAGGCCAGATCAATCTTCTTGTGTCCAACTGTAACATGCAGTGAATATCTAATAGTTTCTTTTATTAGATAGTAGTGCCAATTTCCTTTGTAGCAGACAGAGTGGCACTGCAGTATGTATGGCAATGGTGAACAAGTGGCTTTTCCCACCCTGTTTCTGATAATTTTTAAACTTTCATGTAGTTTTTTAATGGATTGGACTGGAAAATTTGCATGAAAGTAAAATGAACGGAAGACAGATACAGATATACAAGTCATTATTTTCCATTCTCACAGGAATAGATAATTGAGTATATATAAAGCAGTTATGAAAAGCAGAAACCAGTAAGAGGGCATTTTAATAAAATACGATGAAAATACACATCATAATAGAAATGAAAATACACATCATTCTTGAATTTCTATTATTGCCAACGTTATAGATCCCTTTAAACATTTTGCCATGTGCTCTTCTTCCATATCTCGTTTTTGCGAAATGTCATAGTTCAAAACACGAATAGCTTTCATCGAATTAACTACTCATGCAAAGCCATTCGATGATTTCAAAATTTTTGAAGAAAAAAATTTCATAAAGTTTATCATCAATATATGTAGTTTATATCAGAATCCTACTCTACAATTTGGTGAGTCAGAATACGTGCGATCTCCATGTTACTGTGAGAATATGACTAGCACATGGCTGATGGGAGAAGCCCGTAACATGTCATAAATTGCCATGCTTGGTTTCTTGTTTCAACCAATGGTTGTTTTTTCTTTTTAACCCCACTCCATGCACTAGGTTTTTTTTTTAACATTGCACCACTGAATAGGGTAACAAGAAAACTAGGGGAGCTTCGCTACAGTCGATTGCGACTGTAATCTCAGGACTAAGAGGCCTATGCCCTGCAGTGGACTGAGACAGGCTAAATATTTATCCTTTTTTATATAAATAAAACCTCAAAAACTAGTCATCAGTTATTGGATAAGGGTTACATTTTATTGAAATAAATGATGTGTTTCTAATCTCTTTTTGTTGTCTTGATTTTGTGAATAAGAGATTGACAATTTTTTCAATCTTGTCATCTCTAATCTCTTGCAAATCTATATCTCATCTAGATATGACATCATAATACATTTCTTTGCTTGCAGACCTGGTCAACCTAATAATGTAAATTAAGATCATACTACCAGCTAAGAGAAGACAATAACAATTGCAGCTGAAGTTACATTTTATAAGCAAAAAACATTTTCACACCTTTATCTAAGCAATATAATTTAATTTTAAATTTTTTTCTGCATTGGTAAATTTTGGAAATTAAAACATTAAGAATTAAAACCATTCAGAATGTTAATCAATTAATAAAAATTCAACACTATACACTGTTCAAAACCTTTACAGGAACATATTCAATTTAAAAGATTTTAAAAAATTAGTTGTAAGAGCATTAAGATTATGTTTACCAGTACTTGGATACTCGAATTTAGAAGAATAGATAACATTTATCTAGGAGTTTAGACATGAGTCATTGTTGAGCAGAAGAAGGTTTGAAATTTGTGCAAAATAATCAGACAAATAAATATCAATACATGATAAAAGCAAATCACAGGATATCTACATAGCAAGTGGAGCGAGTTCAATATGTAAATTAGGGAGTGCCTAAAAAAAGTCCAACCGGTCACCAACAGGTCACTTGGTACGATCGGTGATAAGTCGCCGGCCGTTTGCTTCCGTTTGTTCATTCATGGACAGCACAGTTGTGAACTTTCTGCTTCAAAATAGCATCGCAGCAAGTTTCCTCATCATTTAAGTTAGTATGATTTAAAATTGTGTACATACATAAATTTTCTTTACCCGTCTTTTCTTTTTCGTATTCATTCCTTGTTTCTTGATGCTGCCCAATAAGTATTTTGCCATCTCCTTTCTCCAAAATATATTATTACGTATCGGGCACTCGAACATTGAATTTTCTACTTTCGTCCGTCATTTTGATTCTACTCATCAGGACAGCCACCGGCGTTGGATTCCGGTCACGTTATGAAAACTCTCATTGCGACCGGTCATTACTAAATGGACAGGCTGTTCGCGACATGCTTCGACCGGTCGCGACCAATCGGACTTTTTAGACACACCCTTAGCTTCATTGTTTGACTTATGTTGTATTGTACTGTATTTATTTAGTTATTCAATGACATCCATTTTACAAGACAATTAAGTAAATTAAAGTTGATTTTAATTAAGTAAATTAAGTTTTAAATGAATACTGGTGATGTCCGAAAGGATGAAAGTTGACTTCAATTTACTTAATTAAAAACCTTTATATTGTAAAATGGACGTTATTGAATAACTAAATATATGACATCTATGACATTGGAATACACATATATCATTACCATATGTGTTTAAAATGAGGGTGCATTAGAATCTGTCAGCTTGCTTCAGCCATTTTAATAAAGATTCAATAATATTTTTTATCAGAATCAGTGGGCTATCAGTGAGAGAGCTATTGGGAGGCTGGAATCAGAAAAGACTCAACTCGAGGTAGTGAATGTACTTGGAATGTCCAGAAGTGTCATTTCTCCACTGTGAACACGATTTCAAAAAACAGGGAACATTTGACGAAGGAAGGCAAGGGTGAGTAAATTCATCAGGAACTTCAGCACAGGAAGATAGTTGTCTATTGCTAACAGCCCAGTGGAACAGGCAACCCAGTTCCTGTGTCAGGTGATCATGGCAATTGAAGGCAGGGTATCGACACAAACATCAATCAATTCACAATCACCTTCACTATGGTGGTCTTTATGTGCGTAGATTCACGATTTGCATTTTTTTTTTGTGGTGTTACAGTTTGCTAGACACTGTATAGCCTGGCAAAAATAGCCTGAAGATCATCATTGTTTGGGACATATGAGTGGAGCCAAGTTCTCCTCTCTGATGAGTCAAGATTCAGTATGCAGACAATTAACGGATTCAGATTTGGAGTAAATGCAACAGACAAAACAACCCAGGTTTTGTCCAGAAAACACCGCAATACGGTGGAGCTAGATGGATGGTCTGGGCAGGCCCAAATATGAGTGGACTTACAGACCTCTACATCATCTCTAACGGCAATCTGACAGCCCAAAGCCCAGGACTGAGATACTTCATACTATGGTTATGCCTTATGTTAGTCATTGGTGATAGGTTTCTTTTCGTACACATGCTTCAAGAGGCGGTACCGAACATATTCACTGGATTTATATCTGAGAAACCATAAAAGTACCAGAAGCCAAAAACTGTGACAGAAAAGTATGGAGATTAAATAATAAAACCATCACATCTGGGCCGTTAACTCTTTTTGTGTGGATTGAAGGTTTCCTTCTTTTACCTCCTTACTGACAGAGCATGTTCGGGACCAGCAGATGCTTTGGAACTAAGCCAGCATCTCCACGGACTCTTCATGGATTGGACACCACCCTCAGGGAAGAGTGGCAAAGGCTGCCAAAGATCTTCATTGATAACCTCATAGAGAGCAAGATATACAGGTTATCAGCTATCTAGCTGTTTGAAGAGACCATGCAACCTATTAGAAGGCCAACTGCCATCTTCCAGCAAGCATTTTTATCAATTTTTACAGCTGCAAACAGTTATGCTATGCCTTTGAAATGTCATTTTGTGTGATATCTCAAAATCTTTAATTAAAACCCACTAATATGCCATTTCCCACAATTATGGTATTACTGGGCAATATTCTTTAATGTAACTATTAATAACAATGTTTATGTAATAACATCAGCCATACATGCTGATGTTCCATAGTATTTTGCTTGCTCCCCTAATTATTTTTAGCTGTGTAGAAACACCATTTACCATGGATATATTTTCAGGAAGTATTTTTAGGTGGGTGGAAAATAGAAACAGCAGGGTGGATAAAAATTAAACTAAACAAAACATTTTTCATTGTTATAAAGTTTTTCATTTATTAAGCAGAGCTCCATTTCTCTTAAAAGCATCTGGGGGAGAACACAGCATATGAATTCACTATCTTAATAAATAAATTAAATTTATTCATGTACTGTCAGGCAAAAAAAATGTACAAAGAAATGAATTAAACTAGCTAACAATTAAGAAGTTTATAATCATTAATTTGAATTACAGAACGAGCACAATGAAAAATCAAAATTAATATACAGGATGAACATAAAAGTCACCTCATAAAAAAAATTAATAATGGAAAAAAAAAAAAAAATGTCAGATTGATACACACTTTTTTTTTGTACGTATAACTATGATCTCCTTTTCAAAAAGTCATATTGAAAGTGGCATCTATGAGAGAAATAGCTCAATTCATCTGAGTACCAATCATAGATAATTTATCAACAGGACAGTGCCCTGCCATATTGGGCATTATCAGTTCGTGAACTCCTAGATTCAACGTTTCTCAACCGATGGTTTTGAAGAGATGGTCCTACAGCATGGCCCTCCATGTTCTCTGGACATTTCTTCTCCTAAGGGAATATGTTAAGGATAAAGTGTTTCCTATATTGGTCCTCGATGTGAACACATTCAAGGCACCAATAACAGATGCAATGTTGATGGTAAGAGAAGACATGCTGGGCAATACGTGAATAAATTGAATATCATTTAGATGTTCTCAGAGCTACGAAAAGTGCACATGTTGAAGTATACTAATGATGTAAGAAAAACTTTCCGAGATGAAGATCATAATAACTAAAAAAAAAGCACATGTATCTACCTGACATAATTTTTATTTATTATTAGTTTTCTTTATCAGATAAAGACTTTATGTTCACTCTGTATAAATAAAATAAATTTTCATTCCTCCAATAATATCATCTGCAGAATAACAATGGTTCTAATTAGGACATAGGTCAACAGTGAATGAAGAACTTTATCACTTGTGAATGGAGAATGTTATTCATATCATTTGCCCTTAAGCAGCATTGTCTGGATGCCTGGATGATACCAGTTTCATATACATGTACCAAGATGAACAGCTAGTGTCCTTTTTTTTTTAAAGACAGATCCATAAATTTTCTATATTTTTAACCTCCACAAAGAATATCTCACCAAATAAGAGTGTACTAGTTATTTTAATTTTTGGCCTTTTTGAAAGGTTGCAATGTTTTTTAAACATAATTTTATTAATAATCTCATTAAGTCTCTATAAGAAAAAATTGTTTAAATTGCCTCCATGATAAGTTTTAGCTAAAATGAAATTGTATTGTCAACTCTCTTAAGACATCTAACAAGGAGACTCCATGTACTCACTGATTTTAATAAAAAAAATTTCACGAGTAGCTTTCACCAAATTAAACACCCATGCAGAGCCATTCGATGCGCTTCTCAAAAATTTCTGAGAAAAAATTCATAAAGTTTATCATCATTGACTGCACTTTGTAAATGATCGAAGTGTAGCATTAATTTTTATCGCACTCTGTTGGGCCAGTGAATAAAATGCTATAGCCGCGCCACTGAGAGTTTGAAGGGACTAGGTGGAGGGAATTTTTAACCAACCAAACACAGCGAACTAAAATTGTGCGCTTAATCACTCCTACCATAACGATTAGAACTACTAAGCTCTATTCGTTATGCTCCTACTAAGCCATAACGTAAAAGGCTTGAAAGTTGCCGTTGAGCAATTATAGCTGATATGCTTAAAATGTTACAAAAAAATAAAAATTTTTTATTGTTTATTAAAATTTTTAAGTAATTAAAATAAATATAAAAATGTGTGCTATGTGGGGGCTCTCTGTCGGGTCAAAAGCATTTGCTCCATCGAGATCGCTTTCAGTGTTTATGAAATTTTAGTTGTCTCAGAAATTTCCAATAATAAGACATTTGGCTCTTATCCGATTCCTTTGTCTTTATGCAAGAATAAGTATTCCAGATTATCTCCCTAGCTTGGCTATTAAGCGATTTTCCTCGACCAAGTTTAAAAGTTGTAGAAACATATGGCGACCCCATTATGTTTGCTCTTCTCCAACTCACTTTGATCGTATCCCAGAAATCCGTCCGATTGAAACTGGCTCTATCCAACACCACCTTAGATGGTTGGATATCTCTAGGTGGTGTTGATCTATTGCTCAATATTCAGGTCAAACCACGCCCCTTCAAACTCTCAGTGGCGAGACTATAGAATTCTGTTTTGTAGATATGGGTGCAAATCCCATCTTTGATACTTTATTTTAACATGTATGGGAATGTGTAATTCATTAGCTAAATATATTTCAGATTTCCCAATTTGCTACCATCATTTTTTTTTAAAAAAATGCATATACGACTTATAATAATTAAACCTAATCTTTATTTTCCAATTTGCTATGGTTATTTTTTTTTTCATAATTTGAAAGGTTGTTACAAGTTTTATTTATTTCATTTAAAAAAAATCACACACATACAAAAGAAGTTATAATTCACATGCAGGTAAAGATGGAGGTACTACAATAGTTAATTTCATTCATAAACTTCTGCTCCCAAAAATAGGAAATTGTAATTTAGTGGCCAATGTCAAAGTTAAAAAAGTTAATGAAGAGTGCTTTTCTCCATCATTGATGGATATAGATACTATTATGATGCATTATATTTAATAGTATGTACAGTTGCTATCATTAAAATTTGCACTTATTGCATTGTGACAAATGGAGCGTGTTTAATTTTTGTGCCGCTAGATTTCGCTGGTACAGAAGATTTTGGATTTACCCATTTTCCAAAGGTAGAGTCTGCAGAATTCTGGCTTTTAGTGACAACTCGCCATTGAATCATGGGAATAAGTTTATTTGAAATAATTCTTTGTTATGTTTCTATAATAACTATCCTTTTAAACTGAAATAATGAAAATAAAAGTGAAGTGCAAAAAATAAATTAAAAAAATCCAATATTTTTGGTATTTCATTTGAATCAATTTATCTAAGATGTAATAGGTCTCAGTCTTGGAACTTTTATGATGTCACATAAGCAGTAAATATGATAAGAGATGACATCATAAAAGTTCCAAAGCGATCATCAGGAGATGACATCTTAGATTTCATCTTAAAATGAAAAATTATTCGATTTATTTTCATCTATTTTTTATATTTCACTTTATTTTCTTTATTTCGGTTTAAAAGGGTAGTTATTTAATCTTTGTCTGAGTTAAATGCCATCCCAAAATTTGCAAATTTAATAAAAAAATAATTAAATATGAATAAATAAACTGATGGTAGCAAACTGGAAAATCGGAAATATATTTAGTAAATGAATTAAGTATTCCTGCACATGTTAAAATAAATTTAGGAAGAGGGGGAAAATTAGCGAAGATAGGATCTGAACCCGTATCTGAAAATATAATTCTAGTGTCTTACGGCTGGATCACCAGAACATGATAAAAATCAGTACTACATGCTACAATTTGGGCATTTATAAAGTGCGGTCAATTATAACTAACTTTATGAATTTTTTTCTCAGAAAATTTTAAGACATGCATCAAAGGCTTTGCATGGGTCTTTAATTTGGTGAAAGATATTTGTAGAATTTTTTTTTATCAAAATTGGTAAGTCCAAGTACGAGGGAGTCTCCTTTAGAAAGATGTGATTTTTTTTTTTTGGTTTAAGGATGTGTATCATTATATCTATTAATCAATAATTTCTTAATTGTATTTTGCAATTCTTGGCTTAACTAATGTTGGAATTCCTCTTTTTTTTTCCTCTCTCCCTTTTACAAGTATTTTATCATCTTATATAATTTGGCAATTATACAGACAGGGTACTTCAAAATGAAATGGCACAAAAAAAAAATATACCAATAACTGTTCGACTGAAATAACTGAAATAAATAATGAATTTGTTTCTTAAAAACCAAAATTACATGAAAGGTTAACTTATTTTTACGGACATTCACAGAGGTTTGATGGGGACCCCTTTCTGATATGGCAGACGTCAACATATCACCTGAACATCACATTGCAACCTCTGTAACACTGGCCGAGGAGGATCAGTTCATTGGACCAGTTTATTTTAAAAAAATATTATTTTTTTTCTTTTTTGTTGGTTTTTATTCATGGTTTTTTACTTCACTTCCATTATGAGAATTTCAAAGAAAACACAACCTCTTGTCCACATTAAAGTTTCATGAATCAATCAGCAGAATGCAAGGTACAAGGAAAGGAACCACAGATTAAATAAAAGGACAGGGCCAGTCAAAATACAAAACAAAAAAGGACGGGGCCAGTCAACCAGATCTTTAGAGAAGTCAACCTCTTTTAAGTGCTTTCCATGTTCACATGAACTTACACGGTTTGACTTTTTCTTGTCGGGCTACCTCAAGGAAAAACTTTATGCCACACAACCGATCTCACAGCAGAATCATGCTATGGTACAGGTGAACATCACATTGAATATCTTCAGGACTAACTATTGCGGAATGACTGTTTAGAAGGACTTCATTTCTATCGCATGACTGTAGGCTACAAAGTAAAAGACCAAATTGTCTAACTGCAAAGGTTGCAATGCGATTTTTGGGTGATCAGTTGGTAGGGTTTTGAAAAACTTTCGTTTTGCTTTGTTTGGAATTTGATGCTGAGCAAGTTTGTAATTGGAAATTTTTGTCTATTTCTTAAAGTTTAGAAGATATGATTTCCATTTGTATATTTGCATAGCTGTCATCAATCTGAGTGTTATCCGACATACCATCAGTAATGTCACCCTCAACTAATTCATTGTCTATAGTAGGCCCTATCTATATAGAATTTACACATCTATGTTTGCATCCAAGATGAGGATAACAGAGTTTTGAATCCCTCTGTATAAAAGAAGAAGAGAATTACAGGAGAGAAGATGATATGAGGGTGTATTAATCATAAAAAATATACTATGGAGCAAACACCTAGAAAAAAAAGAAGAACAGAACACTATCTTAGAATAAATAATCTATGTGGACTGAAGACTTTACCAGAAATTGAAGATTATTGAAGTGTATCTAACTAGACACCACCGCATGCATGAGCATAGATGACAATTGAAACAAAAAAAAAATATTTTTTAAAGGGAGATAATTATGATTGTACAATAACAGTGGTTTAGGGATTCCTTCCATTTTTATCTCAGATTCTCCATGACATATGTTTTAGAGAAAGATTCAGATATGGAGAAGCTCCAGTTGAGTCTGAAACCAAACTTATCGATAAATTATCAAAGAATCTACTACAGCATGCCAAATAAGGAGTTAATTTTACCTACCAGCACATAATTGACTGATTTCATGTGCTTCCCATTGGTCTAGAAAATGACATCATTTTTCAAGATGGGCGCCATATCGAGGAAAACACTCACTGCCCCATACACAACTGTGTTATTCATGTGGATTAACAAAGGCTAAAATGGTTAAAATCTGCTGTGTTCCTCAATGCGTCAGCCAATAGGAAGAGATAAGTTAACTTTAATTTGTTTTCATTTGAGAAAAAAACTGTTTGAAGCATGGATGTATCATTTAAGAAGGGGCAAAGAAATCCGCTAAGTTGGCAACAATGGGTGGTGTGCAACAAGCAGGAAGGAATCAGCAAGGAATTCATTCACTGATTTGAACTTTTGTTATTTTATTTTTTCCTTCGTTAATCCCTTCACTGGAGCTTTCGTTATTTTCTGCTACTTACAGATATTTTAAAAATCTAAGAATGAGATTGGAGTCCAGAGTAAAGCAATAGTAAATTCATTAACCATTATCATCTATTTAAATTTTACTTTTTAAATTTATTATCGGTATATCCAAAAATTTGCTTGTCTATGCTTATTTCTTGAAAATTTCATTTAGGGTGTGTCTAAGAAGTCTGACTGGTCACCAACATTCAATGTATTCCAGCCCAATCTCACCCAAATCGTCCCATAAGCACTGACCGGCAACGATCTTGATGTCTGTAAATGAAAATGTTGGAACTATGGAAGCATATGAAAAATATGAGTGATCAAACATGGCCACGTGCACATTCGATTCCACTAAAATCAACACAAGAACTTCTTCGCCTAGCTCTAGTATCATTGCTTAGTGTAAGTTTCCTTAATGACACTGGCGTGTTTGATCGTATTAATCTTTAGGTTAAATAAAAACTGTTTAGTAACACGTTTATATATTATGTAGCTTGAAAACTTACGGTAAAATCAAAACTAGTGAAGTTCGAATCCCGTAAAATTCCATCGCCGATATTTTTGAATACTTTCCCTTTAATAATTTGACCGCATGGCCTTATTTTAAAAGGCGTAATTTTCATTTTGTGAGGCTGTTTCAATTTTTGAGATTTTGTTTTTCATCTTAATGTCATTAAATTAATTTTTCTTTAATTTGTCGATGGTAATAAATTTACTTTACACGATCACATTATCCCATAATACAATGACGATCAGACCAGATCAAGATTGACAATCTGCATCATCTGGTCAAACTCAGCCGGATTTCTTAAACACACCCTAATTCTTCTTGTATAGAAAACTTGTGCTTAGCAAATATTACATTTCAACAAATCTGCAAATTTGCTGTGAATGGTTGAAATATGTTAAAACATGCTATAAACATCTCAGTTTTTGTGTTTAGAAAAATTCATTTCCCTTCATCTTCTTTTGTATTATTCATATCCAAGCATATCTACTTCCACAAATGTACTTTTGAGGATGTAAGGTATTTCAGTGTTTTTCATCAAGCACCAGCATCGTGTGTTGACAACAAAACCATCTCTAACTTCTTCCACGTTACTATCATGGACATAGCTGGCCACTTAAAAGCGAAAGCCTTGTTTTTTACATCTTCTACTACTTATTGATTTATTAATTGTTTGAAGCCCGTTTCACACTTGGAGTTTCTGTAAACTATATGTACTAAAAATGTTCATATTAAGCATTATGGCTCATTGAAGTCATGATCCCTAATGTAGACGGCATTTTGAAATGGGCGGAGCTTAGTGAAATTGGTCAATTGAGCTCTTCAAGCTAAAGATGTCCAGCCAAAGTTGGAGTGGGTGTGACCTTAATCACATCAGGCATTGGTGTGCATGAAATTATGTTGGTTTTGATTATCAATGTGAACATCAATCAGTTGATATTCTTGTTATTTCTTTTTTTAATTAAAGTGCAGCAATCCTACACACAATAAAATTGACTAATTTGATTACCAATTAAAAAGTAAAATGTCAAAAAATACTCTATAATTAAAACATAAACCAGGCATGATCAATTGCATGAATGGTCATTTCAGAACTTCTGAGGCTCCACCCATTCCAATCTTGCTGGATAACCTATAGGCTAGTAGCTTTACCTAACCGACCTCCTTCATAATTACTTCTGTACCATTGATCTAACGAGGATATTCAGCCTGAATTCGCTGTAATAATCTTTGCTACAATGGTCTTAAGTTTTCACTTCTAGAATCAATTTTGTATTATTCAATTGAGCAATGCAAGGCTGATGCTTTATAAAACAGATTTATCAAGAAAATTCAGTTTCCTTTTTATAGTTTTGGAAAGCTGAATGCAATTTCTTTTGAATGTGAATACAAGCTTAATGCTTTACAATTGTTTATTAAATATTTATCTTATTATGGAGATTATGTCAATCACTTAATTACTACACCATGAAAATGAAACTCTTTAACATCAAAAAAATAAATTACTGTTTTTAACCACTAACCATTTGAGTGCACTGCACCTCAATCGTAGCTTCTGCTCGAGTGCAGGATGCCTATTGATTGCTGATTCCAAGCAACCATACCTTAAATTTAGTATTGTATCATCTGTACTGAGTAATTATATATACTGTTTTATTTTTAGGTCTTATTTATTGAGAGATATGGTTGGAAATGTTGGCCATCTACATAATCTCTTGTAATCTGGTAACTTGTGAATAACCACTTTCTCGGTGGAATGTGGGCTGTACAAGTTCTCTGTTAGAAAGGTGTGACAGCTGCCATGGCAGATTCCTGCTCTTTCGCAGTTTTATTAACTGTATGGGAACGAATTTCACGGACAATCCATTGCGCTTCCAAGAATGATTTCTTGGTTCTGATCAATACCAGATGTCCTGCACACATTATCTCACCGGATTCCTCGTCAGAAACGAACAATCGTGTCATCTCTATGCACCTGGCAGTTCATCTCTAGAGTTTCTGTACGCAATGTCATAGATTTTGACCAACTTAATATTTGTCTGCTGCTCCACTCTGACATGGTCCACATTGTCAACTGTCATGAACCAATTCTCATGCTGTATATGATGCACCACATAAATGCAGCTCCCGGTGATGGCATGAAGTGTGGAAAAGTTTGCACAGTAGCACCACACAATGGTGAATCTTAGAACTTGTTGACTCTAGTGGTACATGTTAACCATGAGGTTCAAATATAATTTTTTTTCCCTCCAAAGCAAAACAATGAAGTATTTTTCAAAATATGATTAATATCTAAAGTGGCCATGCTTATATTTCAGTGTTCTCCCCAGAAAATTTTATCACGTGGGCGGTAAACTAAAATAACCGGGCAGACAAAAATTAAAAACAAATAAAATATTATGCACTGTTGTGCAGTTTTTCGTGTATTCAGCCGGGCAGATGCCAAAATCAGCCGGGCAGTGTGCCCGTTAAAAAGGGCCTGGGGAGAACCCTGTATTTGATCTAGTCTGAATAAGAATCTGGTACATTCTTAGATAAAATTATAAACTTCATACAAAGGGAATCTAAAATAGGGGAACAAACTGCAGGAGCTACAAAGACACATTAAGCAGTCTGGGCTGGTATGTAGACCTGATTGGACAATATATTCTTTGATCAATGTTCTTTGATCAATGTTTGGGCTGGTATTGTAGACCTGATTGGACAATATATTCTTTCTGGCGACGTGTACATTCATCATTAACATGCTTCTAAGCCTTCTCAAGAATGTGCCCTTGGGCGTTAGAGCAAGAATGTGGTTTAAGGCTGGTTCCCATAGCTCCGACTGGTCGCTACTACTGGCCACTACGACTATGACTGCAATTGAGAAGCCCGATTTGATAAGCGCCGACGCAGTCATACTCTATTATCGGCAGAAGGTTCCAGTTCCCATAGGTACAGTTTGCAATCACGATCTAACACTGCGCATGTACAGATTGGACGAGAGCCTCTTGTCGAGAGAGAATAAACATGGCGTCTAGTTTATCGATACGTTGGCGAGCGTATTTTCTTACGTTGTGTACAGCTTTAAAAAAGCCGTATACCCCTTTAAAAATTATCAAATAATAAAGAGGAGAATAGTTATACATTCATCTGTGATAATTTATTTGAGATTCCTCAACACACAAAGGCAAGAGCATGGGAAATCACACCGACGATTCGATGAACTCCCCCCCCCTCCCCCTTTGCTAGAGCATGTGGGTAACGAGAGAGCTGGAACATTGCTGACAAAGCCCCCGACTAGCTGGCTTTGGCGCCGATAAAAAATTAAAAATTTATTTATTTCACAAAAAAGAATTAAGCTTTTCTAATGTTTTATTTTATATATTATACCTTGAGTAATTAAAAAGGTCACCCAAAATGAATAATTATAAAAGTTCACAAGTTTTAAATTCAGTATTCTATACAGCAAAAAAAAAAAAAAAAAAATTCAAAATATTTAAAATAGAATCTTCTATGGAATCAAGAAAAGGATTCAAATTAAAAATATTTTTGAATTATATAATTAATTAATCCTTAGAATGTGTAATTAAAAATTTAATTTTCAAATTGCATCAATTTTTTTATCAAAATTATATCGAAAATAATGGAATTACAGCCATGGAATAAATATAAATTTTTATGCGCTGGTGTGTTTCTCTAGCTTACTATATCATTTAGATTTATTATGAATTTATTTATGATAAAAACATTTTGATGCAATTTAAATAAAGATTTTAGTTGCACATTTTAGATTCATTGTTTTACTCACGTTGTATTGCACTGTATATATTTAGTTATTTAAAAAGTTCTCTTTACAATAAAAGGGTTTTTTTTAATACCAATAAACTAACTTAACTTTCGTCCTATACAAAAACCCTTGTGAGGTGGAATTTTTTAATTAACTAAATATTTACACATTTTAATTATATATTTCGAAAATATTTGTATTAGTTTCTGATCGAATCCAAGTTTTCTAGACATTTTATAAATATTTGTTATTTCTTAAAAAATTAGAATATTGATTAGTAAAATAATGCGTTTAAACAGCTCAACTGGTGCTACATTTTACTAATATTTATAACCAATACTATCTCAATGTCTCTTTTTAGTTAACTGAATTTTAAATTTGTAATTCTGAATAATGTCTGATCGATTATGGGTAAATAAACTTTGCTCATTTCGATAATTTTTTTAAAAACAATTCTTTTATATAAATTATATGACTTCTTCAACATTCATTGATTATTAACATTTTGCGAGTTACAAAAATCACATTTTTATCGTCATGTAAGCATTCACAGATGGGTTCCCTTCACAGTTCCAAATAGATCGATCCAATACAATGATCCACGTGACCGAAATCGCAGGATCGGACCTAGAAAAGTTTGAACGGTTCTAACTACTGCGACTGACGATTTGTAGTCGTGACTTCAGTCGGGCATTCGAATCGCAGCTAAAAATTGGAGCATAAGAAAATCGGTTTCCATAGGCTCGACTCAGTCAGATGCGATTATCGCATGACCGCACTTAAAATCGGAGCTATGGGAACCAGCCTTTATGCATGATGGTGCTCCAGCATATTCAGCTACAGTGTTAAAGAGGCACTCGCCAATACATACAACGACTAATTCCATGGCCTGCGCAGTTAACTGATCTCAATCTGTTGGACTTCCATCTGCAGGGACACCTCAAAACCCTCGTGTATGCAAATGCGGAGTTGCTACAAGAACACCTGTGAAACTACCAACAACTGTCATGAATCTATGAAAAGGAATAACTCATCAACCAAGCACTTCCGGTCTAATGTTCTTTTACATAGTTTAGTATGGAGAACTAGCCCTCCGCAATTTGTCCCCCTATTTTAGATTCATCCTATATAAATTACTCCTCTTCATTTTTCCCCTCGAAAATACTTTTAAATTTTTCAGAGCAATTAAAATTTATTGAGCTTTATATTTAAGCATCTTAAAATTTCCTTCCATTTATCCAATATGATTTGGACAAACATGACTATTAGGGGTTCAGTGCAATGTTGGGAGAGCTGCAAATGCTTCATAAGAAAATAATTAGTTCATAGCTGGGAGGCTATGACAATCTTACCAATTGATATGTTTCCCTTATAAAACTCGTCCCTGGTCACAATTAGAGGGTAAAAAATGTTGAATAGCCATGACCCTTATTGGTCATGTTTGACAAAATTTGTTGATGAAAGAAATATATAATCAAAGTGAACCAATCACTAAATAGTTCATTCGAAAATTGATTAATTCTCAATAAATAAATGTTAATATCAACTAGTCCTCTGGAATATTTTCAACATTTAAAAAACAAAAAATAACTTAATGAATATGAATATTTTTGTATTACCTGTGTGACAAGTTGAGGCTGAAGTTGCAATGCTTGTGGTTGTGGAGCTTGAGCAACAACTGGAACAACATGTTTTGATGGAGAATTCAAACCTACAAATCCAAATTTAATTTTATTTAAAAGAATTAAACAAATTTGCTTACAATAGATGCATTAAAAACATTTAATAAACCACACTGCTAATGATATATTTTTTTTTATAAAAAGTGAAAGATCCTAATACATTATTAATAAAAATTGTCTATTCTAAATATTTCATCTAAATTTTGGATCCTAAACTTATCCAACCTGTCTTACAAAACAAATTTAAAGGTAAATTCTGTGGAAAAATTCAACTATTTTCTTTACATCGAATCATTAATCAAGGGTAATAAAGGATTTATCGATTCCACCTAATATTTTATTAAGAAAAATGACTCAAAAGACTGAAAATTTGCTCTCTGGTCCTCCAGTCCCTGCTCTTGAGAAAATGAGCAGAACATGCATCTATCTCCTGCTGGGAATCTTGTTGCCTAAGAAGTGCTTTCGATTCTAGTCTCTCTACACATCACAAAAATCTGTTTCCCATAATGAAGTACAGAATTCTTTTTTGGATATGTAAATACACAAACTGATAGAAACTGGAAACTTGTGGGTATCATTTCAGAAGTGAAATTCATGATTCCATACCTCTTTCACACTCCTTCATACCCTACATCTCAAGGATAAGGAAAATGGCCCTCTCAAATCGAAAGGGGGGGGGGGGGGGGAGATGTGAAAGTTTTTTTTCTATATTTCATTAATGTTAAGTTTGAATTGAATTTTGTATATATGCAGTCTATATCCAGTCTTACTTTGTGGAGATGTGATGGGCATGTCAATTGTTATGACTTGTTAATTTTCATTGTAATAATGTCCAACAATTGACAAGACCATCACATCTTCGGTAAAGTAAGACTGGATGGACTGTAAGTGATTACTAAAATCTTCAATTTCCATTTTAACAAAACCGAACTGTGAATAGAACAAACAAAAAGTGAAACCTAGTGAGTGAGAAACAAAGTTTTAAGTTACAAATAGCAAGTGAAAAAAATCTAGAAACACAAAATCAAAATTTAAATCCTTGAAATCTAACATAAATCAAACAAGAGAAGATTAGTGAAGAAGCATAAATATAAGCTAAATAGAAAACTCTACAACTCAAATGTTGTATGTGGCCACAGAATTGACCTTGAGAACATGTATGATACATAAGAGTGAATGTGTCCTGTTACTTTTACTTTCAAAAGACATTAGCAGGTCCTTTTATTATCAGGTCAAAGGAGAAACAACAATGCAAAACAAAATGAAAAAAAATATGAATACTAATTTTTTTTATGATGAAATAGTTAGCATCTTAGCATTAATTTCATATAAAACTATTTTAAAAAATTAACCCCATGAGAGGTTCTGAGTATTTCTAGAAATGTTAAGGTTTTTCCTGTATCCTTTAACAACTGCAGCTAAGAAATAAAACAGAAATCTCACTTTTACTGAGTGACCAACCAAACAAGCCCTTGTTTTTCAGTTAAGTAATTATTTTGAAAAGTAGAACAGTACCAAATAATTTACAAGTACATTTTTATTAACAGGTTTAGTTTAACAGACAGAATGGCATATCAAATTATCATAACTTTAGTAGTAGTAATAATAAACGGATATTTATAAGAGAAAAGGACGAGACACAAAAACCCTGGAATACAATAAATAATAGTTATTAAATAAAAATGAAAAGATAATTCTCTAATATTTTAATTGCCTTTAGAGAATTATCCTTTTTGCTTTGATAAAGAATAGTCTCTATCCGAAACGTCAGCTTTTTATTTGATTTTATAGTTTTATTTTGATTTTACTTATTATTTATTAATTATTTTGTTAATTGTTAATTATTATTTTATTTTTCATTTTTATTTAATAACTATTATTTATAATAATAATAATAATAATAATTCTAAACACCTATCACATAGTAAGGAAATTCCTACACCCAAACATCAATACTCCCACGAGTGCATAACTTTCACTCCCTTGCATTTGAGTCCCTTGGGCTTGGCCCTCTTTTGGGTCTGCCTCTGGGATTGGCTTCCGGACTTGATCCGAGTTTGGCTTCCCCAAACAATGACAATAATAATAAAACTATCTTAGGTATAATAGAAAATAATAAAATAATAGTAGTAATGTGACAACAACGGAGGAAATAGCAAACCAGAGAAACTAGAAGCTATGCACCCGTGCTGTCCCTCAAAGGACAAAAGTCCAGAACATAAAATAAGAAAAAATTATTGAAACAAAAGAAAAGAGAGAGGCAATAAAAAAAAATAAAATAAAATAAAACTAATCTTTCAACGAATAATCTACTCGCTTTGTCGTTAAAAATATGTATATTGGTAAAGTTTTTATTGTAAATGTCAAGCAGGGTCTACATTAAGTAAGTTCGTTCAACTTTTACTCATAAAAGCTAAAACTTGAGAGTTCTTCTTACAAATCGGAACCCAAAGACTAATTAATTCTAGAGTATAAGGGGCATATATTTTCTCATTCACTAAATTAATTATAGTGTTTAATAGAAATTTCCTAATAATACGATATAAATTAAAAAGAGGGGCCCGAAGATAGGCTTTATCTTTGGTGATAGAATGCGAGATATGAATGATTTAAAATTCATAATTTTGGTTGCTAAGTATCTTAATAACTGAGGATCATGGGAGTACCATATCCAAGAGGTATAGAGAATTTTGGGGAAGAGAATTGCTTTATGGAGAGTTAAGAAGGTACTTTGCCTGGTAAATAAATTTGCTAAAGTTTAATTAAACCCAGACGTTTACTTGTTTCAGTTAACAGCATTTTTAAGTGGCTGGTAAAAATTAAGTTGTTGTTAAAGAGCACTCCCAAATCATAATAATACTGTAATACTACTACTACTACTACTACTACTACTACTACTACTAATAATAATAATAATAATAATAATAATAATTTAAATTAAATTAATAATAATATAACAACAGCAGGGAACAGTCCACCAGATAAACCGGAGGGTGAAACCCTATGTTGTCCCCCAACAGGCCGAAGCCCAAAACGGGGTTAATGATACATATAAAGTAAACTAAGAAAAAAAAAAAAAAGAAAAGAAAAAAAATAATACACGTAAATAAAACAAAGGAAAATCAGGCAAAATGCTAGGTTGAGTCGGAGAAGAAAAGATAGTAGAATTATAATGATAAAGATAATAATAATAATTTATTTATTTATTTATTTATTATTTATTTAAAATATACGAGGCATGTTTTTTAAGTAAGTACCGTTTTGGAATTAAAAAAAGACGTGCAAAGATATCGCAATAATTTTATTTTTACATGAAAGCCTGTACCTTAATCTACTTTTCTACATAATTTCCGTGAATATTGAGGCACTTGTCATAACGTGGCACCAGTTTTTGAATACCCTCCTCATAAAATTCTGCCGCCTGACTTGTTAACCACTGTATCACAAATGTTTTGACTTCGTTATCGTCTTGAAGACGCTGACCACCCAGGTGTTTCTTCAAGTGCAGGAACAAATGGTAGTCGCTGGGCGCCAGATCAGGGCTGTATGGAGGATGATCTAGAGTTTCCCATTTAAAAGATTTGATGAGATCTTTGGTCCGATTAGCCACATGTGGACGGGCATTGTCATGCAGCAAAACGATACCCTTACTCAACTTGCCACGTCTTTTGTTCTGGATTGCACGACGCAGATTGTTCAATGTCTCACAATAAGACGCTGCATTGATTGTCTCATTACGAGGCAGAAACTCCACTAGCAATACTCCTTTTCTGTCCCAAAAAACTGTGCACATGATTTTCCGGGCAGAAATTGTTTGCTTAAACTTCACTTTTTTGGGTGATGATGAATGTCGCCATTCCATGGATTGTTGTTTCGATTTTGGTGTGACGTAGGCCACCCATGTTTCGTCACCAGTAACAATTTGGTCTAAAAAATCTTCACCTTCATTGTGGTACCGCTCAAGGAAAGTCAATGCACTGCCAAAACGTTGGGTTTTGTGCAAATCCGTCAACATTTTTGGAACCCAACGTGAACACAATTTCCGGTAATTCAAGTTCTCGGTCACAATGCGATACAAAACACTACGAGAATATTGAGGAAAGCAGTCGCACAATGATGAAATTGTAAAGCGTCTGTTTTCTCTCACCTTTTCGTCCACTTTCTGCACCAAATCTTCATTAACGACCGAAGGACGCCCACTCCGTTCTTCATCATGCACATTTGTGCGGCCATCTTTAAATGCTCTCACCCATTTCCTTACCATTCCATCACTCATAATGTTTTGTCCGTACACTTCACAGATCTCACGATGAATATCGATCGGTTTTACGCCTTTAGCACTAAGAAATCGTATAACAGCCCGTACTTCACAATCGGCGGGACTCACGATTGTCGGAGGCATCTTAAACACTCAGTAAACAACGTATACAATGAAGAATCAGACTGTAATGGCGTCAGTGCGTAGACAAGAGATGTAGTTAACCAGCGCGCATGCGCGGAACGCCGACCGTAGCGCTGCGGCGGCGGAATCGCAAAACGGTACTTACTTAAAAAACATGCCTCGTACATTATAATACAATAATCCGATTTAAAAGGACAAATTAAAAATCATTTCAAATAAACATTCCGAAGCCCCATCAGGGCTTGTATGGAAAAAATAAGGGCCTATAGACAAACCAATTATATTACAAAATAATATCATAAACTTACAATAATCTACAATCAATTTCAAAAATAGATATAAGAAAGAAAACCTTTTCATGAAAATTATATACATCCAAGCATACAATCACTTTACATTCATCTGTTTTACATATCCCTTCCAATAGAAAAAGCTAGATTTAATTAAGTTTTTGTTCACATACAGGAAATTTTTATTTAGTAAAAATTAAATTTATTTTATTCTAAAATTCTGACTTTATTCTAAAATTTTTATTCCATTTGAGTCAAGATAATAATAATAATAATAAAACAGAACAAAGTCTAGTTCTATATTAAAATAAAAATAAATTTATTATCAATTCTGACCCACATCTTAAGAATGCTTTTTATAAAGAAACATTTAGAAAATGCTTAGAAAACAAGAAAAAATATACCTTGATACGGTGGGCATAAAATAGAAGAAACACACAGAGACTGGGCATGCTGAAATGGATCAGCACGTGGCGCTGGAGCAGCAGTATACTGACTCCCAGTAACAGCTGAAACCCCATTCACACGTGCTTGTGGTTGCTGTTGAGGAAGGCTCACTCGTTGCGGTGCTATTTGATGAGATGGCTGATAAAAGCTTGCTGGTTGCAACTGATACTTAAAAAAAGCGAACTTTCTTTAAATATAAACATCATTAACTGACACTGTATTTAATTAAATGATAAAAAATATCATTAAAACAAGATTTAAGTCCATTCAAAAAAAAATTCTTGGACGATGTAATTTAATCAAGCAAGTAATTAAAATTATACAATAACTATGAAAAAATATTTCGATGTTCTTATTTAACTACTTAAATATATAATTATAAAAAAAGACATGCTTACTTGATTTTGGATACTGTTCAATTGATTATTAAATGTCAATGTGACATTGCCATTTGATGAGGGCACAAAGTTAGCCATAAGTGTTGGAGCTTGATTATTATTTTGATTTAAAGCTTCATATGTGTGAGGAGTCCTTTTACAGACTTCCATCATTTGTACAGATGCCTTTACACTAAAATTAATTTAAAAGAATTCCAATATTATAATTTAATCAATTATATGGTTTTCATTAAAATTTAATCAATAACATTTGAAAATAAATATATCTTGGGGGAAAAAAGTGAAAAAGAATCCCCTCCCCCATTGATTCACTTTTTTTTTTTTTTTTTTTTTTTACTTTTTTTGAAAGAATAAGTCATATGGCATTACTTTTGAGAAAGATACCTTCTTTATGTCAAAATATTACAATAATAATCACAATAATTTAATTATTGTTTTGATCTATCAAAAGAAACTTATTTGGCCAAGTAAAGAAGAATTAGAATTAATGTTATCTTTTGAGATACAAAACGAGAAAAAAAACTGTTTAAGGCATTCTGCTAAAGGCTCTCTTAATCAATTGATTGATAAATTAGTAAATAACAAAGTAAATAAATAAAAAAAAACTATGAAATTGGTCTGTGTACATCTGCTGGTTTCGTGATAGTGGTCTGCCCTTGATCACGACATTTGGCAAGATTCTTGAAAAGCCTAAAAAATATCACCGCTTCCTTAAGGCTGGCATCTGTTCTTCTGGCATCCACTGTCAAACCAATTTGCCTTGGCCACTGTGCAGTTGGAATTCAGGCAAAGATGCGCCACAGTGAACACTGTACCGTCTACAGTCTGTTTGAGATCATCCAAGAATCTGCCAATTTGCACTGCCCATTTGCATGTCGTAAAATGAAGTTTTTAATAAATTACTGATGAAAATAGAAAAGAAAATTGGAATACATCATACCTAAAATGAAACAGCTTTTCACTTGATTAAAATAAAATAATTGTACTACATGCATCTCCCCCCCTCCCCCCACTTTGTTGAGGTACAAAGAATAAAAATGAATATTGTTGAGGTACAAAACTATATTTCTCTTGGGGCTAGGAACCAAGAAGTAGCCAAAAATTTAATTTGTATACAGGGCATTTCAAGCGATGACCAAAAATGTAGGGATGAGCAGTGCATATTAAGCAAAAAGTGCTAATCAACATGGATCCTCAAATGAACTGTTTGTGAGAAAATGCAATTTATGTTAAAAATCACTACTGATTATGATATTGTAGTGGTAATTTAGCAGGGAAAAAAAAAGTAACATTACATTTTATTAAGACATAAGATAATTCAGTTTTTCTGGTTTTAACAACACCAGATGCCCAATTCACAGGATGTTAAAAGCGTTTCAAGAACTGTCCCTTAGGAACACCTCTAACAGTTGGCAAATCCTTCTAGGCATTCCTGGTTCATTTCTGATTGCTAGAAGACACCTACAATCCAAAGCTGCAATTTTTCAATTCTGTCAATGACAGAAAAATGCATTAAGCTTTTCACATGAACCCGATACAAAGAACCAAAGTAAAACAACTATTGACAATATTTTTCAGTCACACTGTAGAAATGGAAGAAATGAGCATGCAGATAAACAACCAAATCAGTATATCACATTTTCAATCGGAAAGTAAAAGAATCTTATATTCTGTCCTAAATGTTTCAGGTGAAATATTCATTTTTGTATTGTTGTAGGTTGCTTATTTTTTTTTTTTTTACAAGTCAGTGGAATACACATTAACTTTCCACTCAGTCAACATATTTAAAGAATCTGAAAACTAATACTAACTTGTTGCAATGTGCATAATCTACTAAATGTTTCAGAGTAACGAAGGCGTGATTCAAGGCCTCAGCTGGTGTAATACGTCGCTCCTGATCCATTGTTAACATACGTTTTAGTAAATCAATAAATTCACGGCGATCGGCTTTTTCTGCTAAAAGTTCTCCTCCTTCCAAGTCTGTAGGGACATTCACCTAAATGAAGATAAAAAGATCTTATGTATCAATTGCCATTTTTGATTACATGAGGAAATACCAGATAGAATTTTACTTAATAAAAGATTTTGAATTTGGCAAATTTTTTTAAACATTTTAAGTCAACAGAACTCTTTACATACAGTTTTCCTCTAAAAAACACAAAATTTATAGTAATTTATACAAAATTAAAGCCGATCCATCCATAAACTAATGTTCAATTTTTTACTTGGGGAAAGCTGACTTGGGGAGATAGTAGTATAGACCTTTCAAGATAAAATATCTTTTACCTGTGCCATATCATCTAAGCAGTTGAAAATATATTTTCTCGCTTCTTTGGATTTAATGTTGGTCTCAGCCTCATGTTCTTCTGGGGTCTTGGATAAAATTAAAGAACAGACAAATTAGAACTATGTAAGTAAATTTATGGAACAGTGACAAAAACAATGAAGAAAACAAAGAAGTAAAAAAAAATAAAAAACAACAAGAAGACACGTAGACAAGGAAAAATATTGCATTCAATCATACACTCACCTTTAAACGCCAAAAGGGATAGCTACCCTCTGTGTCACGATAAAAAAAACGCGGGGTTTTATGCGCACGATTTAGCATGTGTTCAGGTGGTAAACCTTGTGTTTGTGAAATATATCGAATCTAAATAAACAAAAACATCAAAATCATTTAAAGTATAGCAGAAATCAAAACATGAAAGCAATACAATAAACATTTACGCAGAAAAACTTCTCACATTACACAATTTTTGCAAGAAAATTTTAAAATACTAGTGTAAAATGGTACGGTTTATTTTCATTAAGGGAAACTCAAAAAGCTATCTTAAGTTTCTGAATATTTATAATAATCATTAGGAAGATACATGCTATTTGTGAAATTGGAACACCATAGAAGGCAAGTTGGATTAGCTGGCAAGTGGTAAATGGGACATATAAATAATAACAATCACAGGACATAATGCCAATGCTGCTGGGTAGCAGAACCCACTGAACATTCCTGTCTGAAATATAAATTGAGGGCACAAAGGATATTTTCAATTAATAAATGATCTGAACTAAGAAAGTTATTTCTAGTGGCTGATCATGTTTCATCGCCAAAAGTTGGACTTCACATACTTCATGAAGAACAAAGACAAGATTAATGAAAGGAGGGAAACCAGATTTTCCTACTGTCAAATGGTGATTCAAAAGAACAAACTGCCAGCACAATACTGTGAAACTGGCTTCAATGGACAAAGGTAAATCAGAAGTACGAAGGGAAGTCAGTAAATAAGTCACAAATGGATGTAGAAATGAAACAAATAAGTGTAAGGATTTGAAAAGTATTTTTATTTTTCCACATTATCTCCCTGTACCTTGAGACACTTGTCCCATCGTTTCACAAGCCTCTCAAAATCAGCAGCGTAAAATTCTTTGGGTTGCTGTCTGAACAGGCAGTGACTTCCCTTTGTACAGCTTCATCATCGGGAAAATGTACACCCGAAAGATGATATTTGAGATGTTGTGAAAGTTCAATTGGAAGTCCTCGCTCATCCTCCATCCATATAGCTTCGACTTTGCTCCAAGCAACTTTTATTTATTGATGAAAACAGAAAAGAAAAATTCCACAGCCTGGATTTGAATGAGGAACCTTCTGCTCACCGTGCAGACGTGCCAACCATTTGCGCCACTGCGGACATGGAAGCATTAACGCCATCTACAAGCCCTTAGGGCTGGTTGGAGCATTACCCAGTTCGCAGACTGGGACTATCTTTCCTACTGGCATAATATTCGTTAAAGAGTAAGAATTGAATGGTCATAAGAGGATTTTTACACACCAAACCTCAGATATTTCAATTATTGACGAAAATAGGAAAGAAAAATTCCATAGCCTGGATTCTAACCAGTATTCTTCCTCTTTAACGAATATTACGTCAGTAGGAAAGATAGTCCCAGCCTGCAAACTGAGTACTGCTCCAACCAGCCCTAAGGGCATGTAGACAGCATTAATGCTTCCATATCTGCAGTGGCACAATTGGTTGGCGCGTCTGCACGATGAGCAGAAGGCAATGATATCGAAAACAACTGGATCGCTGACCCTATGCGCAGTCGGCAATGAGAACTGAATCCAAAATATGTCATAAATGCTCCCATCAGGTCATTGACTAGTAGCTTCAGGTGGCCTAGAATTACGGACTCAGTTCTCTCCCAGTGAGTCAGCGATCCAATTGCTTTAGATATCTTTGGCAGAAGGTTCTTGGTTCAAATCTAGACTGTGGAATTTTTCTTTCCTATTTTCATCAATAATTGAAACATCTGAGGTTTGACCATTCAATTCTTACTCTAACTTTTATTTGTTTGTCCCTATTAAACGTCCTTTTCAGGAATCACTGCCTGGTTATGGCAGCAACCCAATGAATTTTATGCTGCTGGTTTTCAGGAAATGATGGGACAAGTGCCTTAACATACAGGGAGGTTATGTGGAAAAGTAAAGGTAGTTTTCAAATTAGTACTATTATTTGTTCCATTTCTACATCCATTTGTGACTTACTTACTGACTTATCCTGGTACAATGAAAACGACAGTTTCAGGAAATTGGATTACTACTTAAGACAGTATAGAAGAAGGATCAGTACCTATACCATATGGTATTGACAGACCATACAATGATCTCCAAGAATGCTGACATCATTCATCCCAATATCAAATAGTTTGGAGTTTCATTATACAATATAATCTGCATAAGTCAAAATCAGTTAAGTCATAATTCCTCCTAAGTCGAGATAAATTTGAAACGAATCCTTACACTACACTCCAGTTTTGGGAATGTCGTTAGTCGAACTATTTTCACATTCCCCAGAGACTTTGACTTAAGCGGATTATACTGTATTCTAATATTTGCTAATTGATCTCTCTCTCTCTCTCTCTCTCTCTCTCTCTCTCTCTCTCTTTTTTTTAAATTTATTTGCAATTAATATATTTATTTTTTGTTTATTTATTTTTGTTCATTTAAAAATTTTTCTCCCTGAAAAATGCTTAACCCTTTCACTGTGTAATTAAATTTCATTTTCATTCCTAAGAAGCTGAAATTATCCACTTTTAGAAGCATAACAAGAAGTTTTTTTAAACCCTGTGGGTGAATCAGATTCCCGCAGGTAAACCCTGCAAAGAAATTTTATGTGGATATATCAGCTTTACGCAGCAAAAGGGTTAAAAACCGAAATACATAAGAGAACATAATTATATATAACTTAGCAAGTTGCATTATATTTAATAATATATATATATATATAGATTTGAGTGTAAATAAAGATGGCATTAATTTTCGAGAGATGGCTTTTTTTCGTTAAATACCAGCAGTGGCTATGATGAAATCAGTCCTGACAGTGCTGAATTAGAACGATGCAAGGATTCAAAGAAAATAAAAAAATTCTAACCTCTATTCAGCACTATATTATTTATGTTAGGATCACGTAGGCCCCCTGTATAATGACTTGGTAATTGGGCACCTTCAGATTGTTGTCACGAGCTTGATTGAGCTGCAGCATCACGACTTATGTAATTAATTCTCCAGAAGGGGAGTCAGACCTCAATTTATGAGCCACATAATGGTTAGGCTTGAGAAAGAAATACCAATTCCATTGCCCAGCTATTGAAACAACCAACATGATGGTGTCAGTGGTAAATAAAAACAAGTACAAACAAGACAGTCAAGTTGTCGTTGCCAGGACAACGGAATGTTTTCCATTTAATACACACAATTTTTCACAACTTCCATTTTATATGTTTCTCAAACAGTTCAAGCCTGTGGCCAGTGAGCACTTGTCTTAATGATTCTTCATCGGATTGCCTAGCCAGTTTAATTCAACAACAATTGATCAAGAATCAATCTCACAAAGTGCAGTCATAATTTGTGTAGTAAGAACTATTGTTTATCAATTTAAAGAAAATAAAAATGAAACCTCCTTATATGAATTTAATGTTTTAATTTTTAAAATATATGATGTACAGTGTAATTTAAGGTGATTAAAAAATATTATTCTGAATAATTTCAGCCAATCTAATTTTTGAATGCATTTATTTAATCTGCTAAATTAAAATAGCTCATAACTAACCAAGACTAACCTGATCATATTCAGATGAACCAGGATAAAGAGGCCAACCTAAAAATAGTTCTGCTATGACACACCCTAACGACCACATGTCAATTGCTTCACAGAACTGAAGACCCAAGATTATCTCCGGAGCTCTACATAAGAAAAACAAATATGTTTAGAATTTAAACAAACAATTAAAAAGATAACACTTCATTATTATCTGGTGTATGTATTAACCTATAGTATCTTGATTGCAAATATGTATTGCAAACAGCTTTGGATACATGACTAGCAGAACCAAAATCGATAACCTTTACACGATATGGATAACGGACAGGATCTACCAGCATGATATTCTCTGGTTTTAGATCTGCATGAATTAAACCTAATTGCTGTGTGTTAAAAAGGGAAAAAAATAAGATATGTAATAAAAGTTATTAAATTCTTAAAATAATTCTAATAACCACATGTTTACAAATGGTGTTGCAAATTTAAAAAACACACCATGACCAAAATAGCATAAATACTTGGTGGAGCATAAAGACTTGATGCTTTTTAAAACAATACTAAACTCTGTGCTTGCTCAAAGAGATGTTTTATTGATACTGGCAGGAGACAACTGTATGAGATTTAAGATAACATGTTATTTATCTTTTACAAATAATGTCCATCATTATGCCCCAAAGAGTCTTCTGCAAGTAAAGGCATTACTTGCTGTAGGGCATTCTGTGATATCTCCTTTAGAGCCACATGACTGTAGTGCTCCAGCTCAAAGATGCTAACTGGACCTGTTAACTAGATCTTGCTTTTCAGATATCGCCATAGGAAAAGTTTGGCCTTGTTAGGTCAGATGAATGGGCAGGCCAGTTAATGTTACCAAATTGTGAGCTAAGGTGTCCACGAAACATGTTTCGTAGTGCCCGCATGAAAAGCCAGACTGTGGGGAATGGCTCCAACTTGCTAAAACCAAAGCTTACATTTTTTAGCCAAAAAAATGTCATCAAAAATGCACACGAGAATGTTTCAGGTGTTCGACAATACAATTCACAACGGACAGTCACAGCAATACAATCTGAATTTTAAAAAAAGAAACGCCCAGTAATCTCATTTGAAGTCCTAGTACACCGAAGCATTACTTTTTTTTCACTCTAGAGAGGCTTGGACTTTAGCTCATGAAAGTTCTTCTCAGCTCAGTAGAAACAATTATATTCATAACATCCACCGAAATGAAAACGAGCCTCATCAGACATTAAAAGAGAATGGAGTGTATAAGCATTGTCAGTCACTACAAAAATCTTGGCAAAATTCTTGCTATTTTTCCCCTATCAATTCCAGGAGTGAATTTTTGGAATTGAGTTTGCAATTCAGTAAGCATTGCTCATTCATCAAAATTTGGCATTGAAGCTGAGATCAATTTATCGTTAGATACACTACAATGGAATCTAGATTTTGTATGGATTAAAGAATAACTCAAGAATCTCCATCAGCATCACTGCGTGTAAAACATTAACTCGTCATGCAGAATTCGATATAGGCTATGAGGAGCCATACCTAGTGCCACAGAATGGCACCGATGACTCTTGTTAGTTTTAAAAGATGGCAGCTAGTACATGAACCATAATCTGAAGTGAACAGACCACCTGAGTGCTGCAATGAGATTTTGAATCTCGTACTGAATCTTCTTCATGCCACTTCCTAACTTACAGTAAAGTATTCCTGCAGGAAGTGAATGTGTCACATTTTAAAATGTCTCTAAAATACTTACTAGATAACTGTAATAGAGTTGATTTTAATAAACATTTCCACAGACACAATACAATATGCTTGATGACCATCATTCCATGATGACAGAACTCCAAGGAGTGAACTCTCGGAAACTTGCCATAAGACAAATGCAATTCAGAAATCATCAAATATTTATGCGTCACCTTATATAGAGAACATGGTGCATTGTTAAATTGAGTGCTCATTGGAAAAACCCTTGTTAAAATGAACACTTAGTCTCATTTAGGCTGATTGCTCGTGAGACTGATGAAAATAGGAAAAAAGGTCACTCAGTTTCGCTGAGATTCATTGTTCTTGTTTAAAGGACAACAAAGCTGATTTTTTTCAATGAGTGGCTAAAAATTTGTATCAACCATTTTGAGGCAAATGTATCATGAGAATTAATATTGTTACTAAAATGAGCGACAATTGACTGAGCCTTCGCTAAATCTTCACTGAATTTAACAACACACCCACATTAATCTTTTGAAGAAAAAGCAAGCGTTCCTCTAAACTGAATTTAACCAATTTTTTTATGCACTAACACACTCGTTTCTTTTATAAAATGCACACTATGCTACACAGTAAGCATAAGAAAAGCATTTGAAGTTATCTTGAGCATATTTCAAATGTCCAAATGAATTTAACAATGCCATTTATTTTCTGGCCTCTAAGTTCAGAATGGTTGTATTGAATGATGGAAGAATAATAAATAAGTGTATATAACAAAATCCTGAACAAGCAATAAAATAGAGAAAGTATTATGTGCCATGTCCTTTTGGTTAGCACCATCTTCACGAATATTACAGCTACAAAAAAAATGTGAACACTAACGACAACACATGGCCACCAGTCAGAACCAACATTATTGGCATCTCGGTCTTGAAATCCAATAATGATGTTCAGAATTAAATATATCTCAAATACAATTTGATTATTCAGTAAAATATCCAGTTTTCTAACTGATGTTTCCATATCTCTATTGCTTCGTATATTATCATTTTTCTCCCAGTTTCTTGTGCTCTTCAATATCGTCATAATTGTATCAATTGGCATTAGCCAGTGTCCATTTTCCACAAAGGCAGACTTGCCATATTTTTGAACCATGAATGTTTGTGTTCATGAAAATGAACCTTTATAGAAATTTGCTAAATTTTCTATCTGCACAAAAAAGACAGTTCAGTTGAGTCAAAATTTTACATTGAGATAGGCATTTATAGTCTCAACAAATATATAAATAGTTAAATCAGATTTAATTACAAACTTAATCAATATATACAATTAAAAAAAAGTTTAAAAAGTAAAATATTAGAAACTGCACAAAGGCTACAATGAATTTTTATGCATTTCTTTTTGCTATACTACAATTTTATGTATATTATCAATCGGTAGAAGTTTCTCAGGAATTAAAAGTGTGGTGTGTTAAAAATGCTATTTAGAATCATGTGTATAGCACAATGCCAGTTTTAGGAGTGGTGACACAAAGCCCATCAAAATGCTGCTCAAAAACATGGCTGACAATTTTGCTTCAAACAAAATGGCTGACAAAATTTTCTGGACTGCCTTTGTTAAGCAGAATTTCAAAAATTTAACAAAAAGTACCAATTTTTATTTAATGAGGAAAGAAATGTTAATAGTGACATAATGATCTACTTATAAATAATTTATTAAATGATTACAATATAATTTAATTGAAAGCTGCCATGAATTATTTAATTTTCCCTCCAATTTATCAGCCTATGTGCTTGGGGTGAATCACATTTTAAGTATTCATTTAACTCAATACTCATTATCATATTGTTAAATTAAATATGAAAAAAAATTACAAAAAGAGTATTTCATACTACAACTCAATCTTGCTGTTATCCTCTAAAATGTCTGGTTAAATACATTCATATCTATGGATACTGATAACTCTGTTCTTACTCTCTCAGATATATTATGAATATTACGAAATGGACAGTTTTCTTGATGAGGTTGGTAGAGGCCTTGCATTATATACCAGGAAAGAAGACACACAGAATTCCAACCAGTTTCACCTTTTATTCCTGGCTTTGTCAAGGATGCAAAATATGTAAGCCTTCAATCAACTAAATTAAGACTGCAAGATGTAGAACAATTTACATGTATAATTTATACAGAATCTTGTGGTTTTCATTTAATGAAATTATTGAAGAATTTCAAAAAACAAGCAGCAGCTTGAAAGAACTTGATTATCTCTTGACATGAAAAACAGAAGCAAGCTGGTAAGTAAGGTTAGGTTAGGTTAGACGTAAAGAAGAGGTCATCTTAAATTCTGCATTTACTTTTAAAGTTTTACACGTACATAGTTTCACAAAACCTTGAAGATGTAAGGATGGTTGTTGTACAAAAAAAAAATATTAATTAATTAACTTTTTTTTCTGTTAATTTATTTGTTTTATTCATTTGGCAATTAATTTACACAATTTAAAGAGAGTAATATGAATTAAGAAAGAGAAAGCCATTCCTGAAATTATATATTATGTTTGTTCTACTGATCAATTGCAAATATTATTTTCCATACATCAAAAATAAGCATAAATGCTAATTGATCAGTATAGGCCTTTAATAAAGGTTTCAGTACTGTTTCTATTTGATAGCAAATAATTTTTATAATTTGATCAAATAGTTCTCAATTTTTCAAAAATTCTAACCTATTTACCTCATTTAGAAATGCAGACCACTATTTCTGTCACAGGTTCACTAGCACATGCAATACCAATACAGTTGAATTGCAACATCTTCAACAAAAACATACTGAAAGCATTCTTATATTCCCTTCTACACCATAATGATATTTTAAGGCAACAAAAAATTTTTCAGTTCCACAGTTTAGAGTTCAGAAAGTAACATCAACAGGCTAAAATTGTATAAATTTTGGCTACACTATTAAGCCCAATAACAGCAAACTTTCACACTAGCTCTCATGGATGGCGTAGACCTCATGATAATAAAAACCAGCATTATAAATGGATTTATAAGTAAGTACATGTGTAGTCAATGTATATTTATTGCAGTGACTTACCTTTAATTTTAGAAGCGCAGTCAGCACTTGTTGCAAAATAGGACGGATGTATTTGAGGGGCAGCGGGCTGAACTTGTTCTGCTTCAAAAAATCATACAAGTTCTGCTCGAGCATCTCAAACACGAGGCACGTGTGGTTTTTGTGCTGAAAGCATTCATAAGCCCGAACAAAATTAAACTAGGAAGAAAGAGAAAAAAAATAATAATAATAAAGAATTGCTCTTAGCTCGAACAGAATTAAACAATGAAGAAAGATTTTGCTCATAAAATATGTATAATACAGGGTGTCCATAAAAGGTCTGACACATTTTATCTGTGTATTACCAAAAAACTAATAAAGATAAACAGAAACTGATTTCAATATATGAAACTGTAACTGAAAAAGTTTTATTAAACCAAGTTAGTAAACCCCAATGTGTGCTCCTTGGATCACACGGAGGATATCCATCCGATAATCAATTTCTTCCCATGTTCTTTTGAGCATATCGACATCCACCTTGTTAATAGCAACCGTGATTCGGTTTCAAATCCATAATGTCCTTATCTTTTGTCTTGAACACCTGGTCCTTTGCAAACCCCCACAAGAAAAAGCCCAATGGCATAACGTCGGGTGATTGAGGGGGCCAAGAGATACGTCCATCTCTTCCTATCCAACAAAATCGAAATTTTTCGTCCAAAGCGATAAACCAATACACTGATTTTTCGATTGAAAAATGGAAGGAAAAATTCTGCGACCTGGATTCGAACTAGGAACCTCGACTATCATGGCCGACGCCTCTACCAATTGGGCTATCGCAGACACCTGGACAGCCAAGCTGTCTCAAGGTGTCTTAAAGACAACCAAGTTGTCACGGTTGAAAGCCCAATGGGAGACGGGAACCTGGCCCGCAGATCGAGAATTTCTCCACTCCAAACCATCAGAAAGTTGATGAACTCACAAGTAAATAATAATAATTATTAACTGGAGATGCCTACAAAGTTCATGCATGGCCTTGAAATGCTCGCTGTACTTGGGCACACAGCAGGGGGAGGGGGCACACAAATGAGCGGTCAGACTAAAGAATCGACACCGGCCATGATTTTCATAATGTTAAACTGATAAAATCAATAAATAAAAGACACCTGTTGGATGCGTTCGAAAACATTGCGATCCAGCGTACAGACAAAAATGCGCTACTTAACTTAGATATGGGTCCGATTATCGATTCACCTTTAATCAAGTGGTTGACCCAAACAACCAATCAAAAGAATTGACTTTTTTTTGTGTCTTTCTTTTTTGAATTCTGATTGGTTGTAGTTCCTTATATATACTCATATTTTCCAAGACTCAGGTAGTTCTCTCGTTGTCTTCGAGGTGCTCCTGGACTGCTGAATGATGGTAGCAATTGCTTCCGAAAAGTACTTCCAGAATCAGGTTGTATTTATCCTATTTCTTAGTGTTCTTGTGGTTAAAGAGTTTTTTATTAATATTAAGATTCACAAGACTAAAGAATATGTAATAAAGAACATTGTTCTTCCACACTGAGTATTTTGTAGTCTTTAGGACACCTGGGACTGTCTCATGTCCATGGTGGTCCTGTTGGTAGAGGCAAATAGCTGGATACTTGTGGTCCCTGGTTCAAATCCAGGTTGCAGAATTTTGCCCTCCGTTTTTTTCATTTTCTTTATCTTATGTTTGGAGCATTAACTCACAGATGTAATTTTTACTTTCTTATTTCATAATTTATTTAATATCTACTTGCATTTAATCTCTTCATTAGTTGCTATTCAGATAAGACATCAAAACCTTCTCATTGGTTGTTTAAAATTGACATCAAAATAATAGGGGTGCCCAAAATTTTTCGTTATTTTTCCAGTTTCACTAATTAGTAGGAGTGCCCAAAATTGTAATAAACAATAAAATTACTAAAAAATAACTCAAGAATGGTCTGCAAGACTTTTATTACATGCCATACCTCAGATGCTTTAAATTATTGATAAAAATAGAAAAGAAAATTCCACACCCTGGACTCAAACCAGGAACCTTCAGCTAATTGCGCTGATGCCCTAACCAATTGAGCCACTGTGGACTTTAAAGCATTATGCTATCTGCATGTCCTTTGGGCTGGTTAGAGCAGTACCTAGTTTCCAGGTCGGGACTAGTATGCCATTAGGAAAGCTAGTCCTGACCTGTGAACTAGGTACTGCTCTAGCCAGCCCAAAGGACATGTAGATAGCTTAATGCTTCCATGTTGACCATGGCTCAAATGGTTACGGCATCAGTGAGATTAGCTGAAGGTTCAAGTCCAGGTTTGGAATTTTCTTTCCTATTGTTATCAATAATAAAAGTACTGCTTAATTAAAAAACACTGGGTTTAAAAAATATTAAATAAAAAGCTCATTAAATGTCTTTAATAAATTAATAAGAAATTGGCAAATATAAGTTGAGACAACAAAACATTTCAAACAGTATTCGCAAATTTAGCACCTAAAAAAAGATGGATGAAATGGGGAACTGCATGCGTTTATCATTGTTAGTATTAGATCTCAACAATGATAACGCACGCTGTTCCCCATTTCAACCGCCATTTTGTAGGCAGCTAAATAAATGAATAGTGAACTTTCATTGCATGAATATTTTAAACACTTTTACCATTTTCAAATTTTGAATTTTTAAATGTCAAATATTTTAATTTAAAAAAGTGCCAGAGTCCAAGATGGATTTCATTGTTTTATCCCTTTCCCTATTTCATAGTACAGTAGAACCTCGATAAATCGAATCTCGAGGGAAGAGCAAAATGCTTTGATTTATAGAGGGCTTCAAATTATCGAGGTTAAGTGGAATAATTATCGAGGTTCAAATTATCAGTGGAGTGTATATTTATTTTTGTGTATTAATGCGGATATTTATTCAATTTATACTGCACATTTCTTGGTAGGACAATTATGTAACCAATTGGAATCGAGTATGCTTGTAAAGCCAATTAGAACTGCTTATGAATGAAAACTTATCAGAACTGCTTATGAAAACGTCTAATAGGGAAGAGATAAACGGATATCAATTCGACTTAGAGGTCTGCATTGACAAAATTCGATTTGTGGGCAAATTTATTTGTGTTAACGTCGATTTATAGAGGCCAACTTTCCTTCGATTTATGTAAGCTCTCTTACTTCGAATTATAGAGGTTTTAGCCCCGGAATAGACTGAAACTTCCAGTTAGGGGGGAATTCGATTTATTGAAGTACTACTGTACAAAATGATTTTAAAATATGATTAAAATATGAATCAAAACAATATCTTGATTAAAAATTCATTCCATGTGTAATTAAGTAAAATACAGATAATTAAAAGCATTTTAAGTAAAAACACTTGTCATTTAGGTGATCTTATTGTAGATTATTAAAATAAAATTGAAAATAAAAATTGTGCACAGAAAATTAT
The DNA here is from genome assembly GCA_023313115.1 of Rhysida immarginata. Taxonomy (NCBI): domain Eukaryota; kingdom Metazoa; phylum Arthropoda; class Chilopoda; order Scolopendromorpha; family Scolopendridae; genus Rhysida; species Rhysida immarginata. The sequence goes on along the minus strand of JAHWFO010087465.1, from coordinate 1,163,278 downwards.
AGGGTCATAGCAAATTTCATAATTTTTAAGACCAAACCTGCCCTTGATTTATTCACAGTCAGCTTATACATGAATATATATATGTTATCTGCTCCAAACATTTCATAATGGATTTCTGTCCAATTTTGTATCATAGTAATCATAAACAATTTTTTTCAGAGGGAAATCCACAGGAAAGTACGGGGGGGGGGGGGGGGAAAATTATTTTCAGTGTCAAGTTAATAAGAGAAAGCTGTCCTGTTTAACTAACCAACTGCTCAGTTTATTAATCTGATTACTACTATATAAAATCGAAATCATGTGATTTTTGACCAAATAGCGAACAACTGTGTTGATGTACATGTAGTTGCATTGGTACACAGCATTCCAACACGAGTGAAGCTGGGTAGAATTGCTAGAGGGACATGGTTGGCCTTGAATTTTTACTGTATTAATTGTAAGCTTTTTAATGTGTTCTTTTTTACTGTACGTTCACATTCAGATATTGCAAAATTTCATCAAACAGAGCCTGAGAACGCCGGGGATATAAGCTAGTAACTGTATAAAATGATATCATGCATACATATGAAGATCCCTGGTTTGAGTCCAGGCTGTAGACTTTTCATTATTATTTTCTACATAAATTTAATTTTCTTATCAAGATATTTAGTCGACTTAAGATTCTTTTTAGATACATGCTTGAGATCCATGCTTCTAAACTGTGGTACACTGGTGGTGCTTCAAGTCATGGCAAGTGGTACTCGTGTGATACTTTTTCTTCAAAACAACACGAATGTAAATTAACGATTCATTGAACAGTTTACCAGTCAACTCATGGAGTGGTACTTGTTTAAAAAAATTTGGGAACCAAGACTTTAGATAAGAAGAGGCAAATACAGTACAATTTCAGAGTACAATATCTCTTTTTTCATTAGAGAAAATGTACACCTTGCAATTTAAATGGCTTTTTATATAAAATGAGCCTCATTTACCAAATTAATTATAGATATTTACTTAACATGTTAGTTTATAGAGGACAAATATATGAAGTTACACAGAGATATACCATAGGGTCTATAAGACATACAGAATACATAAATATAACTGCAGATATGCAAATAAAGACAATCGTATACAATTGTTGGAACCTTTTTTATTAATTTTCAAAAGGGGTCTTAAAAGTTTATGAACAATGGTCTAACCTAGATAACCTTGAAATCAGGATATTTTGAGTCTGGCTAAATTCAGATTTTGCATTGGTGAAATGAAAAGTATTTTGGCTACGGTATTTAAAAATCTTGTCGAGGTCCCTTTTAATTCTTAACACGTCATTTAAGAATATAAATGATATTAAAAATAAAAGTTGAAATTTGAAGCCTTTAAATGGGTGCTGCTTAATGTTATCACTATAGGACCAAACCAAAGAGGTATTGTGGGAACATTATATTACACTATACAGTCTTTATTAGTGAACCAGGCTTTATACTAATTGTATAACTCTAAATAAGTATACATTAATATAGTACAATAATAAAATTCTTTATTTACTGTATCTTGAAAGAATTACATATATGGAACTAAAAAAATTATTAATGGTTGATTGCCTTTCATATTGATAGTGCCATGCAAATTTTCAAAAAGTTTGGAACCGAGTGGTTGGGAAATTTGGAAAATTTTCAACTGAACTGCAGTATTTCGTTGACTCGTTTTTGTAAGTTTATCATACCTTTATATTATGGCTACTTTTTCCTTTAAAGAAAGATCATTTTGTCGTTTAACTGGTGTATCCTTTGAAGTCCACTACTGGTATGATACCTTACATACAATTTTAAATTCCTTTACTGAAATGAATTTGATTTAGCTTATTCAAACCGTTGGCTAAGCTGATCACTTCGGAGATCCTATATGATTGGCTTTAAGGGAAAAATTTTGCATATGCAAATAAGAGTCAACCATCCTTTGATTGGCTCCAACGATTTCAGCCATGCCAGTTTACGATTTTAAGTGAAAAATTTTGCATATGCAAATACGTCAATTTCGGGGAAAATTTGATTACAATACCCACAGTTTTTATCACAACAGACAGCATATTTTCTATGTATTTAGATATAATCATTCCATACCAAGCAAAAATGATAACATTCACTGAAAACATTAATCGTGATTACATTAAGCGGTGCCCACTGTATAAAGAATTATAAAGAATAATAAAACAAAAAGTAATTCAGAAAACTATACATGTTATTTTGAAATATACATTTTGATAGTTACCTCGTCAGCATTTTCTTGACTAAGCCGGGACAATATGCTAACTTCAATCTGCCCTTGACGAGCATAAGAAGGATGGTTTTTCAGGATTTTTATAGCAACAATTTCATTGGTGCCTTTTTTCCAGCACTTTACCACTTGGCCAAATGTACCACGGCCTAAGAACTCGAGCACCTCATACTGATTAGTCATGGAATACAAGACTTCATGTTGTACCAACTGGTAATCTCCTTCACTGTTAGAAGTGTTCTGCTTTGCCGTCGTCGTGGTGTTAGTCGTGGTTGCAGCAGTCGTCGTGACAGCGGCAGCGGCAACGGCTGTATTGTCCTCGTCACTAGACGCTGGCGCCTGTGAGTCCGCAATGGAATGTGGCGCATTCCCGGTAGTACTGTCCAATTCTTCACTTTTCCTTTTTAAGCCACAACGCTGCAAATGAATGAAATTTAAAAAGAATACAATATTCAACTGTGATGAAGTTGATGACAACCATGACAAACAAATAAAATAATATGGTAACTTAATTTTGAAAATAAAAATATCTGTATAGAAACAATGAAACCTTTTTTTTGGTTTTAAAATTAAATTATCATGTTAATCACTGTATACAGGGAGCTTCTAAATGAAAAGACAATAAATATATAATGTTATTCCATGCATCACTAAGCAAAAAATTCCTTATCAAAGTGTCTCAACCTCAAAATTTAATGTCTAAAAAGAATCGCATCATTACGTCATTTATGAATTTTCTGCATCAGCAGTTTATTTAATGAACTTTCTATGCCTTGAGAAGACGGCAGCAATTGTTGAGATTAAATGCTTTTTTTCTGCCAGCTTTTAAAAAAAACTTTGCGTGATGTTTAGACCCTTTAAATTTAAGTTTTGAACATTTTGCATAAGGAACTTTAAGCTTGTCATCATGCAAAGGGTCATGATAGATTCTTATTGTCCTTCATTTAGAGATGCCCCCTCCTTCATTAAAATTTAAGTTCTCTGTCCCCTCCCTCAAAAAAATTTAAATTAAAGAGCTTGTATGGATAATAAAAAAAAAAAAAAAATTGTAATGCTCGTATTAAACTTTCACAAATAAAGGCAATAATTTTGACTTCTTTGCTGCCACTTAAGATTTTTTTTTAAATCATGTAATACTCAACTATTTAATTAAAAAAAAATTAAAGCATTTTTAACTAAATCATGAATTTAAGAAACCCCCGATTATAATTTTTAATTCAGTAAGTATAATATTCATTAGTAACGAAAGTAACCAATCAAATAAATACATAACCGTAAAATATAAGTAAAATAAAAAACACCAAAAGACAGCATTAGTAAATAAAAATTAACCATCAATATTTGATGAATCTCTCTAGCCATGTTAGATAAAAAGCAAACCTAAATGCTAATGTATTAGCCTATGTAAAATAAAGAACAAAGAATTCACTTTTTTGCCCTAGAACTTATCTAGAGGAAAAAAAATTCTACATATTTTTAGAGAACAAAGTTGAAAAACTTTAAGAGAAATTTTTTCTTAATACATGTCCACTGCTAGTGATGTAGCAATTTCTCTGAAAGGATATTGTTAACATAAACTTCTTTGTTGGCTGCTTCAAATAGTAGTTTTGTCATTGTTGCATAGTTAATAGTTTCCACTGAGTTTTCCAGGATATTAAAAGTTCTCATATGGTGCTGGATTTAATAAAAGAAACAAGGCTAATTCTATTTCTTAAAATTTCAACTGCTGATAGGAAAAAGGAAACTGAGGAAGTTACTGAAATAACAATATAATTTTTGAAAACAAAATCAGAAAAAATAACTACCATTTATTATGAAAGAGTTGCTGTCAAAACATTTACATAGCATATTAATTAAATCTTATTGAATATACATTATTTTTTGGAATACTGATCCACATTCGTACTAAATTAAAATTTGAAAAGCTTAAGCACAGTATTAGCAAAAATGATCAACTAAATAAAAAAAAGTATATAATATATATTGTATTCACCTACACATTTCAATGATCAACTAAATAAAAGCAGCTAAATAAGATCTCACTAAAAAGTATATTTGCAAAACAACATTAATGCAAAGTGTATTTACTATACTAGTTGTCATTTTAACTTTTTTCAATATGAACTCATTACAAATTAAAGCAGCATAAATTAAATATTTAAAAATGCTTTAATTTTTCAGTATATTAATATTTAATCTTTCTGGCATCTCGATTTTTGTCAATGTTAAAATCTCTAATCATTTTGCTAACCCCCAGCCCCCAAATATTCATGTTAAACTATCATTAGGTTAAAAACAAAAAAAAAATTATTTATTTCAAATTAAATAACTGCAAAGAAATGTACCAGTATATTGCTTATGTTCAAATAAATACCATAAAAAAAAAATGAAAAATGAATAAATAAAAAAATTAAAAAAGAATTGAAAGCCAATGATTAAGTTTCAGATCATCAAAACTCTCAGTGCAATCTCTCCAAGAAAAACTGTCACTTCATGAACAGAAAAATTATGAAAGCCCACGTATAACAGGGTATAGCAATTTGAACAGACATTCAGCAGCGATCGCAGTCTATGAATGCCTTGTTTTGACTAGTCTTGCCAGGTTATTATTATACCACTGCTTAGAACATATTTGACTGTACTGGATGAAATTTTTATTTACACAGATGAAAACTGGACCTAAAGATGATTCGTAATAAAGCCAACATCAGGGTTCACTCTAGGACCAAAAATCTACGAGTCAAATTTCACAAGATGCAAGTCAAATTTTAGATTCTTTTTAACTTCCATGTTTTACATGCCTCCACAATCTCTGTAGTTAATTAGAAATAAGACAAAATGAGGTGAGGTTAAAATTATGTGAGAAGGACATGGTCGATGAAATTATAAATTTAACGAGTCAATTTTCACTCGCTGGTCAAAAAACCACGAGTCAATTTTTAGCAAAAATTCCCATTTGATGCATAAATTGCGAGTAAGTGTGAACTATGAAAATGGATACCGGCCCGACTTTGTTGATACCTTGATGAAGAAACATAAGAGACGAAAAACTATGTCGAATGCCACAAACCTACAACCAAGTGCTCCCCTACAATAGGCCTCTAATTAGAGATATAGACAAGACCGCTAAGAGGTTTGGTCACAGATGCATTCATAGGAGTGAGCACACACTCAGAAGGCTGCTTGGTTTACAAAAGGACAAGATTCCACATGAACACAGCTCCAGGGTCTATGAGTTGAAGTGTGATACATGCTAATCCAGGTATCTCGACCAGGATAAAGGAGCACTTTCAACACAAAGAATCACCGATCAGAATGTTCGAGTTTTGCTCAAGATCATAACAACCAGACATGCTGCAAGGCCTGATGGTTACCGCATTTTACATAGTTAGTGATTGGAAACACCGTAACTTCCTTGAAACTCTGGAAATTTCTAAAAAACGACCTGATGAAATCCTAAACGCAGACAGAGGGTTCATGATTGGTCTACCATACTGAAGTTCATCCATGGAAGGACAATTGTTCCCATTGGCTAAAATTTAAAATTCTCCCATTGGCTCAGATCATAATATTGACCTTTACACTTTTACCTCATTGGCTTGTATAGTATATATTTATCGATGTAACCTTATTGCGATCCAGTCATGCTGAAAGAAGATCGCCTAGCGTTCGAAATGTACATACATGCGGAATAAACTTTTTATGGAAAGCGGTTGGTTGTTTTATGTGTAAATTGTAAAGTTACCACAGCTTAAGGTAATATACTCCATAGATGAAGAGAAACAGATGGGAAACTCTACCATGTGATTGGAAATCACTACGTCATTTTTCAATACTAGTTTCATGGCGCTAGTGAGGACACAATTTTGAAAATAATAAATAAAATAATAACACGGTTTATGTATTAATTCTTATATAACGTTAAAACACATAAATTTGTATTCAATTCGTGACAATGCAGAAACAATTCGTAAAAACGGCTCAGTTGTCGACTAACTTGAGTGTAACCAGAGTGACGAAGTCTCGTCCGGAGGCAATGGAAAAAATGCTAAGTTATTGGATTGAGCACCACAACCAACAACATATGCCTGTTTCTGTAGTTGCTATTCAAGCCAAGGCTAGAAACCTGTATGCTGATTTGACGAAAGAAGAAGAGGATGTGGCACCTTTCGCAGCTAGTTCACGTTGGTTTGAACGATTCAAAAAGCGTTTCGGCTTCCATAACATAAAAATGACAGGTGAGGCAGCTTCAGCAGACCATGCAGGAGCAGACGAATTTAAGAAAAAGTTCAAAGAATTTGTTGAAGCTGAAGGTTATACACTAAAACGGGTGTTTAAACTGGATGAAACTGGATTATTCTGGAAACGAATGCCAAGTCGCACATTTATTTCCATAGAAGAGAAAACTGCACCTGGGTTTAAAGCAGCCAAAGATCGATGAACACTTCTTTTAGGAAGAAATGCTTCTGGAGATTGCAAACTAAAACCACTCATGCTCTACCATTCACAAAACCCGAGAGCACTGAAAGGATATGATAAGGCCAGTCTGGGTATTCATTGGAAGGCGAATAAGAAGGGTTGGATGACATCATCGATTTTCTGTGATTATTTTACTAAAGAACTAAAACAGGAGTTGAAGGCCTACTGTGAGAAAGAAAAAATTCCATTTAAAATTCTCCTACTCCTTGATAATGTCCCCAGCCACTCTCTTGCGATTTCTGAGTTGGAAGATAATATCCAAGTGATGTTTCTACCCCCTAACACCACTTCTCTGCTTCAGCCTATGGACCAAGGCGTTATTGCCACATTTAAGGCCTATTAACTCCGTCGAACCTTTTCGAATCTCATTATTAAATGTGATTCTGATGACAAAATTTCCATCAAGACCTTCTGGCAACAGTTCAACATTAAGATTGCAATTGATACTATTCGAGTCGCATGGGAAGAAGTCACACTGAATTGCATGAATGGTGTTTGGAAAAAATTGTGGCCTGATGCTGTATCTGTTCCTGAAAATGAAGTGGAGATAGATATCAACGTGGCAACAAAGGCGACAGCAGACATGGCAAGACATGTTGGCTTTTCTGATGTCGACGAAGAAAATGTGCGTCAGACATTGAATTCACATTCCGTAGATTTAACCAATGAAGATTTGTTGGAAGTTTTTGAGGAAAATAAGCTAGAGCCAGAAGTTCAAGAATTGCAACCTGAAAGAAATCTTACTACAAAACTGATGGCCAAGGCCTTTCGAATGATCGATACAGCTATGGACATTTTCGTAGAAAATGATCCTGAAACAGATGGAAGTGCTCAAGTGAAGAGAGAAATTGAAAATGTTCTAAAATGCTACAAGGACTTGTACAGTCAGAAGATGAAGAAAACGTTACAGCTGAGCATCAAGCAATTTTTAACGAAACATCCTGCCAGTTCGAACGATCCCCTAACATCCAGTCCGAGCTCCTCTTCTGTAACTGCACTCTCTCTTCAGGATTCCACCAGCACTATTACAGGAAGGAGACTGTTGGAAACAGCATCAGAATCTTCATCAGAATCAGAAACAACATCAGATGAACCCATAGCAATATAAAGTTTAGATTGTGGACACTGCTTTTTGTTGTACATATACATGTATTTTGCTTAACTTATTATATCTTGAGTTTTATAAAATACGTACATGTAAAATAAAGTGCTATTTTAAGACCAAAATATGTATTACTAATCATATATCTATATAACATAATTATTTTGAGTAAATTAATTAATGCTTAAGAGAACAAAACTCTATTTTGTACATGTTAAATTGTTCCCGTTATACGCGAATTCGGTATACACGACGATTTCGCGGAACGTATGTATCGCGTATAACAGTGTCTACCTGTATTTATCTGACTTCATATATGACTTGCCTCTCCAACAATCCATTTGCGGGAGAATGACGTAATTATGACTAAACCGACGGTAGCGCCGCGAAGCCAGGAGTGTTTTTAAAGAAAATTTCGTTGGTTGACTTTCCTCACGTGATATCAGAAAAGTTTCCCGTACGGTTATAGGGAGTTTCCCCTCCGTTTCTTATTCCTCTGTGATATACTCTTTATTCTTGTTAACTTGAACCATTTCTTCATGATCTTGTGAACAGAATTTTGAAGAAGAATAAAAAATGCCTCCCAAAACATATTAAAGAGGAAGAAGACGAGAATTCCACCAAAAATTCACAGCCTTCACCTACATAAGGGCAGACTTCTACAGGATTTCCAAGATATTCAAAAAAATTGGACTAGGAATTGCCTTCTGTGGTAGGATCCTGAACCTTGAATCCAACAAATAACACAAACTATTAAAGAAAGGCATTTATGAACAAGCCTGCTCCAATTATTCAGGATTAACCAAAAGGCGCTTCATTAACGGGTTCTATGGTGCCCGGCACGAAAGAAAAAGAAAACTGGCGCTTGCGTAAATGAAAAAACCTCGTTCAATCACTCAAAAAGGGAAAAGAAACGGGGCATTACTTATTACTGATGCCAGGAATAAGTAATACCCCGTTTCTTGTTTGTTTCTGATTGGTTGATGCATGCGCCAGTTTCCTTTTTCTTTCGTGCTGGGCACCATAGTTAGGTCGAATTGTCGTTAGGAAAAATTGATTCCCTTGGCACTTTTTCCGTCTAGGGAATTCTGCACTGGACCCAGATTCCAGCGAGAACCTACAGGAAGCCAGCTTCACTAAGAAAGTTGATTGATGGGTACAATGAGCACAAACGATTTCTATTGTATGAGGACGGCAAATCAGTATTTGCTATACGCCTGCTTTATGAAAAACACAACTATGGTAGAACCAATGAAATAAGGAAAATGCAGGTCTTGTCACTCTCGAGACTAATAAGTCGTGAGTTCATATCCTGCCAAGGGAACAATTGATGTTTGTCTATTTGCTAACAAGCTTGGAAGACCAAGCAAAAATATCAGTAAGTTGATCTCCTACTAGATTAAATTTCAAACAGATCCAATGGTTATTTAACATTCTCAAGACTGAAACGGTAAAAGAGGCATAGAAAATAAAAAGAGAAAAGAAACAATACTAGTCCAGTAAATAACCAGATTAATTTTGAATCCGACCATGCAGGAAGTAGTCAACAAAAATTTAGAATTTATAATTTATAAATTTATAACTTATAATTTATCTGATTTACATATATTTTTCCTATCTGTTTTGACACAAACTTGATGTAAATGACAGATTCTTATTATCTTTTCACTTTATAACTTTAGGTTTTATACTCTAGTTTGTGTTATATAATTTTATTTGATTTAACTCGAAAATCTGTTGTTGTTTTTTCTATATTTTCCCCATTTTGCCATTAATAGTCACATCTCAGTTTTTTTTTATACATCCAATTGGGGACATTGTACCAATTCCCAATTACTGATTCATCCCACAATTGAGAAGCGATCACTGACTGAACAAAAAACTCATTTCTTCATGTACAAACAATCATCAGATAAAACTATTTTGACTGGTTTCTTCATATCAAAAAATGTATGGCTCTGTAGATGAACGTGCCAAGCTAACAAAATAAATTTCCAGTAGTAATGCTTTAATCTAGAACCATTTCTGAATTTATACAAGGGACGTTCAAATTTAACCTGGACTTTTTTTTTTTTTTTGTAAATTTCATACTTACTTACTTAGTTTTCAAACCCACTTATCCGTTAATTTCGCGGGGGCAGCAGCCCTATGGAGGTTCTCCAGCGATCGCGATCTTCCGCCATCAGGCACATGTCCTCCCTGGTAATACCCAAGCGACTCGAACCCAGATTCTCCATGTAGTCTAGCCACCTGGTTTTAGGCCGACCGCTTGGTCTCTTACCCACCGGCTTGGAAAATAACAACTGCCTAGGAAAGCCAGTTTGCGGCATCCATATCACGTGGCCATACCAGCACAACTGAGATCTCTCAATGCGGAGAAGTAGCGACTCAACACCGAAAGAAAGAATTGGATGCTCGGATCGGTGCAGCAAGCTGTGTCAGACATGAACTGTGGCGATCCGTGGTAAAGAAACGCGAGCTGGGTAACAAAGCCAAGCTCTCCGTCTTCAAATCTATCTTTGTCCCCATTCTCACCTATGGCCATGAGGCTTGAGTAATGACTGAAAGAGTGTGATCGCGGGTACAAGTGGCCGAAATGAGATTTCTGAGAGGTGTGGCAGGTATTACCCTACTAGATAGAGTGCACAGCAGCACAATAAGGGAGTAAATTTCAATGTTGTAAAAATCTAAACTTTCATTGTTGGGATGGCAAATATCGCCTGTCATGCAAATGCAGCAACAATCATCCCGGTTGCCATGACAACCGATTGTCTCAATCATGTTTATCTTTACTTGGTGCCAAACGTTTGAAGGAAGGAGAGAATCCGCCAGCAATGAACCTCATAAGGCAATGCCAGCAACTGCTGTCAATGATGGCATCATCACACAAACAAATAAGCTGATAAGGGACAACAGGCAGATTCATGTCTAAGAATTGGCTTCAATACTGTACATCAGCAATGGTAGTGTGGAGACCATCATCCACGATAAGTTGAAATTCAACAAGATCTGTGCCAGATGGGTCCCTAAGCAACTCTCTGAGGATCAAAAAACCACCCGGATGGAAATCTGTCCAATGCTGTTGCAGCAATATGACAAGGAAGGTGACAGCTTCTTAAGGTGTGTTGTGACAACCAACGAGACATGGATTCATCACCATACTCCTGAAAGCAAGTGCGCGAGCCACGTTGACTCACCACGACCCAAGAAATTCAAGATGACACAGTTAGAAACGAAAGTGATGGTGACTTATTCTGGGAAATTAAGGGTATCATTCATGTTGATTTTCTGGAAGAACGTCAAACCATAAGTGCACCCTATTACTGCGACATTTTGAGGACGTCCCTGAAGCTGGCATTAAGGAAAAAGTGACCAGGACTCCTTACCAGTGGTGTTTGTTTTCTGCAAGACAATGCCAGATCACGCACAGCCACACTGACTATGGACACACTGATGGAACTCAAATGGGACAGCTTACCACATCCTCCATACAGGCCGAATCTCTCTCCTTGCGACTATCACCTTTTTGGACCAGTGAAAGAGTTCTTGGGAGGGCAGAGGTTCGGCTCCAATGAGGAAGTGAAAAAGGCTGTCCTGACGTGGTTTTGACATCAGCCTGAAGATTTCTACAGAACCAGTATCCATATGCTTCCAGAACGCTGGAAAAAATGTGTAAAGAAGCAAGGAGAGTTCTTTGAGAAATAACTGGTGTGTGTGTGTGTATTTTTTTTTTTTGTAGTTTCCTGATTTTATAAAAAAATAAAGTCCAGGTCAAATTTGAGCATCCCTCGTATGTATCAAAAATCAGACCAATATACATTGGTCTAAAAAAAAAATGGAAGGCAAGTGAAATAGAAACTTTGTATAAAAAGGACTGATGGGAAAACAAAAAAAATGAGAAGGATAGAAACTGGATTAAAGACACAAAAGAATTGATTACAAATTTTACTTAATGGCTAAGGTCAAAAACTCTCACCGGTGAGAAGAGTTAGCGCTTGGTCGGTCAGAAATCCCAGTGAGAAATTTGTGACGTCATTTTAACGCGGTCAGAAACGCCAGTTAGTGCTGCTATGCCTAACCGGTTAGTCTCACCGTCCTCACCGAGAAAAAGACGGTTAGCCCAGTGAGAAATTAGCCAATATCAAGAGAAAATTTAAAAAAAAATTTTGATGTCACCAATTTCCTGAACACATTTTAAGAAATTCCATTTTATTCCAAAACTAACTTACTGCCCAAGTCAGATAGAAACCTTTGTATTTAGAATTTCTGTCACAACAACATAAAAAATTTAAGATTTTTTCTTTAGAGAAGGAGGACAAGGGATTACACACCTGATATGTGTCTAATAACTTGATTGTGGATGCCCGTATGTAGCTCTGTGGCATACCGATTGCAGAACTTTTCTGAACATTCCGGCTGCGTCGTGGATGATGAGAAACGGAAACAGTAGTGGATGATAAGGCAGCCGAGGGGGCACTATACAAGTTATTTGCACACAAATTTCCGTAGGTCACGCTGGACGATGAGACACACGATGTTGAAGAAATGTCATCGACTTGATTAGCATCCGCATACTCTCCACTGAAATTAAATAAAATAAAAAAAAAAAAAAGAAAAAAAGGGTAATTATGTAAAGGGCAAGTATATTTTGGTTCTTCCAAAGGAAAAATAATTATTTTATTTTTTAGCTTTAAAACATCTTCAGAACTTTTGTATTTTTCTTTGATAGTAATTATTTGGGATTTTTTGTTTTTTTACCGTTATATAATTTACAATTTTAAAACTCATACCTCAATGAGAATGAGAAATGATGTGAAATAAAAATAGAGAAATTTTTGGCCTATTTCACAATAAATGCATCACCCTTCAAGTAAGTAAGGTCTGTCATTGATGAAATCCAATTTTTATTAAAATCAGATAAAAAATTAACTCTTCTTTACTATTCTAAAAATCAATTAAGAGATTATGGGATTATGCAAATATGGACCAATTTTTGATAACATTGTTTGCAAGTGTTATGGTGGAGAAATATCAGGATAGCCAGAATGTCCATTTGAAATGTCACAGAAGGCATTTGCAAAGTCTTACAAATCACTACAAATTAATTTAGGACCCATTATTTAAACATCATACATGTACTCAGAAGTACAAAATCCTTTTGATTTTTACTTACATTTCCTGGATTAGTATCATGAGACGAGTATTACCTATAGATACCTAAGTATTATCATCTAGCCTAAATTGTTAATAAATATATCAAATTTGTGCTAACAGAATGAAGCAAACAGATTTCAACATCAAGCAGCTTATTTCAGTATGCTCCAATCATTTTCCAGAAGATATGATTTGAGGACCCATGCTAAGAACAGTTATCAAAGTTTATACACAGCAAATCCTTTAATCACAAACTTTTAATATTATGAATGCTATAGCATTATTATCCATAAAAATCCCAATCACTGGATAAAATTAACCTAAACATTCTATAAACGTTAGCTCACTTTCTCATGGTGCTGCTATCAGAGACTTTAGAAGGCCATGAACAAAGCAGATCCTTGTATAAAAGTTAGCATTTTTAATTTTACTACAGTAGAAACTTGATTTTATGAATCTTGAGGGATCAGTAACATTTATTTGTTAAATCTGAACTTCATAAAAAAAATAAATAATAAATAAATAAAATAAAATTAAATTAAATTAATTAAATTAAATTAAAATAAATACAATAAAAAAAAAACAAGTAAATGCACACTGCAAGAGCTATTATAATTGGGAGAATGAGATGAAGCCTGGGCAGTATTTTTAATACTCATAGGCTTATAGATTAGTTACTTGATTTTTGAAAATATTTTAGAATTGTCATCTGATGCAAATTTGAACTTATATCGTTTATTTACAGTTTGAAAATTCAAAAAAAAGTCTCAAAAATATTGTCAAGTACATTTTCAGTTGCATATAAAGGAGTTTTTTTTTTTTGTTGTTTTTTTAGCGTTTCCAGGCAGTTTTTAATTTGTGAGGATGGTGCTTTGAATGCAGTATTCTCCAATTCCTTGTTGTCATTGTCATCTTCATGGTCTTTCTCACCGCCATCTTTGACAAGATTTCATATTTCTTCAGCATAATTGTTCATATTCAGTTTCACTTTTGCTTATATTTCTTAAAATGAAACTTGCTTTTTTGAAACTATTAGCAATTTTCATTTAGGCCAAATTTTTCCAAACTGCACATAAGTTGGTTATGGCATCCAGAACATTAAATTTAGATGCCGTTTTGCCTTCTTAAGCTAAGTAGTATTTATTACCAATCTATCTTCATAAATCCGAATTTCGTTGTAAAATTTAAAGTTTATTACGCTATATGGAAATTAAAAGAAGAGATTCAGGATTTCAAAATTATTTCGTAAAATCCGAGTTCGTAAAAACAAGATTCTAATGTATTAATCTATATTGAAGTTGGTGTCTAATCCTATCCAATTATAATGATCATATAACAAATTGATACTACGAATTATCACTTTGTGTAATTTGCTGTACAATTCAAAATGACAGAATGCTTAAGTAATTTATTGATCATGTGTAACATCATCTTGTTTTGTCTGGCATGGCAAAGCGAAAAGAAACAAAAAACAGACAAACTTGTGCAATTATAAATAATTTTTAATTTATATATTATTCACACTTCTGGAAGACAAATTTCAGAAATTAAGCTAAACCATGAAATATTAAGTATGTTAACTCCTTGCTGACTTTTTATTGATTATGGCATGCAGATAGCTATCCCTGAAGGTCAGTCAAACCACTGATCTCAATTTGCAAATAAGTGTTTGATGGTATAACCAAGAATGTCTAGATATTTTGCTATATCATGATTAGGGGTTATCCATAAATTACGTAATGCTTAAGGGAAGGGGGTGTTTTGCACATCATTATGTAACGGTATGCAGAGGTAGGGGAGGGGGTATCAGGTATGATGTTATATGACGCTTATTTTGAAATGTATTTGAGATTAAATTTATGGGATGGTTAAATTTATCAAACAAAGAACCATGAAGTAACTGAGTTTTTTTAACCGTTTGCAGCCAGTGTTAGTTTTTTGTTTGTTCAAAATTGCACTGCAAATTGCAGTGTAAATTATAGAAATATTAGCATGACTCATAAATCCATTGCTTTATAACTATTACAGGCACGAAATCCTTTATCTGAAATTCTAAAAACTGGATTTTATTGTTGAGGGTAGATTGTCAGTTATAAGGGTTGATTGGTGTACAGTTCATTATTAGTATAAATAAAAATTGTACAAGAACTAGGTGAATCAAGGGTTAGTAAAAATAAAGAGTAGTGCTCCTTAACTTTTCTGGAGGATGTCGGGCATCTCGGTTGCAGTCATGATTTGATTTTTTTTACTGTGTCATCTCTGCTTAATAAGTAAACAATTTATCTTATTTTTATAATTTACTAGAGTACCCGGCCAACCTGTTATGTTGGAAACAGAAAGCAGAAGCCGGAATGGTATAGCAACTCTTTCTCTCCTTACTGTATATACAGCTTAGGGGATACACCCCCCCCCTCTTGGGTGTTACAATAGAACATGAAATGTACCTAACTTTTTGTACACTGCAAGGAATGAGCATGCTAAATTTCAGCTTCCCATCTACATAGAAAGTGGGAAAATTAGTGACGCGAGTCTGTGAGGGCCTTTATACAGACTTTAAAGCAAAGCAAACAACGATGTCACAAGGTAAAAGTCCTGTTCAGACAACAACAAAATCTCTCTAGGTGTTGTTCAGCTCAGAGAAAAATGTAGTTTTTTTATATTTATGCATACAGAAAATAAGGGGGAGGGCCGTGGGTTAGGGAGCTTTCACAGAGCAAGCCAGTTCTGTGAAGTTAAGCATCAACTAGCACGGCAAGTTACTGGATGGGTGACCATTTAGTGACGTGAGATCTTACTCCCCCGCGCTTCAGAGGGCACATTAAGCAGTCAGTCTCAGCTGCTACCACCACCTTATAGCAATCGTAAAAAGCTGGCAGAAGCTCAAAAATGCATCTCCCAACTCGTCTGGTCAATGCGGGCAGATTAGATCAAATACCCGTTTTGACTGGTAGATTTTCGAGAACTTTCATCATTTTTCCCCTGTACGAATTCCTTAATAAATAAGTTATAAAAATAAGATAAAGCAGCTACTTATTAAACCGAGATGGTGTGATAAAAAAGTTCAATCTCTGAATGCATCCGGAGTAGTCAGCATCATCGCACTACTTGCGTTAAATATCAGTTGTGACTCGGCGATTGTGCAGAAACTTGATCATGGTGTATATGTGCAGCCTCTTACTGAAGAATGTGGTGTCGGAACTTTCACTCGGGGAGGGGAGGGGCTAGCTTTCAATGCGAAACCCGAAAATACCAAAAACCAAAACACAACTGGCCCCACTGATAAGGGGTTACACGCTGAATTACAATATGATAATTAAATCACAACCGGACTACTGCATTGTTCTCAAAAGGTCATAACGGACTAAAAGGTCATTGTTTTAATAAATAATGTCAAAAAGTAACACAAACATAAACACAAGAGAGGCTATTCTTTCACAATGAACATTTCAGATATTAGGAAACTTCTCAAAGCAAATTTCTTTTTTTCTTTACACACATAAAATGCAGGATTTGCAGATTATTACCTCCATGATGCTCAATTTACAGCTTCCTTGACTGTTGCTGATTAAGGGCCAATGCATGCCTCATGCCGAAAGCCCGATATCATTTGGTGCATGGGAAGGACTTTTTCTTTTCAAATCAATCCACCGAAGATGTTTGCATTTTGTATTTTCTCATGCATCATTAGAATAGCATACGTTAACCCCATGGGGTAATAATACTTGTTCATATGAAAAAAATATTCTTTTTATCTGGTCACATATTATTATTACATCAATTTTATAATTGATGCTCTTCTCATAAAATACAACTTTTTTTTAAGTTTAATTTTCTTCTGTACCTTTGCTACAATTTTAATAAATAAATTGAACATTATACGCTTTTTGAAAATCTTAGGGAGGGGGAGGGATCGAGTGCTATGTTAAGTAATTATCGAGGAGGGGGAGCTTCGGACATGTGTTATGGATGCATTACAAGGGGAAAGAGGGAGTTAAAAATGAGCCAATCTTGCATTATGTAATTTATATATGACCCCTTAGTAATTATTTTCATTTTCTATATAAAAAGTAATAAAAACAGTTGCCACTTCATATTATACTATTAAATAGAGGGAGAAATATATTATTTAATAACAAAATCAAATTACAATTTGGATTTATAATAAATTAAAATGATACATTTTATAAAATTTCATTTGAGTACAGAAGTGATGATTTTTTATGCCAGTTTTGGCTTGAAATGACATGTTGCTCTGCACTGATAGGATCTTTTCAGGTTACAGGCACTTAAGATAAGACAGACCTACAACAATAATGAATATGCTTTAAAAAAAACAAAAAAAAACAAAAAAAAACCCCCCATGATATAATAAGAGAAGCTAACACCCAGAAAATAAAAGAAGTTAAAAGAAAATATCAGATACATGTCTGCAGAAATTTTCAGTAGTGATCAGTGGCGTGCCCAGAGGGAGCGAGGGGGACAAGAGGGGCAAGGGAGATGGTCTGCCCTTGGCCCAAGCTGAATGGGGGGGGGGGGGTCTAGAGCAT
>JAHWFO010087465.1:1135638-1145640 GCA_023313115.1 Rhysida immarginata | reverse complement strand
GGGGCCCCCCCGCCCCCCGCCGCCCCCCGCCCCCCCCCCCCCCCCCCCCACCCTGACGGGGGGGGGGGGGCACAACAGCAAGAAATATTATTATTATTCACCAGATATTTATATTAAAATAATTGATGCCTCAACTCTGCCACTTCCATTTCTAGTAACACTTCCTCCTTTACCCTCAAGATTAATCAGAACCTGACATGAACTTCTGACAACCTAACACATTGCAAAGTTGTCAGAAGCAGCATCTTGGAGAAACTGGCAATACCTTATGTACCAGACTCACCAAGAATAAATTCAACATCCTTAACAATAACTACAAAGTAGAAAATGGAAGGAAAAATTCTGTGGCCTGGAATTTTCTTTCCCTTTTTTACTTAGTAATTATGGGTATCCGGACAACTGCCACCCGGACAATCGCCACCTAGGATAATTGCCACCTAGGACAATTGCCACCCAAAATGCTGCAGACAAGAGCTGTAATTTAATTAGAATGTTTTACTTTAGATTTTGAACGAAGTTTTAAACTGAAAACTTGAAATTTCAAATTACAATGCAAAATATGAAAAATAAAATTCTTTCACGTAGAGTGTAATAGAGAGATTTAGTGACGAAAATGTTGAGGTAAATATAAATAAAGAAAATATTAATAAAGAAAATAAAACCTTCCCCCCCCGCGGGGGGGGGGGCAGTGACAACATTCGAATCTCTGCCCTCACTGATTATTCCATTCGACAGTTTTTAAATATGCTATTCTATTGTGCTGATTTTGTGCTGAATTCTTCATTAAACTCCATTCCTCGTTTTCAATTACATAAAATTATAGCATATAAGTTAATTCCATGAAGGAAGGCAGACTAATTCAAGAGATCTCGAAAAATTGCCATTGGAGTTATACACTCTCATTTGTGCTATAACTTCGGCAATTAGATAAAGAGTCGGAATAAAAAATATTTCGACTATAATAATAAATAACATTTTTATTATTGTCCTCGGTGGCAATTGTCCTAGGTGGCAGTTGTCCGGGTGGCAGTTGTCTTAGAACCGTAATTATGATGTTTGAAGAGTCTCTTCAGTTTACTGATTATCTTTTCTCTTTATCCTTAACAGTGCTGATACGTCTGTTGCTAAACACTTTAATTGTTTATATTCTTCGTATTAGCTTCCACAACAAAAAAAGAAAAAAAGGAATTTGGGTCTTTCTCATTTGGAAATTCAATTTCCTTATCCTTAATGGAATTAACCTTAGCAGAGGTGCCATTCCTTCACTACCTTTCCCCTTAGCAGAGGTTCCATTCCTTCACTACCCAGCAAATACAGCGAACTTTGGCAAAAAGTGTGCATGAAATGGAAATCCACGCATTTTGGTGGTTTCTGTGGAAAACAGGAAAATTTGGCTAAAATGTGCACGACTCTCACTCCAGTTATTCCCTAACTTATCAAAGGTTTTCTATAGTTCTTTCTTTGCTCTTTCCTTTCTATAGTTCTTTTCTGTACCTTTGTTTTCTCCTCTCTATAATCCCCCCCTCCCCTCCTTAATTTTATTATCATATTTTCCATTTCTTTCTTAGTGTTCAATTCTCACAAATATTTTTTTCTTCATTTTTGTTGCTGAGTTCCAATTTTTTAAATATCATTATTATTTTTGTCACTTTTTTCAGTTCTATTTTGTGTTCATTATGTCAACACCAATGCACTCTTTTCACTGCTATATCATCGTCTCCCATTTGTCCTCATTCCTATCCTATACTTTTTCCCTTGCATTTCTAGGCTTCCCAATGGCTTTCTTCTGCTCTCCATAGCCAATACTTTCTACCCTCTCCCCATATTGTATGTGTATATAAAATGTCTTCTAATGCCCTCATTATTACTTCTGCGTTGACAAAGGAGTCTCTATGCGAAATATCGGCTTCTTTAAGAATCTTACCGCTCTGAGTTCAATTTTGCTTTTATTCCAGGGTTTCTGTGGGTCTTCTTCTTTCCTTTACATTCGCCAGTGGGTATTAATGGTATTAAAATTGTCAGGTGTTTTAAAAATTTTCACAGTCTGATCAATTCAGCAAAAGTGATATCTGATCTGGTTGATATGTTTAGCAAAGGTAGATTTGTCATTGGCACATTTAAATGAGCTAATATGTTCTTTATATCAATGGTAAACATCAGTTCAATAACAAATATTAGTTCATTAACAAAGTCAGATGTCAATAACAAATTTAGTTTTTTTCAAAACATATCCAAAGCAAACATCAGTATATAAATTTCTAAATAATACAATAACTTGTATAATATTTATATAATTAACTTATAAATAATACAAGGCGATTCACTCGAAAGAGGCCCCAAATATTCTCTAACAATTCTCTGTAGGATGAAGCAACCTGTAAAAAAAATACATTACATACCATGATATGTAATTGACTGCATTAGACATCACCCTCTGTGTAATCGATTGCATTACATGCGATGTTGGAAGTGATCCCCGTTTTCTGACAGACACACTTTGATCCGGCATACACATACTGACAAATTTCAAAGGGTCCACCTTCATTGTCATTGGCAAAATTGTGACTATAGATAAATTTAATTGTCAGTTATATTCATCTTATTTTATAAATAAATTTCATACCACTGAGAGATAACTCTTTATAATAAGCTTTTCAATTTTTAAAAATAATTTTATAAATTTAAAGTAGTTTCTATAGTTATACGAATGCTCAATATGTGAATGCTTTTAAATCTATTCTTAATATATTTATCTATGAAATATTTTTTTTTTACATTTTATGATTATGCTAGCAATAAAAACGTACAATGCTTCCTTCAATGCATATCATAAATATAGTATCACTTTTGAATTACACAACTGCAAATTTTTTGCTTGAATTATCCATTTTTGAATGAATAAGTACTTATCAAAAGGAACATATTTTATAATTTATATTATAAGTATCAAAACATCAACATTATATTTACAAGCAGGCACAAAAGATCATGCAATTCCAAAGTGTATCCACGATTATTATGAATGCTGTAATAACAATCTGTTTAATCAGTCATATTTTAATATTATTACTTTTTGTACGTTTAAATATAACTTCTTAAAAAAGATATCTCTGATAAGTAAAAATTAAAAACATTAAAAAAGTAGACACTATATAATGACATTATATTTTAACACAGGAAAGTGATTTTTCATTTCTATGGGTTCAGTAATTTAATAATGCAAACTTTATTTGTAAGGTTTCATCATCCGTCGAAGCTTAAATTTCCAATGCTTCTAAATGGATTTAATTTTCTTTAAAATAAGAAGAGAGGGGGGAAAAAACTATGGCTTGCTTTTTTTTTTTTTAAAGAAGGAGAATTTGAATTTAAATTAAAAAAATAAAAAAAAAAAATGATAATAAGAGATGGAAAATAATCCTTTTATTTTTTTATTATTATTCCTGCAAAATGTTAATTGCTCTCCTCAGAAATTATATTGCTCTCCACCTACATTATAAAGAAGTGTATCCATGGATAGTAAAGAAATTCACTATGCAAGATTTATGCCTCATTACCAGCAGTAAAATATGAAATATGTCCATTCAAACTAATCTTTTATATTTTTTCATAATGTGGTTTTCTTTTGTTTAAGTTTTACAAGACATCAACACCAGTTTTTTTTTGTACTCTATTTCTTAATGAAAAGAATGAAGCCTTGCAGTACAACACAATATGGATATATTGGGTTGTTTCATAAGTATTGGCCGAATTTGATGGAAAGGAAAAAGACAACAGAAACAAGAAAAAGAATACATTTTATTAAGTAAAATATCTGCCCTCAGCAACTATATATTGTACCCAATGTGTTGGCAATGAAAAAATGCCACAGTGACAGAAGTCGGCATTACCACTTTCCAAAAAACTGGTGACAGCAGTAATGACAGCATCTCGATCAGTGAATCGTTTGTCCTGCAAGATATTGTCCAAATGACGAAACTTGTGGGAATTGGTTGGGGCCAAGTCTGGTGAATACGCAGGATGAGGGAGAACCTCATACCCCAAAGCATTATTTTTTTGTAGGGTTGCAACAGAAACATGTGGATGAGCACCATCCTGGAGGAGTACTGGGCCTGCATGATTTACCAGTGACGGTTGTTTTGTTCGCAATTTCTGATGGCAGTACACGTCGCTGTCAATTGTTTGTCGCCGTGGCAGAAATTCAAAATGCACCACACTTCTGGAGGTCCACCACATGGAGATGTTCCATGATCAGTGGTGCCGACTTCTGGAAAATATTGGGGGGGCAACTTTTGTATACCCATCCAGAAGAATGCCCAAAGATACTGTGAGAAATTTGAAAAAATATAGTGCCCCCCACCCCTCCCCCCCCCCCCCCCCCCCCAATGTGTCATGTCCATGATGTTATTGTCTGCACTACTACTACACAAGCAACTACTGAAGAAACTTCTGGAACAGTCCTACTTATTTTGTTCCTGCTAACCATAGGTCTCATAAAAAGTAGCCTAAGTGAAATCGGCCAATACTTATGAAACAACCCAACAGAACCAAAGTGTTTGATATCATATGCCACTATAATACCCAAGCTGTTCAGATGAAGATGCAGAATATGCTCATAGATGCCGAATGTTTTGGTTTGAAGATGCAAGGCAAGATATTTCTAGTGTCAAAAGAATTTTCTCAGTAACCCCACAGTTTACTTAAGGCACAACTTTCTGTTGAGACTGGGTATTCTGTTATTGAATTGGTGAAACAGGGCTGATCATGTGACCATCTTGTTCCCTAGATCTGGTGATGTTAAAAGAGCATAGAGATCCACACTTGAATTAAAGCCATAGTTACAACAGTGATTGGAGATGCTACATGGTGTGTGGTGGGGAAAAAAAAAATAAACTTCACATGGGATAAGAATTCTTGCTGAACTATGACTATTCAGCCACTTATGACATGCAATCTTCATATTAGCATAAGGAGAAGTCGATAACTGGTGTCCGATCCAAAAATAAAAATTTGGAGAAAACTCCTTATCGTTTTGTTTATTTTTGAGAGCAACTGAAATACAACTCACTCTATCGACGATATATTTCTGAATTTTCACAAGATTTGCTTGGGCTTTTTATAAGAGTAGCTCTATACATTTGGCTAATGAAGTATGCAAAAAATGTTTTAGTAACACTTGTGCATGCACAGTTAAACATTATTTAAGGAAAATGCTCATATTTTATCAAATATTTAATATTTTAATATTCTGATTGCAGAGTGTTGCCTCTACTGTAGTTTGTCAAGTTTCCTGAAAATGGTATTGCATTGGGTTGAAAACCCTGCACGTTATAAACAAAAAAAACTTAAGAAAAAAATTTGATATTTTTAAAGAAACTTTTATATCTCCATGGTTTATGTTATTCTCATAACATTGATAAGTAAAAGAAGCCTCAATAGCCATTATACAGATCTTCATTTCTTATGAAAACCACTAGTATCGAAATGGTTATTATCCCTTAACTGACAGACAAATGGTAGAATAACCTGGCCGTATTAGAGCTTTAATTTTCTTTTGACCCAAAATTTAAAAAGTTTAAAAAATTTGCTACAAGCATTATTTTTTACAGGGTTATCCCAAACATTATTTTTTTTTTGTTCAATTTATTGCTGGCCCCTATATTCTTTCGGGACAAAACCTTCGCTGAAATATATGAGGTATAACATGCTCTTTACATCCCTGAACCGAGTCAAGTATTTTCTAGATATTCGACAAAATGTCTACAATCGAAAGTGTCCACTTTCAATTGAGAGGTGAGTGTATGTGAAAATCAGTGCCCATAATTTTTTGGCATAATCAGTGAGGGTGTTATGTTCTGATTATCTTTCTTTCAATGTATTTCATAAGAAATAAAAAATACCAGTAAATACTGTATTTCATACCATTATACATAACAAAAAAAATTGCATGATAGGTATTTATCAAGTTCAGATCATGCCCTGTATGGATTTTGCAGAATGAACATTTTAACTTGAAACTGATCACAATGTCCTTAATTATTTTGCCCATTTTATCTGTGTTATACGATTGTTGAGGTATTAAAATAAAAGCTAATTCTCACCAATTCACGTCAAGTCTCCTTTTCTTGCTTGGACCTCTTTGTGTATAGATATAGTGCGTCTTCTCAAGCATCCCAATTCAGTCCTGTAAAATATAAATTGAATGCCATTTATCCTACAGTATTTATTATTAAAATTATTATTAACAAAAAAATGCTGTTTTATTTAACTGAAATAATTTTTGAAGAACATAGCTTATTAAAGAAAGAATATAAAATCGTTATACATGTATTTAAAAACAGGCTATAGAGGTTTTCCAGATAAATACTTTAACAACAAAACTTTGTAATTGTCATTTTGATATTAATAACTTAATAGAAAAGTTTGTTTAGGACATCTTTATATTCTATCATCTCCCAAATTAATTAGGTAAACTATCTACATAAATTATCTTCACAACCAAGGTTTAACGTTTTTCCTCTATAATATTTTAACACAAAATTAAAGACAAATATTGAAAATAACCGAGGTTTCCACATATATAATTAAAGTTCAGTGTGAAAATGTATTTCTAATGACTGGAATGAATCATAGATAAATTATCTAAATTTAATAATAGATAATGAATAATAATAAGTTTTTCCAAGTGATGTTGGTGAATGTATATATTTTTTATAAAGGACAGTTTTCATTCTGTCAAATAATGTAAGGCAATAATCTATAAGAAAATTTTAAAAATCAATATAAATTAATACAAAGTATACAGGAGATAAACAATGACGTAAACATTGATGAATGTGTTCATCTGAGCACTTAAGTTTCATGAAAATTAATTTTTAAGCAGGTTCACATCAATAAAAATGAGCCTTTTAAGGGAAAATGTTTTCACTATTATTTTCAAAACGCAAGTATCCACAGATATATATACCATAATAAAGTAAAATCCCATTACAACATACCTCACTTTAACATACATTTCGAAATAACGTTCAAATTTAAAATCCACAGCAGAAATTCTATTCTTTTAATGTTAAAATATTTCAGTTTATAGTACCTCAAAATTAACATACATTCTAATTTTACATTGACTAGGTAAGCAGTTTCCTCATTACAATTACATGTCGAAAGTCCTTGCTCCGATTGGTCAATACCACCAACAACCAAAGAGACAGTGACCAATGGAAAATCATTAAAATCGCTTAAGTGGCAGCCAATCAGTGTTTAGTACAGTTGTTGTTTATCTTCAGCTTTTCCCATTTCCACATAGGGTCGCTGTGTTAATTTTTTTTTTGATTTGGCAATGATTTTTATGGCCGGATGCCCTTCCTGACGCCAACCTCATGAGAGGAAATGTCAGAGAAAGGACAAACACAAACATCCATGCCCTCGGCGGGATTTAAACCCGTGGCTCGCTGGATGAAACAGTGATAAGACCTGCGCCTTAACCCTCTCGGCCACTGAAGCGGCTAATCAATGTTTAGTACAGTACTTACATTATTAAGCTTTACTGTATCACCAAATGTGTTTCCGTGTCCATCATACATTAGGGCCATTAACAAAATTCAAACTCTAGAAAATAAAAATAAAAGTGATAAGGAAAATGAAAATGGTTGTTAAGTATTGGAGATAATGCCCGTCTCAATTTGTGTAGTAATACAATTTATATTACCAATTTAAGAATATACAGCGTTTCCTCTATTTACATCTTAATGACATCTTAATAGTCACTATTGTAGACGCACAGTCCTAAAAAAAATCTCCACCTGCCACAATACAGGACTCCACTGGGGAATCAATCGGCTAATACCGTCCGCAAAAAAGTCCGTTTTCTGCTGCTCTCTGAACCATACTTGAACAGCGTCCTTAACCTCCTTATCATTGGCGAATCGTCGACCTTTCAGTGCCTTCTTTAAAAAACCTAACACAAAAATCACATGGCAAGAGGTATCGGCTATAAAGGGTGTGGCAGAACTTGCCACCGCATTTTGGTTATTCCTCCCTGCACCAGTCTCGCAACATGTGGCCTAGCATTGTCCTGGAGGAGGATCACCCCATCACTGAGCTTACCAGGACGCTTGTTTTTCACAGCTTGACACAAGTTCTGCAGTGTCTTGGTGTATGCGATAGCATTAATACGCGTTTTGGGTTCCATAAACTCCAAAAGCAGAAGACTGTCGGAATCAAAGAAACACGTAAGCATAACCTTCCTGGCCGAACTTTGCGACTTG
Source organism: Rhysida immarginata (assembly GCA_023313115.1). Classification (NCBI taxonomy): domain Eukaryota; kingdom Metazoa; phylum Arthropoda; class Chilopoda; order Scolopendromorpha; family Scolopendridae; genus Rhysida; species Rhysida immarginata. The sequence goes on along the minus strand of JAHWFO010087465.1, from coordinate 1,137,376 downwards.
AATTTTTTGGGCCGTGGTGACGATGGATGCTTCCACTGCATTGCGGATACCTTCCCAGAGAGTTCCCAATAATGGCACCAGATCTCATCTACCGCGATAATCTTCTTCAAAAATGCTTCCCCCTCACGACTGTAACGTTCCAGATGATCCAAACAGCAGCCGAAACGCAGCCCTTTGTGCTCTTCCGTGAGCATAGGGGGTACTCACTGACAGCAGACCTTGCCATATCCCAGGCTTTTCACTACTATATATGCAGAACCAATACCGACGTTGTGATCCTTCACTACAGCATATGCTGATCCGCCTGTCCCCATGAATTGACTTATCCATGTCTGTCTTCAACTGATCGGTGATGACCACGTTTGCCTGGCCCGGACGTGGTTTATCAGCAGTTTCCACACGACCTTCATGGAACATTTTGGCCCAACGCACCACAGTTGCTTTCGAGACACATGCTTCTCCATAAACATTCAACATCTGAGCATGAATGTCAACTAGTGGAATGTCCTCAGCTGTCAGAAACATTATCACCACTCGTTGGTCAGTTTTGGACAGAAATTTAATAGGAGGGTCCATTTTAACACAAACGAAATACGAGCATTAAGCCTAACGTAACTTCCCACAGCAGTGCTTATCAGAACAAGCAGACAATACGTCAACAATCACCCATTTGCCTTGTGTCTGTGTGCTCGCGTGCTACAGCGCGAATCACTGTCATTTGAACATCCCTTATAATATCAACTCCATAAACTTTTTTTCTGGAAAATAAAAACTGAAGAGTCATTCATCGTTGGAGGCAATGGTTGATAAAATCATAGTTATGCTATTAAATATCTACGTCACTCATCAGATACTTACGTTTTCGCAATTTCCAACTGTAAATGTCAACAATTTCCTTAGATTTTAAATAAATAATATCAAGAATGTCCCAATTTATTATAATAATTCATTACAAAATCTGGTAACAGATCATATTGTGATGCCCAATATTTCCGTTTCACCTTGTCCCGACAACAGGAATTGGCAACAGTGGAAAATAAACATGGCGGCTGCTTTGCTACGATTCCTTGCACAGATGATTAAGAAAAGTCGTTAAAGAAAGCATAATAATTACATATGGATTAAGCAGCTAACAAAATTTGAGAGGAAATAATCATCAATAAAATTCATCAGGCGGTCATGAGAACGATATTTCATTGCTTTCATTAAGGATAGTGCCCAGTATGGCGGCAATGCTACAATTTCACTTTAGCATCCTGCCCTATATCATGGATACCATGCTAAAGTAAACAGCATCACGGTACTGCACCCATTTTTTGTTTGCCTGTATTTGCAAATTTTCAATTTTCTATCAAAGTGTAAGCAAAAAATCTCCTAGTCAAGAGATTGTCTTTTGTCTCCAACGCTTTCCAACCCTAACATTTTCTGAGATAATGCATCCGAATTCAGTTTATTTATAAACAATTAGATAAAAGTTATAATATATTTGTTTAAACTAATTAATTAATTTTGTTATTTATTGATGCATAGTATATTATGATCAGCATAATTTTGTATCGATCTGAAGCGTTTAATTTCAGATTGCAGAATTGAGAAAAGGTTAAACGAAAAAATACGAAAACTGGGATTTTTGCCGCTTGTAAGCCAATGTTATTCAAGTGTGGGAAAATTGAAATAAGTGTTGTTATTTACTCATTTTTTTTTTCAAAAAAAACATCTATTTTTTTTTTTTTTTTTT
>JAHWFO010087465.1:1093784-1135538 GCA_023313115.1 Rhysida immarginata | reverse complement strand
TTTTTTTTTTTTTTTTTTTTACTTAAATCTTCTTCTAAAGCAGTTAGTAGACTACGTATTATGTAAAATCATAAATACCACTCTATTAATAAACATCTGAACGTCAGAAAATGACTTTTTAAACATCTGTGAGTTCGAATTTTCATACTCTCCTCTATATACACTGAGTGGCCAAATTATTATGACCATCCCCTTAAAACAGTGTTGGGCCACCTTTCGCTCTTATTACTGCGTGCATTCTTCGGGGCATGGATTCTATGAGATGTTGGTAGGTTGTAGGAGGAATTTGAGACCATCTCTGAAGAACTGCACCTTCCAATTCCTGCAGATTTGATGGTGCTGGATCCCGCTGCCTGATGGCCCTTTCGATCTCATCCCACAAATTCTCAATGGGATTGAGATCTGGCGATTGTGCAGGCCAACGAAGCAAGGTAAACTCTCCGGCATGTTCTTTGAACCATCTGAGGACGATGCCAGCCTTATGACAAGGAGCACTGTCCTGCTGGAAGTATCCGTCCCCGTCAGAGTACACCATTAACATAACGGGATGTACTTGATCTGTGACAGTACTTAAATAATCTTGGGCATGCACACATCCGTGCAGAGGAATCAAAGGACCCAAACAATGCCAAGGAAACATCCCCCAAACCATAATACTGCCGCTACCATCTTGAAGTGTTGTGGCGATGCAGGTGGGGTCCATGCTTTTGTGTTGTTTTCTCCATATTCTAACCCTGCCATCTGCATGATGCATTTGAAATCGTGACTCATCAGACCACATGACCCTTTTCCAGTCATCTACTGTCCAATCCTTGTGCTCCTTGGCAAACTGGAGACGTCTGCTCTTGTTCAAGGCTGACAGTAGAGGCTTTCAAACTGGTCGTCGGCTTCCATAGCCTAAACGGTGTAATGAGCGGCGAACAGTTCGTTCAGAGGCGGTCACAGTTTGTCCTTGATTAAGATTTGCCGCTATTTGACGCACTGTTGCTCTTCTGTCGCCCTGGACAACTCTGGCCAATCTCCTTTCAGCTCGAACATTGAGGAGCCTGTGACGACCACACGCTTGACATTGAGAGCCGGTTTTTTGCTTGGTAGTCCACTCTCTGTAAACATTAATAACTGCTGCTCTTGAACACTTAACAAGTTCAGCTGTTTTGCTGATACTGGTTCCGACACTACGCGCGCCGACGATCATCCCACGTTCAAACTCAGTTAAATCATATTTTTTGCCCATATCGTTGCAAAAAACACAGTGCAACTGATGGTTAACCTCACCTGCATTCCTTTTTTATAGCTATCTAGCCCTCTAGCAGCAGCGCTGTGATGCAATAGCTCATTTGCCTAAAACTGTCAGGTGGTCATAATAATTTGGCCACTCAGTGTACATGTAATAATAACATGGATTGGTCCCAACGTTGCCGTTATACAGAGGGAGCACTGTACATAGTTTGCATGGCAGGTTGGTGCCCCAGATGCATTTAACTTTACTCTGTCAGCGATGGAGGATTTTTTGGAAAATAAATTTTACAAAGGAAACTGCAATACAGGATTTTCATAGATTAACTGAATGGACATTGTACTCTATTGGTCTATATTATAATGTAGAAAATAATATATTTTATTATTGTCGTCTTTTGTGATTAAATTAAATTATGCATCATTCTAAACCTACTACATTAAATGTATTTTAGTGTTTTTCTATGCACACACTGTGTATATATCATACACAAGCATTACTAGCTAGCCTCGATCCTTTGCCCCCAGTTTCAGATTCACGTTCATTTCAGATTAACATTCAAAATTCCAATTCCCTAATTTCTTCATATTTTCTGTATTTCCTCATAGAGGATTTCCAGTTTATTTTATCGAGTTTTCCTTCAAATGTAAAGTCTGAAATCAGTTTCCTTTTTTGAGAGACAATAAAGATGCTTTCTTTACGCTTGCTTTCACCTGATTGTGGAAAGTGTTTTTAAATGCTTGAAAGTTTTTCTTTATCCATTTATTTCACAAACAAATCCATCAACCCTGATTTAATAAGAAGAGAAGAGAGAAGAGCCTCCTCTGGTTTAATCAGCGAGCTATAATTAACGTTACCAAATAACTGAATTACATAATGAAGTAAGATTCCGTGTGCCCCATTCTTGTTTTTCAAAATGCTGATCTATCATACAACTGTCCCATAAACACAAAAAACAAACGAAATTTTGTAAATCTGCCCTGGAGACATGGGAACACTCCTATTACTTTTATGTCTTCCAAAGTTTTCCAATAGTATTCTTGTTCTTAAATGCAAGTAGAATAATTGCCATATTGTCATGCTTCTTTCATTAAGATTGTTTGAGAAATTGATATAGATTGCTCCTCATTTCCTTTATGAAGCAAAAGTAGCTTAGGCTTATTTAACCAATCCAATATTTGCTGTTCTGGAGAGTTATGTACAGTTCCTACTGCATTCATTACAAGATAAAAAGCTTCCATTTTGTAAAAACTGAACTCCTAATTTCTATTTTCTTATGGTCGCCAGAGAATATAAACATTCATTATTATTAGACCAAAGTTATGCACTAAATCATCTATACTCTGTCTGATGAAAGTTTGAAAGGGCGTGCCCAGTTAAATTTCAGCTTTCAATTGTTTAGGCATTGTTGCAAAATAAAATTAACAATGGCTAACAATTGAAACTGGAAAATTAATTGGACATGCCCATTCAAACTTTTGTTGGATAGAGTATAAATCACTTTGATTTACAGTCATATGATGAAGTTCACTAGTACTTAAAGAAGGATCACCAATGTATTCTATACTTTTAGATCATCAGTGTCATTTTCCTTAGGAATATTAATATCCGCCTCTTCAATGGCAGATTTGGTGTTGGTAAGGCTTCTCCATGAGGAAATGGTCTTATTTATGTATTTATTTATTTATTTAGTTATGTAATATCTTTCTACATCTGTTAGCCAATAAGTAGTAATCACAAAATGTGTTTTGTTTCCAATACAGTATCAAAGGAGCAGCAAATGGCTTAATTTTTTTCTTACTCTTCAACACTCCATAAGCATTACTCAAATATTGAAATTTTGAAAATAATTTTTCTGTCTGACCAATTTTGTGCAGCTAACTCCTTCGAAATGGCATACAGCAGAAGCAAACGAAATTTATAGATACTTAAGAGGTTTCCTTAAATTGTGCCGCGATGTATTTTTTATGACAATTGGGTAAGCTTTTTAGAGATATTAACTTTTTTCTAAAAACAAAGAAATGGCTGTAGCATTCATACCAGTAAACAAAAGCCAATAAATTCGACATGTATGGACTCTTCTCATTGAAACAAATAATTTTTGTAAATAAACTGTAAAATTTTTGTAAATAAAATGAGCCATCCCACCCAAATATTTTTTTCCATGAATCGTGAAGATCCGGATTAGAGGACCCAGTTATCCGCTTGCTATGACAGATAAAATTATTCAAAATTTCAACACCACCGGATATATGATGATATATACTTTGTGTACAGTGATTGTGAAAACTAAAAAATTTCCACGTGCTCTTAAAGTAACAAGAATTAATCCAACTTATAAAAGAGGTGATGCGACTGACATTTCTAACTACCATCCTATTTCTGTGATGAATCCTTTGCTAAAATAGTAGGAAAAATTGTTTTTCACTGTCTAACTGACTAACTGTGGTCACAAATACCCTATCAACAGAAGGGGAGCAGACCCAGTTGTAAAGTTACCTGGATACCACTATACTTTTTTGTAAAGGATACTCAGGCTTATGACCAAGGACACAATTTTATTATCGCTCAAACTGATAATATCAAGGCTTTTGACACTGTTTCCTGAGACCAACTCCTTTATGATTTGGCCTCTTTGGGGGTGTCATAGGGTTACTTGGACCTATTGGATGACTACTTTAAAGACCGGAAAATATCATTAGTTTACGTCCTCTGATTAGTAATAAGTCGATCCGTGGCATTATCCAGGGCTCAGGCATTGGCCCTCTCCTGTTTGCAGTTGATACCGCCTCAATATATCGGCACCGTTTTAACACAGAAATTTGGAGCTATGTAGATGATAATTTTCTGTTCAGCACCTACTAACTCAAGATCATGAAAGGATTCAGGACCTTCTTCATCAAGATTTGACATACCTGTCATATTGAAATAGTAGCAGAGACTTGTGTCTCAATTCTACAAAAACTAATATTATGAACGGCCATAAAGTCGGGAACTTTTCAAAATCAATTAAGATAATGGGCATTATTTTCAATGATCTTATTGACCAACTTATTACTACTCTTAATCATAAAAATCTATTTGGTCAATAGGATAAGATCTCTACTGAACATTACTCAAATTTGTCAATTTATCACTGCGGTCATAGTTCCAAAAATCGAGTACAGGACCATCTTCTGGTCATCGTCTACGACAGTGAACATAAAGAGATTAACGGTAGCGTACAATCGTCTAATCAGGACAGCCTTCAAAATGAATAGGCTAGATTCCGTGACGACCATATGTTCTAGCCACCAATTACCGATTCTTACTTCTATTAGTAAGGAGTCATTGACCATTGAATTGTCCACAGCCTTACGAGAAGATTCCCATCCAGCTGCGTTTGTTAAGGCCTGATTCGCTTCTGGTGATAATATTCGTATAACTCGTAAATTTCTATTTGCAGTACCTACCAAGACGACAGCTTACAAAACCAAACGTTTTCCTTATAACGCGGTGCTCCTTTGGAATGAATTACCATTTGAAATATGTTCATCTGTATTTTCGTGCGTTTCAACTCGATGTACCGTTTCTTGTCGCCATTTTAACCATCGGTTACGCAACTACTACATTGATCTCCAATGACATGTTATATATCCTTTACGACTTTTTTTTATCAAAGCGCAAATGCTCACGTTTTAAGCCTGGGTTTTCTCTTTCTTTTATCATATTGGCGTTAGTTTTCTTAATTTTAAGCCTATTATAAAAAATTTTACTCCCTAAGAGTGCTGAAAATTAATAATAATAATAATAATAATAATAATAATAATAATAATATATTGAAATTTTGTGAAAACATTTCTGTCTGTGAGAAGTACGTATATGATCAAATTCAGTTAACTCTTCCAAAATGGAATTTCAGAAAAATGAATATAAATTGATGGAAGACATGAAAGAAGAAGACACATGACCTCCTGTCCACATAAACAGCAAAGATTTTTGGTATATTTCGACCAAAATAGTCATCATTCAGCTAAAACACTTTATGGTACCGTATCCACAATTTTATTCCTCAACCAAAAACAATTCAATAAAAAATAATAAAAATTACAAATTTTGATAAAATCAGTATATTTAATTATTGCCAATTTAAAATTTTTTTCTACTTAGAATAATAATTAAATACAATGCAATTAAAAATTAAGCCAGTTTCTTCGCAGTAGATCAACCTCACATGAATGATGAAAATACAATTATATTTGATTTATTTATTTATGATTGCTTTCTTATATTATCTTGGAAACCACAGCTTCAGAAAATAGTTTTACTTTTTATACACGAATCTTGGAAGAAAAAAAAATGAGTGCTTAGATCTTGTCCAGGCCAATTCATATATATTTTTCAGTGGTGCATAGTAATGAATGTGTTAAAATAACATGAATGTTTTGGAAGAGCACATGGTATGATAACTAATATTTTACTCGGCTATTTAGAGACACTAAAATAAAAAGACACTAAAAAGTGAAAATCCTGCTATCTTACAAACTCATATGCTTCATTTTCTTAGCAAGTTCCTAGGCGAAGAGTATAACTATTGGAGGGAGTTACCATCTAAGTGATATTATTATATCTAACATCACTGATTTTAATATACCATCAAGTTCTCTATAGTATTAAAATCAACAAATTCTTTGTCTCATTTTAAAATTCATACGATTTGACAGTTTGTCCAATTTTAATTTGCATAAGTACTATCTACTGTACTATCTTTAGTGACCTCTTCCATTTTATATTTTGATTTATAATAATTTCATTTTATTATGTAATAAAAATTTGATTGATATAATAAAATTAAGAGAAGAGGGCTGGCAAATCACATCTGTCAAAATATTTAAAATTATTTTTTAATGATGGTGCCATCAGATTTCAAAAAAAAAAAATTAGATAATGTTAATTAAGGTAAGCTAAAATTTGAATGATTTTCCCGAGGGAAAGTTCTCATGTTGCAAAGTGACCTCTCATTATGTGTCTAAAATATCTGATATCTATGCTTATTTAAACAATTCGTGATATATGATACTAGAAGAATACTGTAATCATTATTGCTCTGATTAGCTTGGCATCAAAAGACGATTTGTGCAAAATCCAAATGTTGAGTCATCATCCCAAGCACTGCATATAATGTTTTCTTCAGTCATATCACATTAGCTAACTTTCTCATCAGCAGTACACCTGTTTTACAAAGAAGATTTTGTTTCAAGGTATTCAGATATACTGTACACTAAATGATCTTTTGTATATAATTGTCCCTTTCAATGTCTTCCTTTTCCATAATGACACTCTGCAATCGTCATAGTATGATCAGATACTGCCAGTATATTCACTTGTTCCTCCTTCAAAGTCTCAATAAGTATGGTCTTGTTTCACGTCTGTGCTCACACTTGGTGTTCTAATTCAGAGAGCTTCTACTGAAATGGGTTGAGCTTTCAGCTGGCCTTCCAGAACTTGTATATTCATGTCTGAAAACCATGAAAACAACTTGCTATTGGTTAAAAGATGAATTATCCTGCTCATAGAAAACAGACATTCACCAAACTGCTGCCACAATGTAAGAAACAATATAATAGACTATCTAGATTTAGGTATTCATGAAAATGCCAACCACAACCAGTGAACCAAGACCTGGTTTGAATTTATCACACTGCTACTGTACTATCAAACTTCCCTCTGATAAATGTCATTTTCCAACTTCAAGCCACATTCAAGTTTGACAATCTGACTGGAAAGGTGTTATACGATTCTACATTTAGTATAATTTTGATCTACAAAACTATCTTAGCATCTGCAATTTTCATTAATATAACAAGTTGCAGATCAAAATAAAAACAACAAAAAAAACACCTACTACATAAGGGATCATGTTTAATATGTCCAGATTTAACATAAATTCACGTATGTGTTTGGACATCAAATCTTCCCCTCTTCTTTCTTAGGTTATTGAACTTCAAATTAATGATTTAGTACAACTCTACTATTCCTTTCTTTTCTGCAGAGACATCTATGGGCCAAAAAGGTGCATTATAACAGGTTCTTGCTCATTTAAGTGAAAATACACTGCATTAAAACAATATTATACAGAGAATCCACAAAAGAATGTCCCCACAAAAGAAGCAAACATTTTATAAATTCTGGAATATTACAAATTTTGGATGTGCCCTCACCAGTCACTAATAATTTCTATATAATATTCAAATCCTTCCCGCACTCTCCAGCATGTCAGCTGTTACAGTTCCCTGTGCTGCTGTGATTCGGGTTTTTAACTCGCCTATAGTTTCCTAGCAATGGTGGTCTAAACACAGTATCTTTACACATCCCCACAAAGAAAAACAGTATGATGTTATATCTGCCCTCCCCCCTCAGTGATGGAGAGCCATGTCCTGGTTCCCACAAAAATTTATCCAAGGCTGAAGATATGTTTTTCATTCAGAAATTGTCAAATATCAGCCATCTCTGAAACTACAAAACCTCCCCTTCACAAATATAGGATTGGTAACACTGTTGTCAACTATCTCATGGATACAGCAAATCTAAACTTGTCTTTTTTTATGGATGCCCTGTATTCTTTTCACACAGCAATTTGTGACCTTGCAAAAATTGAGCTGAGTTTTGTCATAAATAGCTTAGATCTTTAGGAACTTGCTTATCAAATTTGGCTGAAGTAGTTAATGGGTTTTAAATAGTGCATGGATTGACGGACAATAAATAAGATGAATATGATTGCAAAGTTCAACTCGTAATATAAATTCTCTTTTTTGGGAAAATGTAACTTAATGAGCTTAAAAATTAAAGTCTTGTAAATTCTAATACCATCTAAGTATTCTATAGAGGAGAATTTTTCCATATTGTGCCAAGGCCTGGATATCAAGGTTACATTTAAGTTTTAACCATGATAAATAAGGAAGCTTTATCCACCAAAAATTTATCAACTGCTTGATCTGTTCCAATTTTTCAAGTTTGATTTAGATTGTAATCTTATTTATTATATTTTTTGCCTGAATTATATAATTAAAGGATTTAAAAGATACCCTGTAATAAACTACATGGATAGATAGTCCTTTGGAAAACTCTGACGGGAAAATACTGATGATGCATATAAAAACGCTTACAATAAGTAATCCCTGTTACAGTGACAATAATGCTGTGAAGTGAGAGAAATTTATTTAATGTTACTACACAGTTATATGAGATAATTAAGCAAATGCATATAAATGCAGTGATTAACTCTTTAACAATTAATTGTGTTTGATACAATACATTATGATTAATGTGGTTTAAAATTTGGTTTAATATTATTACTATCATTAAAATATAATTTAATAATTATAATATTTCCATTCCTAATATGCATAATTTGCAAAAAAAAAAAAAAAAAGACAAAATCATAATGATAAAAATCTCACATACGAAGAAATTTTTGTAAGAAGTCAACAGGATATACATTGTTCCTTTTATCTTTCTGTCACAGTGTTATTCCACAGTCACTACACAAAAGCCTGATAACAATGATTAGTAAAAATACAAAACTCTACAGAAAGAGGTAATCTTAAATACATATCACATGGTAAAGAAATTACTGCCAGGGTTCGCGCTAGGATAAATTATCTACGAGTCAATTTGACTCCCAACCTTGAAATCTGCGAGTCAAATTTCAGATGATGTGAGTCAAAATTTAGAATCTTTCTAACTTCCATATTTTTACATGCATCCACAATCTCTATAGTTGCTGCCATATTTAATTAGAAATGTAAATAATACCATAAGTCACAAAATGAAGTGAGGCTAAAATGTGATGAGAAAGATATGGGCCGATGATATTCAAATTTAACAAGTCAGTTTTGATTCGCTGATCAAAAAATCACGAGTCAATGTTTAGCAAAAATGCCTATTTGACGCGTAAATTGCGAGTAAGCGTGAACCCTGATTCAGACATAAATACATTTACTGACATACAACTTGTTCCCTCCCTGAAAGGTCAACAGACATAAAAATAAGACATAGATAGGAACCATACAAAAATCATACATAAAAATGTTTCAAATATCATTATTATTTTATAAGCAGTTTTCTCCTCAGGCCCCTCTGGAATGGCACATCATCACTTGGCTTAATAACTCAAGCAGAAAATAAGAAATTTCAGGTAAGTATTTCAGAGACAATGTCCCCATGTTAGGCTGCCTGAAGACTAGAACCATCTCCAAAATACAGCATTTCTTATTTTCTCTTTGTAGATCAAAGGTTTCCATTTTATAGTTAGTTCCATTCCACAGTATTACATTATTGTTTTGTTCAGCTTAATTTTTTAACTTTGCATAGTATTTTCTTTGTTTTTAAATTTTGTCCTTCCACTTATTAATGAAATTTTCTGGAAAGAACACTGATGAATTATTTAATTTTAAATAAGAATTCTTTTCTTAATGCAAATGTCATCATCACATGACTCCCAACGTCCGAGGCAAGCAAGGCTGTTTTTGCTCACAATGATTGGCATTATTCAATCTGTTTTCATTGCTATTCATCACTTAGCTATAATTAATGTTTTTTTGGCTGTAATAATAATAGCAAGAACCACAGAACATTTTCTTTTCATGTTTTTTTTTTCTCCAAAAGATAAAATAAGGAGAGTTTAGGAACAATTTGCTATAGAAAAAAACTGGAACCAAAAACCAGTGTTAGAAACGTTAAGGGAAGGGGTATATTCAAAATTCACTGGTGAAATAATCATCTTTATCTTTTAATGTTTGGAAATAATATACTGTTTTGTCAATCGCTTATAATTAATGTTATTTTACTGTTTTTTTACTGTATAATTTAATCTACTTTCAGCATTTTCAGAAGCAAATGCCTTTTACTAATGATGCTCTATGGATAAATAACCCAATTTTATTTAAAAGGAAAAATTATAACCCATTTAAAACCTATGTATACATGTTTGTTTTGGCATGTATAGTTATTTATGAAATATATATTTAACAATTTTAAAAATTTTGTTTATTTCATATGGTTATATAAATAAAAAAAATGTAATCAATTTCATTCTCTCACATGCATGTTGTGCTAATTTAATAGGTAATAATTGCTTATTAGTTTCTTATACTAAGCTAATGCATAAGAACCTATGTAAAAGACAATAATAGGCTTCGGATTAGCAGATGTTATTAAAAACATAACAGCTCATCCTTTTTCTTTTTCCTGATGAACAATAAAATCCAAATTAAGCCTCAGTGCTTTCAAATCTACAATACTGTGATGATGTGAAATGCGAATGAACTGCATTAACTTAACTAAGCAGAACTTTTCGTTTCACCAAAAATATAACAAATCCATAGCAATAACGCCTGTGGTTGAAACAAAAAAATAACTGAAACAATTAAAAAAATGGATCGATAAGATGAAGTGAATCCTAATATCAGACATGCTCATGAATTAATTCTTTTCCCTTTCATTTTTTACATTTTTTTCCTGAAAAATTCTTCTGCCTAAAAAGGATTATTATTGAAATTTTTCTTTCATTCTCACTTGAAAAAGATTATTTGTGTGTGAAGGTAATAAAGTTTTTGACCAAACTTGACAGTGACATCCCAAATAGCTGTGAAGATGCCAACAGCGCAATCTTGTCATGTTTTTGTGTAGGAATAATGTTTTGGTTTTTCTTAATAACGAAAAAACGAAATTTTAAAAAAATATAAATGCATTGCAAAGTTCAGCAGTGTATAAAGAATAGGAGGGAGGGGGGGCCCATTTTAGACCCAACTCTGGGCTTAGTTTCCACATTAGCTGGAAAGTTGGAAATAATAATAAACAACTAGTGTTTTTATTACATCATTTTATAACAATAAAAAACAGTTTTGTATAAAATCCCTTAATTGTGGAACAAGTTTATTATCTTTATATTTTGTTTCAATCTTTCTATATGAAAGTTTTTCTTTCCTCTCTCCTAAAATACCATTCTTTATACTAATACAATAACGACCAATGTAAACCTTAATTTGGCCCATTATTTTATTATTAAAAACGTCTCTGAAAAATAAAAAAATATCAATCATCTTCATAGTTCTCCATTTTTTTCTGCAACAACAGGAAATAGAAAACCCCAGTAGCAGTCGATATCAAACCAGCAATCTATAATAATACTTTGATCGTTCAAGATCCCTGCTAATTGTTACATCATTGCCTCAAATGGTAACAATTAGCATATATAATGAACCCTCTTTTTGCTTTAGGTGGCATCAAGATTTTCACTTTTGCGTATGTAGAGATATTTTGAAAAAATTTAATATGCTTTAATACATAAAATAAGTTCATCTTCCAAATTAATACAGTTGTAGGTTAACAATTCAAAGAGCTTATTATCTTAAAGTCATGAAAAATGTTTTCTTTAATTGAAAATAGTTTTAGTTTAAGTGTATGAAATATAAATAAAGGCATAGTCGGATTTTCTAAAAGAGGTTATGCAAAAATTGTTCTCTAACAGATATGCAATAAAATAAGAATGTCAGCCAACATCTGTTTAAGAGAATAAATTCCATTATCAATGATGGTACCCCCATCAAAGCTATCCATGCCATCATTAAAAAAAAAAAAAAAAAAAAAGGTTTGAAATAGGACATCAAACAGAGCAGAAGAAAGATATTCTTCATATTTTATGGTTTTTACTTCCATATAACGTTCAAAAACTTCTGTAATATTTTTTAATATTCTTTAATAACATAAAAGATGTAATTAAAAGATAAATGAAAATTTATCAGGTATCTAAAATCACATAATTAAAAGCTTTGGGAGTCAGAACATTTTTTTGTTTTTTTTCAAAAATTAAAAACTTTTTAATTTATGAAATTTTTTAAAAAATTTTTTTTATAAAAAAAAAAAAAAAAAAAAAAAAAAAAAAAAAAAGCAGCAGCTAAGGAAAAGCATATACTAAAATTTTATTAGTATCCAAAGAAAAATTATTATATTAATCAATCATAGCAAATAATTCTTGGTATTGCAATTATTATAATAAAAAGGCTTTATTTTGAACCTAAACAGGCAGGAAGAAAAAAAATCTTTGGAATTTTTCCAAAGTATATGAAAGTCTTTTTTAACATTTCAATTTTTCTTTTTAAATCTACATTAGTTCATTTAGGAAAACAATTTTCTAGTCAAAATTTTCAAATATTCTAGTTAAAATTTTTACAAAGTATGATATTTTGTTAAAGTTCTAGGCTGCTGTGGGTTCAAAGTAATCCTATTGTTAGTTTCGTAATGAGAAACCCATTTGCAAATATCATCCTAACTGTCCTGGTTTCTTAACCCACTTGTCACTACAATACAGTTACACACTGAATCCCTTTAATATTGATTAAAAACTCTTAAACTGAACTTTTATGATTACATATGCACACACACATATAAAAATGCATACATAACAGTTCATTTTATTTTCCTAAACAGTATTTTAAAGAAGGTTTAATCTTTAAAATTTAATTTACAGTTCGTTCAATTCAAATTAAAACTGAATTTAGATTACTAAATAAATCATTTTTTTAACCTGAAAATATGAACAATGTCTACTTTTAACTAAATTGGGTACTAAAAGGATCCATATATATTTCCCACTTTTTAAAGATATTTTTAAATGCTGTATGAATGTTAAAATTTAAGTGTATTATTAATTTCATACGATTCTAGCTTGGCTGTATGTTATCCGGTCTATCAAAGAGAACCAATACTTTGATTAGGAGAAAATACAAATGAAATTCTGATAAATTATTACATCAAGAAAAAATTCTGTCACCACCTAATAACTGAAGCCATTATAATTCTTATCTCCAGAGGAAATTTTACTGGAACCAGGCATTGTATGACACATGAGTAAATTCTTATATATAGAAAACATCAGCCCATTCTCTGTCAAAGAGTTATCAAATATTGTTATGCTCTTAGAGAAACAGGCTTAAGGGTATCTCCTTTGATAAAGGGAAATGATTTCCTTTTATGAAATCCTAAAACTGGACAATTTAAATTTTCATGATTGGAAGACGAACAAGCCAACTAAATCAGTAATTTTACGCCAACTTCCAACTGTTTACTTTATTGACTTAAGTTCACTTCATTGGTTTACTTTTAAAATCCACATCTTTATTTTTTATTTTTATGATTATAATGTTCGATAGTACCTTCATACAATAAGAAACCACGCAGGGGATGTTTGGCACAAAAAATTTAAATGTAACAATGACAGAGCACATATTAATAATGGAATCCATTTGTCTGGGTCGTTTCTCCTCATACAATTTTCTTTTAACAATAACAAAATTAACTGCTGTACCATTTCAGAACAAGTCATTAATAAGAGGAGAAAGCAAGGACCTCATTAATAAATCATTAATTCCACTTATTATAATCCACATCACAGAATTGAGTTTTCCTACTTAACCCAAAATTTTTCTATAGATAAAAATCCATAATCTCTTATCCCAACCACTGGGAATAAATATTTCACATTCCAAAAGTTTGAGAATAGCAACATTAATATATAGCAAATATTCTCAATTTTCTGTAGTGTTAAGACTAATTCCTTTCCAATTTCTCACTTAAAAGATACTGCCCTTATAAAACAGAATAAAATTATTCTATTCTACATATATGTGCATCTAATTGAAAGGAACAGAAAAAATATATATAAATGTATGCTTTAAGCTTTTGAACTTTTCTTATCAGACAGCATACTTTTGAGATCTATTATACAATTACATGTAATACATGTACTATAAAATATTTGTGGGGGGGACAAAATATTTGGACAAAAAGTTATAAATCCCATCAAAATATTCACCTCATTAAAATTATAATAATTAATAATTATAGTTTTTTAAAATTGTAAGTTTTAATTCTCAATTTCATATTTCAAAATGCGTACAATTTTAAAAACTAATTTCATATATTCTACGTTTCAATTTCATAGATTGTACATTTTAATTCTTCCAAAGACATATTTCAAAAAATAAATCTTTTATCCAATAATGCATTATAATACCATGGGTCCTTAAAAAGGGACTCTTGAGGAACTTTGAATCATGACCCAGGGCTGATATTTCTTTCACCATGTAACATATCACTGCTTAAGAATGGCTCATTACTCTAATATTTCTTCGCACTTTTTTCAATAGTTCAAAACATTTTTTTTTAATCTACTATGAAACTTGCTTCGTCTAGCTAAATTGTTGTTTTGGCCATACATTCTTAATTTAATTAATTAAAAAACAAAAACCCCATTACCCCTATTCTTTTTTTTTTTTTTTTTTTAAATTTAAATCTAAACAAAATTTGTAACCTTTTAATACAGTAGTATGATTTTATGCGATGCAGAGGGTCTTATAGTTACTCAAGTTTAGGCGTAAGAAATTGATGCCCTCTATCTTCAATAAACAATGTTATTTCATTTGCAGGGCTCTGAACATAAAATCTCTTCACTTCTGGGCGTTTATTTTTTAGGAGAGCGATTATTTTTTCTGAACTAATTAAAATTTGAAAGCAGAATGGACTGAAAAAAATAATGTAATAAATATTTTATGGAAAAATACTGATAATACATATAATGTCTGTGTGTAGTAAGTCTGACAAGTGTTTTTATAATTCATGCTAAATAGCCCATAATTTCATAAATAAAAAATTAGCCCATAATTTCATAATTTATATATACCAGTAATTAGATCTTTTTTAAGCATCTAATTTATTTAGTTAAAAGCTCTAAACTGGATAAAAATAAAAAGTGAACAAAGATAGACAATTTTTCCCCCTGTTTATGCTTGAGATAAAAGCAAGCATAAAAACCTGAGAAAACATTGGGGAAGGGAAATAAGCATTTCTAAGAAAAACGTTTCAAAATAGGAATAGGGATGTTTTTTAACTTGAAATAACATAGAATGACTGCAGAAATCCCCGAAAATAATAAAAATTTTCTTGATAAAAATATTTCCATACAAGCCTCCTAAACACATGATTTGCATCTAATTAAAAATATATGACAATAAAATAATTTTCTTGTTTACTTAGTACATGAATCATAGGATTGTTGAAATCATTATTTTGAAAGAAGTTTATCTATCAATTCCAAATTTGGAATGTTGCTTCTGACTCTTTTATTCTCGTGATAGCCTGATTGTATTTACATAAACTAAATAATGGAGATATATTTATATAACATTATTTACAGCAAATGTAGTTAAAGATATATTTTTAACATGCTTCTAAAAGAGCTAAATTATAGAAGTTACGTGAAGTTAACTGCGCGTTGCACAAATAATAACAACTAAGAATAAAGAAGGAAATTCAGCTAGTTTTCAAAAAAAAAAAATGTAGGTTTTAGAGGCCAGCATCTTTGTTAAATAAGAAATTTGCTTTCACAATACTGTGAAGCTAAAGCAGACTATGGCCATGTACCCAAAGCAGCAAAGCTTTTGTCTCCCCTTCCAAGTTAATTCAGTACATGTTCTACATCTTTCAGCTAGGGCAACCAAAGGGGGTATAGAGGGATCTTAAAAAGTTCCTCAATATTAATGCTGTAGGTTGTCTCATCCGTAGCCCCTTTGTTCCCTTCTGGTTTTCATTCATGCTCATGCCTCTCTATTCACTTGGCAAATATTTGCAACCACAGGATAAGATGGTGTTAGGTTAGAAAAAAAATTAAGAAGCATACAGCTCTTATTCCAGGATGAGCGACTAACTATGCATTTATTTTATATTACATTATTATTTACTAAATTAAGCATTCCATTTTGAATAATAGTTATTCCCTGTGACATTTAAGATAAGATTCCCTAAATCAGGTCTCCCCAAACAAATTAGTAAAACATTAATCCATGATTAACAAGCATAGTTATAAACTATTTTTAATTGTTTAAGGATACAGCAAGAAACCAATTAAAGAAAAAATATGGAATGACAATACAACAATTATGTGATGGCAATGACAAATAAAGTGGTGATGAAAGGAGTAACAATAAATGGTGACAACAGATGTTGTATTATTGTTGTTAACAATGAATTAGGTGGATGAATTATCAATTTTCTTTAATAATGTGTCAATATCTTTATTTGAAAATTCAATATTTTGGTTTTATTTCTATTATATTTCTATACATTTCTACCAATTTTAGGGTATTTATAGTTTTGTTTATTCTTTGTATTAATTTTCACAACTTTTCTATTATCTCTATATTTCCATAATCAAAATCTCAATGCTTCTTTCAATGTTATTTACGTAATACTAGGCAAAAATTACCTTGAAAATGATAAACAAAGAATGCTAGAATACACATTATTATTAAGGTATTAATCCATTGGTTATAATAACAGCAGTACAAATGGTACATAAATGCACCTGCACTGTATGCTCTCTGAATATATTAATAACGAAATGACTTAAAATTGTTATTTCAATGACTCATTTGAAAGTCCTAAGAAATGACTAATTCTTATATTATTAAATTTTGAGACCATTTTCAAATATTGGATCCTACATCAGCATTACAGACAGGAGAGGGGAGGAAAAAAAAAAAAAGGGTGGGGAGAAGGAAGAAAAGTTTATATTTTATAGAAAATCCAGTTAGTATGATTCTCAACTAAGTTTTAGCTAATCTAATGTCTTACAATAGGAATCAGTTTATAAATACTGTTTAGTCAAAATAATGGCCTTCAATTACAGATATAAAATGGCAATCTTATCTAAAAATTGTGAAAGCACTAATTTTTCTTCTAATTTTGCTATAATTTTTTAAAGTAAAAATCCCATAAAGCAATTGTCTTTTATCATTCAACAGCTATACAAACTGTACAAATAAAAGTCAAATCTGCTTTTGAACTAAATTTGTAGCCATTATAAATTCTAAAAGTATTTCATCCCTACTTTATGCTATCATATGTGATTTAATAATGTCACAAAAGTAAGATTGTCAAGGTTTTCTAATTTTCAAGTCATATAACTGAATTGCTCAGTTTATTCAGTTAAAGCATATGCACCCAGTGAATAAAAATTGTGATCAGGACAGAACAAAGTCTCGACAAGTAATGCATCTTTTTCATTTAAAAATTATTTTTTTGCAAAATGTATATCTCAGAGGAAGCACATGAAGAGATATTTTTTACTTAGATGAAGTATGGCGACAATATTTGTGTACTTATTCTAAATCATGTGCCGTATACCATTTGGCACTCAGCAAAGCTTTTCAGGTAGCATGATGCTTCTTTAATTCTACAAGCTCTATTAAATTAAAGGGCATATTATCAAAGACCACAATTTTCTCGATTTGTCTATTTCTGAAAAGTTTCTATATTCGGTTTACAAACATCACTGAAAAGTTTTCATTCTGAAAATGCTAGCCAAGAATAGGTTATGGTAACATCTTTAAAAGAAACATTAGAAAGAAGATGTTTGCAAATTCACAACTATAGTCACATGTCATTCTATGTAATATTAATAAAATATAAAAAAAAAAAGTTTGCTTTTCATTATTCAATTTCAATGAATTGCAGTGAAACCACCAAAGTTTAATATTCATATAATGAAAATCAATGAATGTAGAAATTCAATGCCATTATTATCAAATTTGCTTTCACAAAGAAAAAAAAAAATTAAAAACACCAAAAGAAGGAGAATGCACAGGAAATGACAATCAAAAGTGATTGATTGGTTATTCTCAGATCAGGGTAGTTAAACCAGAGAGATAGTTAATGTATTAACAATTC
The DNA here is from genome assembly GCA_023313115.1 of Rhysida immarginata. Classification (NCBI taxonomy): domain Eukaryota; kingdom Metazoa; phylum Arthropoda; class Chilopoda; order Scolopendromorpha; family Scolopendridae; genus Rhysida; species Rhysida immarginata. Next base: position 1,117,537 of record JAHWFO010087465.1, on the reverse strand, counting down.
AAAAGAAGCCAACATGTAATACCTTTGAAGGAAAGTCAAGCTAAGATTAAAATAGCATTTTAATCTGGCAGCTACAATAACGCTTGCAATTATTTAAGCTTTACTGAAAACCATTTCTTCAGAACTTTCCATAAGAAATACAAATTATTAATATGTAATGCTATTGTGAAGTACAATATTCTTTTTTGGGTGGCTTCTGTTTATTTTCAAATTTAGAATTCTTTAAAACTGCTGTTATTTAAAAAATAGCACACGAGACAAAGCTTTAAATTATTTTTAATGACTTAACCAAATTACATTTACACACTGAACACTTTTAATTTCCATGATGCATTTCAAATTTCCTAAATTTACCATACTACTTCTAGTCCTTATGACATGGAGAGAAGTGGTGGAATTGAATTAAGTGCTGAATACAATAAACTAATAAAATGACTACATTTCAAGGAGGAGAAGGAAATGCAATGAAAAATGTTTTATCGAGATCTTATTGGCCCATCAAAAGAAATAAAAGACCATATATATAATGAAGTATATTAATGCAAAAACATTCTTTTATGAAAAATTAGTCCTCTTTCTTTTCTAATTTTAATTTATCACTCTTGGCTTAAATACCTATGCATGCTTCCACTGCCCAATACCTTTCAACTTTAACAAATGTAAACAAAGTCCCTAAAATTTGAAACAGCTTCATTAAAGAGATTTCTTTGACAAAAACTTTTTTTTTGTTTGTTAATTATCAACAAAATTAAAAAAGTTAATAAAAATAATGGGCATTAATTAAGGTTTAAAAAGTTTCAAGATTATACATTGTCAGACAACAATCTTACAAATTTTTAAGAAAATAACATTGTTCTTAATGAATTTTTTACTTTAAAAATATCCATTAAATAATACAGTGGAATGATAATAATAAACTAAACAGAAATCTAATGACTGAATTTCAGACAGCGTTTAACTATCGAAGAAATCGGTTGTTGTTTTTTTTTTTATAAAATAATAATAAAACGGGGAAAAACGAGGTAAAGAGTGAGCCTACAATAAAGCTTTCATGGAAATAAACTAGAGAGCAGAACAATAGCTCATTGTGCTTACCAAGCATTCAGCACTTTTTCTGAAAGCAAACGGCTCCCTCCCTTTCCTTTGTAGAGAGAACCCTGTCTACTTCCTTCCTACAATTTTCTTTTTGCCAGTGGATCCAACCTTTTGCTGTTCCAGCAGCAGACTCGAGCCATGTGCTCCCGCAGCCAGTACTTATTAAACCTTGGGTGGTGGGTTAGCAACTGGGAAATATTTGCTGTCCTGACTAAACATCTCCTCCCATCCATGGACCCTGATGTCATTGCAGGGGTTCATACATGTCAAGTGCATTCAGCATTCCCATCGACAGTAATTTACAGAGAATGGGCAATTCCTTGCCGAGACCACAACAGCAAATGAAAATTTTTATTCCAAACGTATTTTTCTGTATTTTACTCTTGTCATTTCATCGAATAAGTATTTTTGGATTTTGGATTCAGAAAATTTGAGAATAGCTTGGCCAACGTGGAACAATATCAAAAATAAATATGCAATTCTCAAGCGTTTGATGAAATTTAAATTTCAAATTAAGCTTATTCAGTTTGAAAAATCAATATTTATTAATGAGAATGATAAATAAATAACTTTAAACAGATTAATACTGTAATTATTACTTTAGATCAAATCTGTTCATTACTTTAAATATTTAATAGTTATTAAAAAAGAAAAACTGCTTCTATGCAAGTTTCCATAGAGACTGTATACTATAAAATACAGTATAGTGTCTATACATAATGTATTTTAGAATCCGAGGTTAAAATTGTACCAAACTATAATAACGATTATGAAAATCGATATTTTTAACTTGACTATTTATTTCAATGTTATTGGACTATTTAAGACATTTTCTTTTTTTTCTTTTTCTTATTAGGAAACTGTTTTGAAAAATAATGCAAATTCAATATTCCCATCAAAATAATTTTTTATAATCTGTTCATCCTTATTAACACAGATTTTTTTTAATTTGTAAAAATTAAATAAGTATACTAATTTTAAATTTAAAAAAAACAATAACTTTGCAAAAAAAATTTAACCTACGTAGTTGAAATAATATTTCTCTTCCTGACAATTTTCATACTTGAAACTTTAAATTCAAACAATTCAATGAATTCTTTTTAGCAATATTATGGGATTACTATCGCAAATATTATTCCCACTAAATTATAGATTTTTTTCAAATTACTTAATATTACAAAATTTCATTTCACAAGTTACCAGACATTAACTTTATCTAGCATTATAGCAGTAAATCCACATGTATATCTGGATCAAAGATGCTTCTTTTTTTACTTTTTATTTTATTATTTTATTTTATTGTTGCTCACTGCACAAAGGTAAGCCATGAAATTTTATAATGCTAAGGAAACAAACTTGAAGTTATATTCTAAACCATACAATGAGATGTTTAGACCTTGGAGCATAAAAATAGAAGGTTTTATGCTCGAAGGTTTAGACTCAGTTTAACTGTTCCCGAACAATAAACATGAGGGGGGAAAGTAGGAGGTCATTTTTCTTAAGAAGACTATCATTTCATTTTAAATATTTTAAAAATACTTAAATGTATATTTTTCATAAATTTAAAAGAAGAATAAAGATAACAACAATCTTTAAAGCAAATAAGTTTAATCTCCATATCAGTTCTGTTGCAAAAAACATACATACATAATAAAAAAAGAATAATAAAAATTACTTCAGATACCATGTGCATCTGTTATCCCTCCCCCTCAAATAATGTTAAAAAATACAAATGCTTCGACTTTCATTTTACATTACATGCAATTTTAAAATCGCCAAGAGTGTAATTTAGTATAGAATACAGAAAAGGATTTGTTACAATATTATAAAAGCTATCTAACAAATGAGCATGTACAATAGTCAAATAATACATAGTTTTTAGAAGAATAGCTTGTGTCCTTTTATTATCATCATTATTATTATTATGATTATTACGTTTCAATGAACAAGTTGATATTACGTAATATTGATGGCAGTAAGCTGAGCAAAGATAATTAAAAATTTGATCACCCTTTGCGTTACATAGGCGAAATGCCTATCGAATTACATAAAACCATTTAACGTTTCTGATAGCGGTCTAAATTTTGAATTTGACATTTGACTTCATGTGAAAATTGCCAGGTGAACGACCCCGCAATGAAAAGATACATGCCTTCACGACTCGCATCAAAAAGCAAACTTTCCTACATTTTGATCCGTATGCCGGTTTACACTGTAATCTTATAATAAAAACTTAAAAAAAAATGACGTTCATCTGTTTTCTCGGTAATCCCAAGTTCTCTACCCACAAAGAGCGGAAGGCATCGAGTATGCTTAGGAAAAAATAATCGTATTTAGATTTTGTAACTCGCTCTTACCGGAAGTTAAGACTTGTTTACTATAAGCTAAACTTGCTCCTTTTTCTCGATTTCCGTCAAATTTTAAGATTGCAACGAGATAAATCAAGCTTCCCCTCCTACAAAGAGGATCGTCATTCTCAACAGACACTCGGCAAAATACTTCTTGCGACGATCGCATTATAGATGATGATGATGAAATGAATAAATGACTTTAAACCCATCTGATCCAGGCTATCATCTTCTCGCTCGCTAGGATTTAAGAGGATCTACGACACTTGTAACGCGTTGCACAATCTAAACAATCTGTGTATCTGCGAGACAACGTTTTTCAAATTCGATTTTTGCTGATTAATCGTTATTATAAGCAGTGTGTTTATTAATTTGGACAAAGCGGCTTATTGCTATCATTAGGCCTATCACTACTCAGACGCCATTCTCTTTCATCAGATAAACCATCTGTCCATCGCGATCGCCAAATGTAAAAGAGTAGTGTCACGGGATTTTTACACATATTTTTACAAATTTTACAACTAAAATCTTACGTACCTTTCGCATCTGCTCTCGCTCCTTCCCCGATGGAACTATCGAGCATATGCTTAAACGATCACGAATGCAGTTCTCCTAGACAAAGACTGCGACACCGTTTCATAATCAAAGAAGGTCAGTTTCGGATAAATATGGTGACTTTGCTGACCTTGATGTTTAACGTCAAAAGTTGTACAAGATCGTTCTTTCCTGCAGAATGATCGGGAAATCTGATGGACTAATCACTGCAGCATCAGCAGCAGACAAAGGACTGATCTGCGGCGCTAAACCCGACTCGGTGTTCTCCCGAGAGCCATCCTTGCTAGCGCAACATGTCCGGGACTCGGCATTCAGACTAACTTCACAGGAGAACCCGAAGGGAAGTTCGGAATCCGAACGCATTCGGTCTCAAAACTTTTCTCGCCCTTCGATAGCGCTTAGAAAAGAAATCCTCTCTAAAATGCAGCATAACGACACACATTCTTTACGTACATGCCAATTCATCTTCTCTGCTTCGAATTTTCAAAGAGCTTAAAATAATAGCCCGGTTCCCACACTCCCTTCAGAACTCGTTTGACGTCAAAAAGACTTAATTTCCAAAACGGGTTGATTTGTTAGTGACAGTAGTCATCAGCTGTCCTGACCTCAAAATGGAAGTTTATTCAAGATATTTTCTTAAATTTAACTTAATATATTAGATTTACACTGAAATGTTAAAAACGTCTAAAAATAAATGTATACACAGAAGAAGCGTTTTCAAAAATCATCTACGTAAAACATACAGTTTTTCAGTTTATATATTTAAAAAAAAAAAAAAAGAAAAACAACATTGAAAAGTTTAAAATCCTAAAAATAAGGCTTTTCACGTGCATTTAAAACATTTTACTTTGAACATGATTCATACTAAAATTCAATGGAAAAAATTCATATCATTCTTTAGTTAACTACGAATAATGACGCACGATTATCGTGGCGACTAACAAAACAGCTGATTTAATTCAAATGAACACCTAATGAGCAGTGAGAAGATGGCGCCACTTGTTAAATAATGAAAGCATTTTTTTCGTGAAATTCTTCTCACTTGGTTCGTGTATTTAAAATTAAGTATTCTCTTTTTAGATGGCGTTCTTTTATTTTTTCTTTTTAATTATAGATCAAACGTTCGAACGAGCTATGGTCTATTTATTCGACACTCTCATCGTGACTGCGTGCAAGGGTTTCGTCCTGGCATTTCTCGACAGTCCCAGCCGAAGTCCTCCCGGGGGATATTTGGCTTCCGCTTCCGTGGTATTTCTCTCTTCCGAAAAACTAACTGAAAAAATTAATACACCCAAGTTGAATTGTAATTTAAGTTAATCAAACATTCAAAAACGAATTATATATATATATAAAGAAAATGTCGTCATTCAGAACAATCTAGACTACATGATTCGACATTTCAATGTTAAAATCCTAACACCACCAGCCACTGCTAATCAGAAACTGAAAAAAAAAATTACTCCTAGTCCCTCGAAAAGCGATAAAGTACTTAGATATTAAGTTGCACAAATGATAAGCATGCTATTTGGCGTCCCTCGGTTTCAAGCTTATCAGTTTTTCAATTTGGAATATAGGAGGTTCTTGGTGCAAGGAGAGTGTTCTCCTTACTCCCATCCTCGATAATTATTAAAAAAAAAAAAGAAAGAAAGAAAAATAATAATAATAATAATAATTAACCTTTGTTAAACAAAAACCGGTCCGCATAATTATTTATTGTAAGTAGTAAAAGAAACGTGAAAAAAAAAAAACAAACTTACTGGGTACTGTTTGTTTACGAAAAGATTTTGAAACTGGTTTCTGTATTACTTTCACAGGCTTCTCTTTAATCACTTTTGGAGAAACGGCAGTGCTTTCTATGAAAAAGATTAATAAAAAAGAAATTGTTTCAAATATATTTCAGAAGTTTACTTATTATTACATAAATGTACATTATAAAAAAAATTTCTGTGCTCATTATTTGCTAGGATGCTTATTTATATTAACAGAAAACCAGATTAAATGATAACTCAAGAATGGTCCATCAGGATTTATTATGCACCATACCTCCAATATAAAAGCAATAACAAGAAATTATGGGGCCCCCCCTCCCCGAGGACAGAAAATAGTGAAAACCCAGAGTTCAAATATCACGCAGATTACTTGGTCCCCTTTAACTCCCACCCCGTAACTCCGATCCTAGTGGGCCTAACAAAGTCAAACTAACTAGTAAGTAGGACATGCCTATGGTAAGCCACATTCCGCGTGTCAACCTTCTATATCAAAAAATATAGAAAATACAAATGAGACAGACATTGTGAAACCAATAAGTACTCTGCTACTTTATAATAATAAAACCATAAACCACAAATCCATAAAAAAATTATTTTAATGATTTGGATGTACAGTCAACCGTTGACAACGGGACCCCTGGAGCGGCCAGTCCATTAATGAAAATGGGTGGGAAAGGGGAGAAGAGAGAGGAATTGTTTCACATAAACGAAGAATGTCCAACGTCCCTCCTCAGTCTGCTCACCCGTTTTCATCAGTAGATTGGCCACTTCAGGGGTCTCGTTGTCAACGGTTGACTGTACATTTTGATGGCAATGTCACCTTCATCAATGAATGAAAATTAACAGAAAAATCCTGAGTTTATACAGGGAATAAACAATCAGAAAAATTTATACAAAGACAAGTCAATTGGAAAAAATTTGGCAAAAGAAATTGTTCTGAAGACTGCCTATAAAAGCAGTAACACCCTAAAGAAGCAACTTACCAAAAGAAGAAAACGTTAATGTCTATAAAATTGTGTGTGTGTTTCTTTTATCAAGTACTATATACGAGGCATGTCTGGAAAGTAAGTACCGTTTTGGAAAAAAACACACAAAAACATTTTTTTCAAATAAAAAAAACACCTTATATGGATAGTGATAATGTAAGCACAAAAGAAATGCTCTTTTATCACAACAAAACAGGAAATAAAACAAAACGACAAAATAATGATGAAAGCAAAGCTTTTGAAAAGCGCTTCAAGTATCAGGTTGTATTGTTTTATTTCTTATTTTGTCGTTTTGTTTTGTAATGGTGTATAACATTACAGCAGGAACTACGACAACTCCCTACAAAATAAGTAGGACTGATCCAGAAGTTTCTCCAGTAGTTGCACATATAGCAGTGCAGACATTAACATCATGGAGCATTTCTGTGCAGTGAACCTCCAAGAAGTGTGGTGCATTTAGAATTTCTGCCACATGGACAAACGATCAACAGCAATGTGTACTGGACTGCTGTCAGAATGAATGCCATCAGAAATTGAGAACAAAACAACCATCAATGGTGAATTGTGCAGGTCCAATACTCCTCCAAAATGTTGCTCTTCCACATATCTATTGCAACCCTGCAAACAATTAATGCTTTGGGGTGCAAGATATCTGTCATTCTGTGTATTCACCAGACATTTCATCATTTGGGCAGTTTCTTGTGGGACAAATGGTTCACTGATCAAGATGTTGTCATTACTGCTGTCACTAGTTTTTTGGAACATTGTAATGCTGATTTCTGTCACCGTGGCATTTTTTTATTGCCAACATGTTGGGCACAATGTATAGCTGCTGAGGGCAGAAATTTCACTTAATAAAATGTATTTTTTTTCTGTTTTTTTTTTTTTCCTCCATCAAATTCACCCAATACTTATGAAACAACCCAATACAATGCTGATTGTTTTGAAATTTTACATTCCATGAAAGATGCAAAATTACTATCTTTCTTAGAGTCTCTAGAAATTGTTAACAGACTACTGACCAATCAGCTGCTGAATGGTGACCCTGGCTCTATGCCAGTTGGTTATCCTTATTTATTTTTCTAATTGGTTTCTTTCTGTATAAATTTTTCTGATTGGTTTATTCTCTCTATATATTCAGGGTTTTTCTATTTATTAATTCGCTGATGAAGGTGGCAATGGCTTCGAAATATAAATCTTAATCACTAAAATAATTCTTTGTGGATATGGTTTTATTTTTCTAAATTATTGATGAAAATAGATAAGAAAAATTCCACAATGGCTCAATTGGTTAGGGCCAGTTTCTCCTGGATTAAGAAAGATCATATCTTAAATATTATGCTAGATCGAAATAAAGTAATGGCATGCATAAATTGTTAGAGTTTAATTTTTTTTAATCAGTTGCATCTATTAAAGTGGCAGCTGCCCTGTTACCTGGACATGCTGTATGTGAAATTAGACAAGTTTAGTCATGGGTAATTTTCCAACAAGTTAGACAGAAGACATTTTTATGAAGTAAAAGAAATGTTTTGAGTTGAGATCATATTTTCAAAATAACACATTAATACTTAATTTTTATATAATAAATGTTTGAAATCGGGTAAAGATTTTATGGTTGCCGTATAATTCATTCTCCAGATGAGGCATGAGTTGAATGTTTTTTACTTTATTTAACCACAACAGACTCTTAACAACTCTCCTGTTTGAGAGAGAGTCTTTATGCTCCCCTCCCCCAGAAAGTGTCTTAGATTGCTGGAGCAAATTAAATTCCTGCAGTTTTTGCTATGTGGATATCATTAGCCATAAGCCATAGTTGATTCCTAAGGCCTCAATACATTCTACATTTTCTTTATTCAAAGAAATTGAAAATAAATTTGCAGGGCCCACAGCACTTAACTGGCCCAAAAACAAAATTTATACTGCAAATAATCGATAAATCTATTACATTGTCACTGTTATCTTTAACTGTTATGTCGTGTAAATACAAGGACTCAAATTCACCTAATAAAAATCTTACAGTGAAAATATACTTTGAAAATAATAATCAGTCCTCGTTTCTTTAAATCTTTTTATCTATTTGCTTTACTTGCTACAAATTGTAAATGAACATCAGCTCTTCAGGGTTCGAAGTTAGCGGTTGCCTGGTTGCCACAGACTACCAAAAATTCATTCTGGCAATCTGTTTTTCCTGCTGGTTGCCCGGCTGGCAACCTGCACAGAAAATTCAATGCGGTAAACAATCTATTAATCCTGGTTATCCGGGCATATAAACATCGACAAGGAATCAGCAATTGGATCAGAGTTGTCAGCCACTTGATAGGCATCCGAAAACTAGTCGGGAAATCCTTGCGGAACTGACGTTTCAAAGGGCCAGTAATGGAGGCCCGCATCATGAAAATTGACAATTATGCAGGGTGTCTAGCAAAACGATTTCATAAAATTCCTTGACTTTTCCCTGATTTTTCTCGGTTGATCACGTTATTTTCCCTGACCATAAGCAGCAAAAAAAATCTATCTTCATAGAATATTATTGATATTTTTCAAATTTTTATTTCCTATTTCGCATTTTTTTTTTGCTGATTTTGGAAAATTCCCTGACTTTTCCAGGTTTTCCCAGTCACTAGTCACCCTGATTATGAGAAAATCCAACAGCAAATATGGTATCTAACATTCAAAGATGTAGTCAGAGGTTTAATGACACAAATGTAGAACTGAGAATTTGCCAGAAGTTTGGCAGAAGAGAAGGGGTACCATAATTTGGAAAATTTGATAATGACCTGTATATTTTTGGATGCTGTTAGTTTATGGTTTAACACTGAGAATCGGTCCAAACGATCCTTTATTAAACCCTATGGCAAGGGTAAACTGAGAAGGCCTGAAGCTGATTTTGATGAAAGTGAGATTGAAGATGCTGGTGGTCACTGGTCTTGTGAGTCAGAAGGTGATTCAGACCCTGAGCCCTGTATTCAGAATGAGCGCTCTTACTCTTGCTGAAACCATTGTTGAGTACAAATTCAATAATATGGAATTCAAGAGCGCTCATTCTGAATGCGGGCGTGAGTAATGTCAGTGATTACACAGATTCATTCTAAGATTTCGTTAGATAATTATTTTTATTAGTAAAACCATAATCATAGAAAGGGTATGATTATGGTAAAACATAAGACACTGATGTAGTCAGCAGTGATTTATTTGAATGCGTATATCTTGGCGATCACACCTGAGTAAAGCTAACTTTTAATGGATAACCTAAATGTCATTCTACTCCATGTCGGCAACCAGAATTTTTGAAATATTGCCAAGTGGGCAACCACACTTAATAATTAATTTCTATCCCTGGCTTTTAGATTCCTGTTTAAAGCACAATTTGGAAAAAAAAAAATTACCATACAGATATAAATGCTATATGATATACCAGTTGCCAACCAATATGCATCAAATGCATCAATTCTACCGTGATGACCATTGACAGGGGAAGGCTACAAAATATATGGACCAAACTTCATGAAAAGAACCATAAATTCACTAAGTTTTCCTCATATTCTACAAATTGTTCTGTGTGCCTCTCTGGCCACACAACATACATCCAAGCGTTAGTCGAATTTGGTTGTGTAATATCTGGGAAAATAAACGGTTGTGAAATCAATTGAAACATATATAGTAGCCCTGTATATTAATTAAAGCCTTATAATATTAGGTTAATTATGGCATGTTGATGTTGACAAACTTAAAATTAACTTTTTCATCTGTATGAAATTCTAAATTTTTTTATGAAATTAATTAATGCAAAATCTTTAGAAAGTTTTCAAAAGCCAAACTTCTCCTTGTATTGAGTTTGAGAATAGAGTCTGCCTTTTTCAGGAAGATGCACTTGTGGTACTAATTTCGTTTTTGATGGAACAGCTACAGTTGTGTTTTGAAGCTGTATTTGTGAGCTTTGAATCGCAGTAGTAGAGATCTTTTTGAAGCGTAAACACCCCCCCCCCCTCCCTGCAACATTTACCCTAACGAAGCAGCATTCGCAAGTGTGACTCCATTACTGTATTCTGAAGAAAAGTGCTGGTGAAACACAACGGATGCTTCTTGATATTTACAGCGATCATGCTCCATCGAATACCACATGTAAAGAGTTGTATCAGTGATTTTAAAATGGTGATTATGATGTGAACCAGGTCCATGTACATCTTTTCTATTCCTCTTTTTTACCTTTTGGTGTCAAGGATATTAAAAAGAAAACCATTGAATCTATTTGGGATTTAACCTAGCAGGAGATTAGCATACTGAAGTTTAACTTGATCTTCCAAGCTTGTTAGGAAAGGGACAAAGACCAACATCCATGCCCTCAGCAGGATTCGAACCTGCGACTCGCTGGTCTGAAGACTGACAAGACCTCTGCCTTAGTGCTCTCAATCACTAAGCCAGTTATTATAAATTTTGAAAGACAAATTAATCAAATAAAATCATAATTTGCATGATAAATTACTAACAAATAAGTTATGCCTATAGACAATAGAATATATCAGAACAAAGTTATTGTTGAAATGGAAGCACCACAGAACAAAGCATAGTAAATACACGACAAAGCTAGGACAAAAAGTTACATGGACAGGAATATCAAATCAACCAGAATGACTTATGAAGACAAGGATAATTATGTAATATTCTCATTATGTAAAAGTAATTCATTATTAACCATAAGAAAGTAAAGTAATTTATAAAAAATGAAAAATTATTAGAAATATATCACAGATTCAAGCTAACTAGAGTAAAAAGTTATCAATACTGTGATTTTTAACATCAAAGACTGAAGTAGTGGAATATGCTGTCCTCTTTAGCAGGAAAAAATATAGATTTCTTATGAAACTAGACTGAGATTTTCACATTTAATTAGAGTTTTTCATTTTGCTATATTTCAAATTTCAATATCACTTATTTGCATTGAGCATCAATAAATCTGCAATAAAAGCAGAAATAATATTGCCAAACATCAATGTAAAATAATGCCTACATATCCTGTAACTTTACTGCTGTAACTTGTCAAATATTATCATTTATTAAGTGACAGTAAGAAAACTATATCCAAACAAGCATTTTTATTCTCTTGAAAACAGCTTTGTGTTTTGAAAAGGTTTCAATTAAAGCTTTAAAATAATCTAATCTGGATATAGTGCTTCATCTCATCTTAATGAAAACAGTTATGTATTTGACTATATTGCAATTTGCATCCAAGTAGGGCTTTTTATACAATTTTCCTAAGGCTAATTGTTCCTTCAAATGATTATTACTTGGATAGAAGAAATGTTGTATTTTTTGGTTATGATTTGATAATTTAATATTCCCACAATAAAATAAAATACAAATTCAGATAATCGAGAATTCAAAATCATGCTATGACATGTATGCTAATGCCAATTCAAGTGACGTTTCAACTGAGTAACTGACAACGGCATTGAACTCTTATTACATAATGATCAGTATTAAGAATTCTTATCTCGACAAGGCATCTTAATAATGTTTGGAATTTCTTGCAACTAACTGATAAACTGTCATACAGTTAAAACAAAAACTTGAGATTTATCTTGGAACACTTTTTCAATAAGGATTGTATGGTTGACATGTGACATCAATTTATGTTGGTAACTGTCTTTTGTAAAATTTTTAACAAATATTCACTTAATATACGTTAATGCCAATTTTTCATTCCTCCAAATTAAAACTATTACAGCATCCAATACATTACTAATATTATTTGTTAATTACACATCTTATTCTTATATGTCTAAAATATAATGAATAGCTTATCAGGTTATATATAAATTAAAAAAAACAAAAAAAAAAAAAAAAAAAAAAAAAAAAAAAAGAAGTGTTTTTACTCTGTCCCATAATTTTAAAGGCACATTATATTGCATTTTTTCAATAATTAAGGAAGAAACAGTTGAGAATGCATTATACTGCATTGTTATAACAATATTAATTAAAAGCATCGTTACTGTATTCATGAAGTCGATCATTTTGTTGCCAATTTTTTTCGAATTTTTTTTGATTTTGACTTCAGATTTGGATAGAGCATCAAAAAAAAGTAAGTAAAATTTATAACAGGCACGCATGTCCTATCTATTTGGGAACATGGCCAAAATGATGATTAAATCTAAATACAGAGTGTAAAAAGATATGGCCAAACTTTCAGGAAACATTCCTCACATGTAGAGGAAGAAAATACATTATATGGACATTGGTCGGGAAACACTTTACTTCCATGTTAGAACTCATTTCCTACAACTCTTCATTAATAACATTATTCTTGGGAAACACACAGGAACAGAACGAGATACCACATGAAACTCTTTCTTACAAGAAGTGTTCAAAATTCCCTCCATTAGCTTGGATACAGGCATCAAACCCACTGTCCCATGGAATCTACATGCGAGTTGTAGAAAATGAGTTCTAAATTGGAAATAAATCGTTTTCGGACCTATGCCCGCATAACATATTTTGAGAAATGAAAGGGTTCAGGAATAGCAATGCGGTAGATATTTAATGGAGCCAACACATTTCGAAATAACTTCATCGGGACAAATGGAGGTCTACAAGGTAAGTGAGCCAAAGTTCCGGAATTTATGGTTTACGTCCGCCAATCAGAGGAACTGGACAAGCCAAGCCCCGATTGGTGGGCGAGATAGCCATATTATAGCAAGTGAAATACAGGATTATATAGGATAACAAGTAATCAGCAAATGAAATACAGGATTAAGCGAATAAATAACAGAACTTTTAATTACAATAAATAATAAAAAAGCTAAAAGAGAAAAAAATAAAGGAAAAGGAATCATTGTTGATTGGGTGCATTGTCTCTTCTGTGATACTGCTTATAATGTTGTTTATGGCGTCCAGGATAGAATTCCTCTCGAAGTTGGTTTGCCCATTCAAGATCTTGTTCGGGAATTCTTTTGTATATCTTCTGATCATTCGGGCTTCATGTGTTAGTATTTTCCTATGGTCAGATTCCACCTTGAGAATCAACATTACATCGTTGGTGGTTCCGAATTGGTGTTGTTGCTTAATGAGGTGATCGGCTAAAGCCAACTTAACATCAATGTTCAGCCAATATCTTTTGTGCTCGCTAAATCTCTCCTTGAAAGACCTCTTCATACAGCCAAAGTAGAAGCACTCACAAATAGGGCATACACCACTTTTGGAAAAGTTGTGATTATGTATAGGAGTCGATCTGGGATTTAGAGTGTGCTTGCAGTTGTTGACTGCCTTGAAGGCTACATTGAGACCTCGTTCCTGGAAAATGTTCGTTACCCTGATGACTTTAGGGCCCGTATGGAGTAAAGGCAATGTAGTTCTTGTGGCTAGTCTCTTCAAAGCTCTGTTATTTATTCGCTTAATCCTTGTTGTCCTCTATAATCCTGTATTTCACTTGCTGTAACATGGTTACCTTGCCTGCCAATCAGGGTTTGGCTTGTCCAGTTCCTCTGATTGGTGGACGTAAACCATAAATTCAGAAACCTCAGCTCACTTACATTGTAGAGCTCCATTTGCCCCGATGATGAAGTTATTTCGAAATGCTTTGGCTCCATTGAATATCTACCGTATTGCTATTCCTGGACCTTTCCATTTCCCGATTTACTCAGCAATCCTGACCATTATGCATCTCCTAGAATATTTTCTTCCTCTACATGTGAGGGATGTTTCCTGAAAGTTTCGTCGTACCTTTTTTGTTACACCCTGTATTTTGGAGCCATACCCTGGAGCGAAGGACCAAAATGTTAACTTTAACCACCATTTTGTCCATATTCCCAAATAGATAGGACATGTTGCCTATTAAAACTTCGATGCTCTATCCGAATATGAAGTAAAATCAAAAAAATTCGAAAAAAAATCGGCAACAGAAAGACTGACTTTGACATACAAAATATAGTTTCATTCAAAATATCACAACACATTTGGAAATACTGTAACAGCATAAAAAAATCACATATTATTACATCACTGAAAGCAACATTAACAATTCAAGCAATTATGTTTCAAGACTGCATTTTTTTTTTAAAATTTCATGCTGGATTCCTCTTAGAGAATACACCTACTCAGTTATTAAGACATTAATTTTGTTTGGCAAGTTTTATTCAGTACTTTTAATAGCATTAAGTTTGCTAAAGCAATACAGTGAAACCTCACCTAACAGACACTCCTTAATTACGAACACTTTTTAATTCCCCGGCAGAGGTGTCTGCTATTGAGAGGTTTCATTGTATCTCCCCCTAAAAAGCGGACACCTCTTAATAACGGACAGATTCTTTTCCCCCAGAGGTGTCCGCTATTGAGAGGTTTCACTGTATATTAATTTTACTGAAACGGCATGAGCAAAGAAAGAAAGAAAGAATATTTTTGCATTTGTCTATTACAAAGCTTAAAGGTGCTTTATAGCAAAAACTGATAATGCAAAAGAAGTTCTGAATAGAGATTACAATACAAATACTGCTCTCTTATAATAAGAGAATCAAACAAAAGCTAAAGAAATGATGAAATTACGAGTTCAAATTTGACCATAATGCAGCAGAGGCAATGAGAAACATCAACAAAGCAATTGGAGATATAGTAAATGAAGTAATTCAATCTGGTGATATGACCCCTGTAAATGAACTGCATGAACACTCGGCACCAGCCGTCAAGAACAGCAGATTGCTAATTACAAACATATGAACACATAACATAATCTGCAAAATGTTAACCTCTGCTATCATGAAGTTAACAATTGCAGCTTAATTATTATTGTTGGCAGTTTATATATAAATTCTAGTCATTTTTAGCTTCTCCTTTTCTCTTCAATTTTTTAATACAGTGCTCCCGCTATATAATGGCACTCTACATAACACCAAATTTATAATGGCAAGTCCATATAACGAAGTTTTTTTCCGGAAAATAAAAATTGCAGACTCATTCATATGTCTAACCTAACCTAACCTCATTCATGCCTGCATTTTTTATTTTCCGGAAAAAAAAACTTCGTTATATGGACTTGCCATTATAAATTTGGCGTTATGTAGAGTCCCGGTATATAAAGGGAGAACTGTACTGCGATTTTACATTTTATAGCATTTGAACAAATACAAATTTTTTCCCAAATATTTCTTATAGATTTTGGTCACTATGTAATCGAAACCTTCTAGAGCTAAATCATTAGCTCCACTAAATTAGCTATCCATACACTAAACATCCAATCCACTTCTCTCAGAACATTTCCAACAACCATTTCATCATTAAACTTAACATATTACAAAAACAAGTACAGTACTTAGAAAAATTTTTATTAGTTTCATTTCGTTATTGTTTCAAAGCACTCACCTTTTTCTTCACAGTCAGTTTGTTCATCTGAAGAGCCTTCGCTCGAACTTTCTGAGGAAACTATGTTATTCACTATATTTTGAATTAAACCCAATAGATAATTGTATTCACAAGTATTATTTCTGATTCAATATTCTTAATGTAGGTCAACCATCACTGATCCTGGAAATCACTAATCCAGAATTAGCATAATTTCAAATTCCCAGACCGATGCATCAACCTGCCACTATTGTTCAAAATGCTGCCTGCTGCATAATCACAAAATATTGGCATCATTTGCAAACACAGGCAAGCTTTTGTTAATTGTAATATTTGCTAATTTGTTAATTTGTAAACATAAGATTTCTTTGTTTTTAATTAACCAATTTGTATTGATTAAATGATTAGGTGGTATTCTAATCTAACCACTCTGTAAACCAGAAAAAAACAGTAATCCAGCACTCTGCAGGTTCCATTATTCCAGATTAGTGATGGTCACCCGTATAACATGTTTATTCATTTATGTTTTTACCAATTTTTTTAGATCCGTTCTTCACTTCTGAAAGTGAAGATTCTCTCGGGACTTTCTCCTTAGAAACAAGCTCTGTATTTTCTTCTACTCGTATAGATAAATTCATACTAGAAAACATAAGTAAATGAAATGTTTTCAAAATATCTGCAACATTTTGAATGAAGTTTATGAAAAAGCTAAATTTTTCTACCATTTGAATTTTAGTAACAGTTTCTTAATCCTTAATCCAAAATCTATGAGGCAAGTTTATTTCGGAATATATTTCTAAAATTCGTGGTTCAATATTATTGTAAAGCTCGTTGCAAATAAAGTGTCTCGTGAAAAAGCACGTATTACAAAATGAAAATATTTGTTACCAGAATATACGTTATTCTGTACAATGCAAGTAGTCTAAAATTCAATATTTAAATTTGTTGTCCTTGGCTTGTATGAATAATTGATGCGCTATGGCATGCTGTTGACGAGAGAATCCAATTTATCATCATCACTTCAATTACAAAATTCGTTTATTTTCACAAACCATACAGTATATGGTGGGTTCATATCCTCCACAGCATTCTTTATTATATATCACAGGTTTCCTATAGAATTAAGATCGGAGGAACATGCAAGATAGTTCAGACACATGAATGTGCCGTGGTCAACACAGGCAGTCTTCAGGGTCCACTTTAAATAGCCTGTCTCAGTGAGTATTCACCAAGTTATACTACGATGAATCTGAAGGCTTTCTCTTCATGCTGCCAAATCGTCAAAAGTAGCGTTGAATCACTTTGGGTGGCAGCGAACAATTTGCCAAGGACATCTCATATTATTGCTATCAAACCTTTGGTTGCTTCCACTTCCAGACTTGCGTTTGATGTCCTCTCCACATCTAAGTTTGCTGCAAATTCACGCACAAGTTCTTATGGAATGTTCGTTCTTTTATTAATTGATCATGCATTTTGGATACCTGATTCGTATAACATCCAGATTCGGAAAGTAAAAATTCCACTGCCTCAATTCGAACCAGGGACCACGGGGACGATGGCTACGTAGGCTCTACACAGAATGCTATCTTGAACTGTGCACTGAGACTTATTGTCTGGCTCATCACTGTGACAGCTGCTGGTGATTTGAGCCACTGTATCCCTTCATTCACAGCGAACAATGCGTACTAGTCTTCACTGCCCTCTGGATTCAATGCACTGTGGAAGACAAATGACAGGACGGCAACTAGTCGTTTCTCCATCCATACAGCACTTTAATAAATACAGTGAAACTTCCTTAAATGGACTACTGACGGGGAAGAACCAAATGGTCCTCTTTTAGAGGTGGTCCCAAAATGTAGGTTCCTAACTCACGAATTTTGCTTATCTGCTATTAAAAATAAAGAAATCTGCTTTTCTTGATAAAATTGTCAAACTCAATTAAAGGCAATGTATTACAATTTTGCAGTACAGTATTTTTTTACAGCATTTATATAAAATGCAATAAAAAATCTGTTTCTTGTTTTTTTAATTAAGTTGTTTATAGAAATAGGATTCCAGAGTTTGCTATGATAGTGTCTTGAAAATGCTTCTCCAGCATCTAAAGATATTTCAAAGCAGGGTGCTTTGTTGCTTCTTCTTTTACATAATTTTTCAGAGTTTTAATTGCAACAACTGCTTCTGAATCTTCAACAGTGTTTTCTAACAACTCTTCATCATCTTTGTCACTTATATGTTCTTCATTTTCAACACAAACAGTATCCAGATCACTTTCGCCATAACACTTAATGCCCTCAAAAGTTAACTGCTCGATTCGCAATGCACCTGCAATGTTATCTACAATCAGACTGAACCATGAAATCAACTAAATCTTCAGTAGATGCCTCTTCCTCTATATCTTGGATTCACAATATGGCAGTTTTTAAAACACTTGGTTACTGTGTCTTCTTTGATATTCTCCGATGCACGTTTGATCCAATTTATTGCGCCCAGCACCGTTGCATTGCATCCAACGGGGGCAACTTTGAGAAGGACATCACAAAAACGAGGATGAATGTAGATGTGTTCTTAGAAAAAAAAGTATTTCACATCACGAGTTCCTTCTCATGATTTTCCTGTTACGTTATACCAATAAAAATCATTAGGAAAATAATTTTTTACAATAGTTGTCTTTGTGTGTGTGATGGTGCACTATTTACAGATAATAGCCTGCAATTCCCGTTTCGTTCTGCAGCTCATCAAACTTATGCATCTGTTTGCCATAATTAAATTCAACATTTGCTGCTGTACATGATGTTGAAATTTTTCCTGTGCGAGCACATTTGGCTGCAGTTCTCTGTCCACTGCTGAACTTGGCCAACCAGCAAAACACAGTTCGCCCTGACGGTGTCTTTTTTTGTCTCCACACACCGACACAATACAACGATGGATATCACCTCCTGGAATCCCTTCTTTCCACAAAAACCATAATGTTGTGATAATCGCCTTCCATCTTTGCTATTTATACGTGCACTGACAGCGACAGAAAGAATTCCCACCCTTAATCCTTTAACCAACTAATAGCGTCATCTGTGTATTTCACATTTCTCAAAACCCCTGCTGTACATTTCTTGGTTTTTCAATGTCATGCAAAGTTTGTTTACGACATGAGAGGGCTTGTGTCAATCGTTTTCATAGGAGCAAATTGTCTTACTTTATTCAATTTTTTTCAGCCAAATTCAAACGTTTATAAAAGTTAATAATTGTCAAACCAAGTTATTAATTTTTGTTTTTATGAAGAATCCATTAGTAAGAATTTAAAATTAATCATACTATTAATGCACTCTCCCCACCCACAATATTAATAATTAAAATTAATAGGTTAAAAATTAAAATTTTAATGCCTTATTATTTCAAAATCAAAACTGGAGAGAGATTATTTCAGTAACTGAAATTTCGTATTACGGAATCTTCCCTAAAATCTATTTTTAATATATTTGTGTTAAAATAGATTTTAGGGAAGATAATGGTACCCTTAAGAAACAGATACACTAGGATTTTTTTATCGTCCGTACATAAAGAATAAAGTAAAACAAATTTTCAAACATGTAAATGCATACGTTATATCAGCCTTGTAATATGCAATGAGTGAACAGATTAAACTGCAAATCACTGATAACAATTAAAATCTGCATAAGATCAGGTTGGTTGGTTTGGTTTGTTTGGTATTAACGTCCTTTTCAACTGCTATGGTCATTTCAGGACGGCGTTATAGGGGCCGCAAATTTTGCCTCGCAAGGGTTCTGTAACGTGCAGCCGGCAAACGACTACACAGGGCCAATGGCTTTACTTCCCTTCCGAAGGAAGTGCGCGATCTCAGGATTTCCCCCTGAAAAATCCTCCTCGTCCTCGGTCGGGATCGAACCCGCGTATGCATAAGATCAGGCAAAATAAAGTCATGGCAGTATATACATCTATACCTATAATAAAACTGTAACTGATCCAGTGTCTGTACATAGAAAATATCTAAGAAAATCTTATGCGACAAGTCTTACTAACACTAACAGTAGCCAAAACAATCATTTTTAAAATTTCGTCTCTCTGTCTGCACGTTTGTTTGTTACCTCATCACGCAAAAACTACTACACGAAAATTAACACGGTTTTCATAATTGCATTGTTTTATCTGTAACTTAAAAAAATCGTACATGATTTTTCGTGATATGCCATCTAGAAGCCGAATTCTAGGCTAAACTCTCTTAAGCTGGTAGTTCTATACCAGCTGGCATGCAGACAAGGTATACTTTAGTTTGCAAAACAAATAACGATGGCGCTACAAGCAAATTAAAACATGCTATTGTTTGATTTGCCGTGAAAGTACTTAAGTGAAACGTTGGTTGCCCACGCGCATGATCTTACAGAACTGGGTGTATCTACTTGCTTAACTGAGCACGGTTGCTTTTTGATGACCACTGCAATTGTTAACGAACTACTATTGTACATATATTCTATTATGCAAAGGTTATTTTCAAGTACCATACATTCATATATAAAGGGGTGACCAAAAAGTAAAGGTTACAAAACCTGCAGTGAAACGTGTACATTTTATTTCATACAACCAATACACCCATACACCCAACTGATAGTACATACATTAGGTTACTTTTTGACATAGTCTCCATATCGGTTTAGGCACTTGTCGGTTCGTAGGATGAGTTTGAGTATTCCCTCCTGGAAAAAATCCTGTCCTTTCATGTTCAGCCACGTTGTTGCGAAGTGTTTCACCTCCTCGTCTGAAGCGAATCATCGGTCTCCTAGGTGCTCCTTCAAGTGAGGAAAGAGGTGAAAGTCACTTGGAGCGAGGTCCAGGCTGTAGAGAGGGTGTTCGATGATGTCCCAGCGAAACTGCTTCTGGACTGTATGAGGTCGACATTACAGTCTCTCCGTAAACCTCTACCAGCTGCCAGTGAATTTCAGCCGCAGTTACATGTTTCGCCCACAGAAATCAAATAACTGAGCAGATTTCTTCACGAGGCCAGTTTTCCAAACGAGTTGCCATTTGTGCTAACCTACAACTAGCACTGTGGGGGGCGGGTGGCTGAAACTCTGCACAGTTGCCGAATGTATGTATTAGAATTACGACACACTACTAATTTCTCTATAACAGACGAACTCCAGGAATATCAGCCTTGTAACTTTAGTTTTTGATCACTCTTCGTACTTAACAACTTTTTAACTATGTTCCGGTTTAGAATTTTTAAACATCCACGCAGACAAAGTCGTGGGTAACAGCTAGTATCTAATAAAATTTATTATTCAAGAAAAGCTTTTTCACATGATTTCTCAATGTATTCTTGAAAATTGAAGTATCTGCACTTCACCCTATGTATACATTTAAGCTGAGTCACATGCTAATCTTCAAAATGGAGCAATTTCAATGTCAAGCAAGATTTCAAAGGTTTAGCTTAATGTCATAAACAAATATTTCAAATAAAAAATGGAAAAACTAGGCACCTTGGGATTTCTGCATCTAAAGAATCATTTTCATCGATGTTCAAGATTTTCTTCTTTGTTTGATTATCTGTGGTGGTTTTTGAAACACTTCTAGTTTTATCACTTGACGATTCATTTTTTTTCAACTTTTTATTTTGAGGTTGCTTGTTTTCCAAAAAGTCTTCTATAAAAATAGTTATATTATTATGTATAAAATATCTTAACATTTTTTGGAATTATGATAATATTCATGAAAACCTTATTTTAAAATGAAATTATTAGAGAAATTAATGTTTTTACCATCAGAAAAATCGTCGTCATCTTTTGCAAACTTGGAATAATCTACCGACTTTCTAGCTCTGTAAAATGAAGAAAAACTGAAATTCAAGCAATTTGATATTCTTTCAATCTTAAAAATCTTACTTAAATTAAGTAATACATAATATTAAAAAAAAATTCACATCTGTTTGCCTATATGTCCATCTTAAAAGTCTAACACACCGTTAAAATATTTCAAAGACTAGTGTTGCTTATACAGTATGCTTTTATTGCATTTCAAAACCTAACCTAAACACCTTTAGATATTTTCAAGATGTTTGTTAACAATGAAGATTTATGAAATATGAATGTTTACATTAACCGAAGAGTGTATATCTGATATACATTTTGTTTCCAAAATTTACACGATTGCAATAATTATATTTCCCCATTTTTTTTTAATATTCAGGTACAGTGGGGTTGGTTATAAGCTAAAACTTCTTTTTAAAAAAAATTTGGTCGTGATGTTAAGAAGTAATCACTGAAGGATACTCTGAAGACATATACTCATTTAACCCTTTCACTGCGTAATTAAATTTCATTTTCATTCTTGACAAGATGAAATTACCCACTTTTCGGAGCATAACAAGACTTTTAAAGCATATGAGATGAATCTGATTTCCGCAGGTAAAGGTAATGAAATTTTGTGTGCATGGAGGAAGAAAGAGCAAAATTGATATATAAATATTTTAGAAGGAAACAGAAAAACATTTGAGAGATGAAGTTGTAAAATGCCTTTAAAATATTATCTCACATTTATATGTACATGTAGAAGACATACTGCGGCTGGAATGTAGTGGCTTTGTGCAAGGCAACACTATTTTATTGTATAGCGAAAAATTGAAGCTATTTATTATTTTTATCATGTCTGTCTGTCTCCTACATTTTTTGAAGTAAAAGATTAAAATTTGAAATACTGCTTACAATGCACATGTCCTATTTTACTATTTAGTTTGGTTTTGATTGGCCCATTGGGGTCAGAGTTATAGGGGTGAGAGCTACAGGGGACAATCCGGTCCAGATTGTATAAAGGTAGATAAAAAAGTGAATTTGGTATGCATATTCATCTAGGCAAGA
This sequence comes from Rhysida immarginata, assembly GCA_023313115.1. Classification (NCBI taxonomy): domain Eukaryota; kingdom Metazoa; phylum Arthropoda; class Chilopoda; order Scolopendromorpha; family Scolopendridae; genus Rhysida; species Rhysida immarginata. The sequence goes on along the minus strand of JAHWFO010087465.1, from coordinate 1,094,594 downwards.
TCTACATTACTATGAAATTTGGACTGAATTCTTCCAGTGAGGTTAGAGATGTGTAAATACTGATCACATGGTCTTTACAACAACAGTATTAACCTTTTCAAAAGGCAACATATGGCATGTGATATATCATTCGATCAAAAATGATGAAAAACAAAAGAAGGTAGAGTTCATTTCCATTTTCTTAATACTACATTCGAGAAAATCAATTTTTGATTTAAAAATTTGATAGTATAACTAAAGTAATTGTCAATATGAAGTCAATATTTTTTCATGTCAGCGTAAGGAGAAGAAATTGATACTGGTGTCCGATCCAAAAATAAAAATTTGGAGAAAACCCCTTATCGTTTTGTTTATTTTTGAGAGCAACTGAAATTCAACTCATTCTATCGATGATATCTTTCTGAATTTTCAAGATATTTGCTTGGGCTTTTTATAAGAGTAGCTCTATACATTTGGCTAATAAATTATGCAAAAGACAATTTGGTAACGCATGTGCAGTTAAACATTATTTAGTAAAAATGCTCATATTTCATCAAATATTTAATATTTTTCTATTCTGATTACAGGGTATTGTCTGTACTGTAGTTTGTCAAGTTTCCTGTAAATGGCATTGCATTGGGTTGAAAATCCTGCGTGTTATAAACAAAAAACTTACGAAAACATTTGGACCTTTTTAAAGAAACCTTTATATCTCCATGAATATACGTGCTATTCTCATACAAATGAACACAGAAAAGTAAAACAATCCTCTTAAGCATATGCTACAGCTACAATGCATTTCAAGCATTATTTTTTACAGGATGATTCCAA
>JAHWFO010087465.1:1072628-1085012 GCA_023313115.1 Rhysida immarginata | reverse complement strand
TAGCAATTATACTTCTCAGGATCATTTCTATAGGAAATATCCCGAACCTATCCGTCTAATTGCTGCCTTACGTTCAACCACGATGAGGAGTTGTAACGTTTCTCTCTGAGCGCGAAGCAGTTCGGGTGCATGCTCTTGGCCGTGAGCTTGCCTCGAACATTGATGACCGTTCCCTGCAACTCAAGGGTTAAGGGGAGGGGAGAAGCGTAGTCTGAGTGGTCGAACCATATTAACTGGGAATAGTAAAATCATCTTACCAAGATGGGAATGGGGTCCAATGTTTTTATAATGATAATAATTTTGCTATTATTAAAGTGAATACATTTTCTACATTGGAAAACGTTTCAGAGCAACAAAGTTTCTACTTGTGGTTTTGTTTTTTTTTTTAAGACGTTATAATTGACTATAATTGGGCACTTTATTCTTTTCTTTACAATATAATACAATACTTCCTCAATCCCCCCTCCCATCCGCCACTTTTAACAACCTTGAAGTCGTTTCGTCGTTTTTGTCCATTACTTTTTGCGTGAAAAACTACCAAAAACTTGATTTTGAGTTGAATTCTCTCGTCTTTCCGAGATCTTCAGTTTGGAGCAAAACAGCGCATAAGGTAGATGAACAATCAAGTAAAACAGCACTTTGGATACGATATTCATAATCAGCGATAAAAGAAATATTCATTTCATATATCATATATCCCAAACCTTTAAAAAAGTGCGGACAGACGGAAATACAGACTTCAGTACGAACTTTCTAAGTTCTTCCCATTGATTCTGTTTTTGTTTTGATTCTTCTGTTGCCTACCCTTTAATTTCAATCAATCGCTATGTTGAGGCGTTGCCATGGGGAAGGTAATAAATACCAAAAATTAAACTTTTCAGTTATTAATTAGAAAATGGATGAAAAATCCTGCGACCTGGATTCAAACCAGGAACCTCGATTGTCATGATCGACGCTTCTACCAACTGGCTATTGCAGACCCTTGTACATCCATGCTGTCTTAAAGACCAAGTTATCAGGATGAAAAGCCCAATGGGAGGCGGGCACCCGGTTCACCGATCGTGAATGAATCCTATCCAAACCCCTTATATAAACGTGTTGCAGATCAAGTTCACCCCTTCATGATCACAGTGTATCCTCACGCAGATGGCTCCTTCCAGCAGGATAATGGACACAAGCAATATGGATTGGTTCAAAGAACATGACAGCGAGTTCTCCTTGATAAGTGACTGGCTCACCCCCAGATCTCGATCCCAATTGACTTTGGGATGAGCTGAGAAAGGACTGTTCGCTTCTTGCCTTCACCTCCATCGAGTCTCCGGGAAGTTCTCATGTCTGCATGGGCCAACCTTCCTGTAGAACGTTTTCAGCATCTCATTGAATCCATGCCCAAATGAATACAGGCGGTTTTAAGGGCTAATGGAGGTTCAACACGCTACTAAACAGAAGTACCTAATAAAGCGATACAGGCCCGTAGTCGGGGGGGAGGGGGGGGTCGACGACCAACCCATTCTGGAAAAAGGTCCGACTCAGTGGAATTTTTGAAAATCGACCCCCCGCCCCCCAGATAACGTTCTGGCTACGGCCCTGTGATAGTATCTTATTGAGTGAAAATTATGCAGTTGGCTCCATGCCAATTAGCCAAATAGAACAAGAATCCAAATAGGCTGCACTGATTTCCCTTGTATTGTTATACAATGTATATTCCATCTATTTTATGTTTTTTCTTTTTATATATTTAGGGGTTTTATTTTATTTTGAATGTGAAATGTCAGAATACATGGGAACATGTTCTGCAGTGGTGCATCAGGAAATTACTCCAGCAATGGTGGTCATGTCATTCAACTGCATGGACAGTTTCTTGCTGCCACATGATGACGGGTATGCACCTAGACCGTATGAAATTGCTCATCATGTTGGACTATGCCCAGCGATCACTGGTATGCATTCCGATGTTATTCCGAACACCATAGAACCCATAGAAGGTGGGCGGATGAGCATTGTCATTGGACCCATGATGAGTATAAACTGTCTTCTTCTCTGATGAATCAAGGTTCAATCTTCATCCTGACAATCATTGTGTCCTGGTCTAGCGTGAAGGAGGACCACGGGAGAATCCAGGTTTCAAGCGAGAAAGGGACTCCTTCGGTGGTGGTGGAATAGTGGGGGCTGGCATCAGCATTAATAATAGTTGTCATTAGAAACGGATTTCTGTCAGATATTGAGATGAGATTCTGCACCCTATAGTGGTACGCTATGCTGGAGCAGTTGAAAACAAGTTTCTTTTCATGGACGATAATGCAAGGCCCCACCGTGCACATCTCGTCAACACCATTCTTCAGGAGGCAGGAATCAAATGCATGGACTGGTGTTCACGTCTTCCAGACCTGAATTCCACTGAACATGCTTGGGACGCACTAGGAAGGCATCTGGCGAACCTTCCAATGCCTTCTACAACACTTCTTGAGCTGGAAATTGCCCTGGAGCAAGAGCAGCAGAGGATCCCTCAAGAACTGCTGGACAATCTGATCTTGTCCATGCCTCATCGCCATCAGCATGCTTTGGCAGTCCAGGTTGACCATACATCCTACTAACAGTCAGCGTGTGGCACTCTCGTCCAATTTGATATGCTTCTGTTCAGCCTCACCAATGTCACTTGGTACTCAATCACGATAATTGATTTTGCATCTCATTTGCATAATCGGACAACTTTCTTTGACTTGTTTGTTTTTCTGATGTTCTTTTTAGTAAACAAAAACCAAATGCTGCTTTTTTATCTCTTCATATTCATTTTGAAATATCCCCAAATTTTTGTAAGCAGTACATTAACATGGGACTTCATTTTTGTGTAGGCCTATTTACAAAATTTGCAACGATTCCTGATTACTACTCCAGGAGGAAGCCAACTAAGAATAACTATACAAGAATTAATAAGTATGTCCACTGTCGTGCCAAAAGTTCTGTCCTACAAAGCAATGGGCAACACAGAGTTGGTTTATGTAAATTTCGCGAACTTTCTGTTTATATGAGCCTCACCTGCTGAATGCATATCAAAATAGTTCATTACATTGAACAGTTACGTGGAATGGGACATGAGAGAAAACAGTGTTGCAGTAATCGCTCTTTACAAGTGCAACAAGTCAGCAAAGGAAATTTTTTCTGCTTAAACCTCTGAATTGATGCAGAAATTTGTTTATCGTACTATCAAACGACATAATGGCATCTCCGTGTGGATGACAAAACGAGGAGCGGTCATCCCTGCACTTCAAGAACTCCTGCAGCTATTAAAGCAAGGCACGAGAGAATTCGACAAAATCCTCCCCACAAAAAGAAAATCTTGTCACAGGACATGAAAATACCAAAAAGAACGATATTAAATCATGAAGCAAGACCTTGGGCTTGGGGTTTATCAAGACAGACTGGCTAACAGCTGCTTTATGTGAAATCAGGACAACGAAATGCAAACGCCTGCTTCAACAGCATGCGGATGGAGGACATCATCGAATCTTGCTTACGGAGAGAAAATTTTTACTGTTGAAGAAAAATTCAATATGAAAAATGACCATATGTGTGCTAGAGTTCTTGAGAAGCCTCTGAGAAGATTCAGGAAGTGCAGAGAGGTCACCATCTGGCGCAGTTGATGGTTTTGGTGGGGAATGGGTTACGACAGGGTGACTAAATTGTATTTCTGTAAACAAGGTGTCAAAATGAAGGCTGTGAATTACCTAATGGATATTTGAGAATAAGTTAAGCCTCTTAACAATAGCTTGTTTCCTGAAAAGCAATGATCTTTCAGCAGGCTCTGCATCCACCCACAAGACCAAAGCCCTAGAGCGTTGGCTTCAAGAGAATTTCCGATTTTATCGCTGCAGAAGATTGGCCTTCGGGAAGTCCTGATCTTAACCCCTTTGACTATCACCTTGAAACATTTTGGTGGAGAAGGTTTGCTCAATGCCCCACCCCAATATTGAGAGCTTGAAGGCAGATCTTGTTGCTGCAACAACTTCCATACCCTTGGAGAGAGAGTGTGCTGCCACTGATGAGTGGCCTTACTGTTTGAAGCATTGTGTATGTGCTAAAGATGGCCATTTCATTGCATTTCATTTCATTACAGCATTTTTTTGCAACGATCATTTCTAGGGGAGAAAAATGTCCATTAATTCAGAGATTGTCAGAAAAAAAATTCTAGCTACAACTTGTACGTTTAAGAAACAAATGATGCAAACTTCATTTATACAGTATATGCATAATCCACATGCAAGGAAAGGATCAAATTTTCCGATAATGAATGGAAGGAGAAAAAAAACAGTTTTCAGGGTAGAGTTTCACTCATGTTTATTAAAATTAGTCTGTTCCTGTGGTGAGATTTAAGGATGTAAACAGGGAGTAAGCTTCCTTAGAAATCTCCTTCCAATCTTCCATCCACTAGATCCGTATCTTGAACCCTCCCACCCATACTTGCCCTGAAACTTGAGTTCTGTATATTTACCTGTGGGGTATACATGGGTGCAGGTTTCCAAAATATTTTTTTACATAAAATTGGAATTTCGTGGTGTATACAAGGGTGTGAGGTATATTCAAGAATATACAGTAATTGTAATAATAACATACACACTAATTTAACTTAATAACAGTCTTAGAATTATGGATTATTTCGCTCAAGTAGTGTACTATTCCTTTTCGGAAAAGAACATTTTGCCTGCAACATCACACAACATTACCATAGTTAGCTGATTACGGTAATCCTTAGATTTAACGTAATTCATGCTTACAGCAGTTAATAATTTAACAATTTATCAGTAATGAGAAACACTTGGATTACAATACCTTGTATGTTAACGTATTAGACAGATTTGGTTTCTAATAATAATTGAAACAACACACAACAATGAAGTAATTTATATTTTTATACTTAATATTGTGACTAAATTGAATATTGCATATTAAAATTTCTATGCTATAACATTAAAATATATATAAAAGTTTGTTAAATTTAGGATCTACTGCAGTAATAAATTTAACTAGTCAAGATTTCTGTGGAATATTTAGACTGAATAATTAAAATTGCATGCATTCAATATTTCATTTATTCTATTCTTGAAGCAAACTACATTTTACATTTCATGTATAAATAAATTACTATAAAATTTTTATAAAAATAACTTATTAATAACTTATTTCTCAACTTTAATTCTAATTATTTTCTATGAGTTTTTTCAAAAAACTGATTAATTATACGGTTAACACTGTCTGGATATTTTTTCATGACAAAATGTCCACCACCATCAAAAATATGGGCTTCAGCCACATCTGCAACAAAAGAAAAATTTATTTATTTAAAACAAATCAATTTAACTTAAAAATGTTTCTTAAAAAGCAAACTGTATAAACAAATATAAAAAATACACACAAATGTATGTGGATGCACTTCTGAATATTCCTTGCTCTCTTATGTAATATTAGCTCAAAATATTTAGAGAATACACTGAAACTTTTCCGTGATTTTATCAACATACACTGAAACTTTTCTAGAGAGAATGGGGAAGGGCAATGGCCAAAATTTAATCTAATCTTTTGTGCTGTTTTTTTCTTTCAAAGAGTATTTGAATAAGCTGGGAAGAGAAGGCTAAATTGGTCAGGAGCTCTGTATTCCAATATATAATACGAGAGAAAGTCAGTAAGTTATTAATGGATATAGAAATGAAACAAATACGAGTACTGATTTTTAAATACTTTTATTTCTCCGCATAATCTCCCTGTCTCTTCAGGCACTTGTCCCATCTTTACACAAGCCCCTCAAAACCAGTAAGATAAAATTCTTTAGGCTACTATCTGAACCTGGCAATGACTTCCCTTTGTACAGCTTCATCGTCAGCTGAAAGATGATGTTTAAGAGGACCAATCAAATGGAAGTCGCGAGGAGCAAATTCTGGGCTATATGATAAGCAATATGCCCTCATAATTCCAGAAGACTGAACATCCTCTTACTGCCAACAAAACAACTGAGATGCTAAGGAATTTCAAGTGAAAAGTCCTCCAGCATCCTCCATACAGCCCTGACCTTGCTCCAAGCAACTTCCATTTGTTCAGTCCTCTTAAACATTTTCTTTTGGATGAACACTTTCCCTACAATGAAGCTGTTCAGTCCTCTTAATCAAAGCAACGATGAAGCTGTACAAAGGGAAGTCAGTGCCTGGTTCAGGCAGCAGCCCAAAGAATTTTATCTTATTTATCTTAAATGTAAAGGGAGATTATGTGGACTAATCAAAGTAGTTTTCAAATCAATACTCATATTTGTTTCATTTCTATATATAGGCGAAATTTTATAATTAAAATGGAATTTACAGATTCGCCTGTTGTGGCACCGTCGTATGACGGGCTTTAATACTAGTATATTAATAAAAAGCAACATTTAAAAAAAATCTGTAAGATCCAATAAATACTTACTAGCTTTTGAAGCTGGACGAATAAGTTCACCACTTATGTCATAATGAAAAGCATCATCAAGCTGGGCACCAAATAAGTGTACATACTCTTCAAAGCGATCTTTACCAACTACATGGTCAGTTTCACTATATATTATGGCAAAAGGAAAATGCTTTATAGCCAGGTTTTGAACACAAGTTTTACACTGAAATATAAACAAGAATAATGTAAGATTTATTATTTTTTTTACAAAGTATTTTATATAATTTTTTTAAAAATCATTGCTAAATCATGTAAATAATGAATCTAATATAAATTATATAAAAATTTAAAATTAATTTGGAGAAGCTTTATAAACACTAAAAACTTTAGGGGTCGTGCATATTTACGTAATGCAAAACTGAATCATTTTTAACTCTGCCTCTTACTAAAGCACGTCGGGATCCGTCCCATCGATCATTACATAATGCTGTACTTGACTCGGCCGCCCCCCCCTTCCCCGAATAATTTCTAAAAAAAGACAATTTTCAAATGGTTATTTTATTAGAAATTGTTAGCAAAATTACTGAGCAATTGGTGAGGAAACATCATATTTTATAGATATCAATCATAAAGCTCATGTGCAATAAGATAGAGACAATTTTTACATATAAATTTTCTGTATGGGGAAATATCAAACTCAGTCATTAGAGTACTGGTTTGAATAAAAGCAGGTACTCTATTTCAAAGTACCCAATGATATCAGACTCTCGGTAGGAGGCATGCACTGATCTGTGACGACCAATAATCAAGGAAGGTGTGAACTCGGCACTATGGAGGGTTCAACAAAAATTTTGTCCTTTTAACAAAAATGAAGTTAGCCATTCTTTATACATTTCTGGTCACTGAACACGGAAATCACATTTAAAATTACTCGTCTAACTCAAATTTCCATGTAAATCTACCATTTGTGTTTCACATTTATTTCAATGGGATGTGATGATAGCAACAATCATAAATCAGCACGGCAAGTATTAAATCATGGTCCGTATGAATTGATTAATGAGCCTTCACTTCATGCATTACGTGATCATAGTGAAAAGGCAAGTGAACTGGATCCATACAGCTTCTTTTGTTCACGGGTGCTTATGTACCAACTGTGTCAGTTTCATTGCACTGTGTTTCTGTTAGAGTGTTGATTAGCGAATAAATTTAAATAAGTTAATTTTATTTCATTCACATTTTTTTGTCTTTCTGTTTGAGTGTTGGCTTTTGCTACAGTGAGAATGTCCTACAAATGCATTAATAATGCAATAACTTTCATTTTATTTGCGGCGATATGATTAAAAAGCACATTTTTTGTTTGAAAAAAAAAAAGCACATCTCATGTATTTTCTGTGTGAGACCAAGGTAAATTTTGAACTCCATATCTGCTGTATAACATGTTTATCAACTGTGAATGCTTATGCATGGAAAGAAAGCCTCAATGAGCTTTGCTGTTCCTGGACAGAGTTCCTAACAGTTTTTAGAGTGCCAACAGAAATCTCTGTACAAGCAGAAATCTTGACCATCGTAGAATTACAAAAGACCACAGGAAGATTTGAAAACATTTAAAAATCGGTCCTAATAGGATCCTGAATAACCAATTATCTTTTGATAAAGCCCCCTTGTTAGATGTTGTTCCTGAGATTGTCAATTATCGAATCAACAGCATCCGTATCACCTCAGACACAACCTTGTGAATCCACCATCAGTGCTATAATACTTAATACCTTATTGGTGGTGGATATGCTCCTTCTTTAGCTATTTATTCTATAGTCTTCTTGTTTGCTCCTCTGTAGTTATTTTGTGCCCGTGAATTGAATCTTGTTACCAAATGCATCGGCTGTTATCAAAATTCCCACCAATATTAAATTAATATGCAACATTAGGATTTTATGTTTTTTATTATTATTGTATTTTTTCGAATATTGGTCACATTCACCTTAGACCACAGCTGCAAATTTGATGGTCGAACGAGAAAAATAACGGTTTAAAAGCTGCAATTCGCTTTAGACCGCATACTTCTAGTATCTAAAAAAAGATCGAACTACTTCATTTTAAGAAATAATGAATATAAACTGGAGCTAACATCAGGTAATGATTTTTCCTTCTATTCAGGCCAAGATCAACCAACTCATTAATTCCATATCCAACTGGGGTAAAGGTCTGCAGAAAGCAAAAGGTGTTGCAACAAATTTCTGATATGTATGTGTAAGAAATACGTGTAGCAACGTTTTTGTGCAATAAATAAATGACTGAAGAGCAAGGTGCCTATTTACTTATTGGGTATCACTATACAACTTCAAAAACTTTACAGTTCACTGTTCTCCCCAGAAAATTTTTTCAGATGGTTGGATAGATAAAATAGCCGGGGCAGTCAACAATTAAAAACAAATAAAACATTATCCAGTGTTGTGCAGCTTTTCGTGTATTAAGCCAGGTGGTGGCCCCTTCAAAAGGGTTTGGGGAGAACCCTGCAGTTTAATGTAATAAAATATCCAAATACCAATAGCTTCAATACGGATTACATCCCTGGAAGAAATAACATTAAGTATTTCCCGTGACCTTTTATTACGGTTATTATCTCCTTTGAATTTTATTTGTTTTTAATTTTATTATCAATTAAATCTGTAAATGATATCAGAAAAAATGGAAGGAATTAAATCCATGTTAAAATGTTTTAAATCGGGATAATAAAATATTATTTACCGCTTCATAATTAACATTGAAGAGTGATTCTATAGCAATAGACATATGATGTACATTTGTATTTCCAAACTTGGCTAGTATAAGTATAATTTTTAAATTTATCAAAAGAATAGGGCGAAGTATCCAATTGCGATACAATTGCGTGTGTAATTTCAAATATGATCTTAATCTCATTGCACTAAAAAAGGAAAATAAAAAAATATTTATTTTTAAAATAAACTAATCAATTTTTTCTGCAATTATATTTTAAAAAATTTGTGTTCCAAAAAATTATTTGATCCAGTGTACAATAAAGTTCATCTCACAAGGGAACATTTCAAATTGTTGAGTGCATTGCAAAACCAGACATATTGCATTCTGTAGATCATTAAAAAAAATAAATAAATAAAAAGAAAATAAAAAATAAAGATGAGTAAGCGCAAAATTTTATGTGCAACTGATATTTAATTTCCAAAATTAAGCTTTCTTCCCTTCAATGCTTGAACAGTGGCAAATTTTGATCAGGGAGAATATTAAATTAGTTTTTCTGGTTGACAGACTATTGGAAAGTCATTATTTCGTTTTTTTTCCTCTAGTTTGCTTTGTCCAAATTCTGCAAGTACCAAAAAGATATTCTTTGATAAGTTTACTTTTGAGTGGATTCTGGGCTTTCCTTCTCACTTAATTCCTCGTCTATATACAATACCCATTTCCACAAAAGTTGGGACAGTATGAAAAATGTAAATAAAACTAAATATATATTAGCAAAACTAAAATAATACATGCGTATGAAGTGACTGAAGTCAAATATGTACAAATTATAAATGCTGATCTCTTTTTTGGCTGTATAATATACAATATAATAGTTGGGATGGAGAGAAAAGACCACACCGAAAGCCATAGAAGTGACATGAATATTCTCGAAACTTCTGGAGAACATTACGTCATAACTTTTCTGTCTTTAAATGCAAACTGCAATGTGCAGCCAGTCATTTACATGATAACATGCGTCGAGGCAAGGCAGTGGGTCAAGATATGCGCAATAGAATAATCCAACAATTTAAAAGCAATGTATCTCAGCGTGAAATAGCTAGGAATCTTGGTCTTTCATCATCTACAGTTCATAATATTATTAATAGGTACAGGACAAGCGGAAATACCACAATTCGTAAAGGGCAAGGATGAAGATAATTCTGATTGCTCGTGATTTTCGGGTTTTCAGACATCACTGCATTGAAAATAGACATTCAACAGTGACAGAAATTGCGTAATGGGCTCGAGGATTCTATCAAAAACCTTAATCGCTGAATACCATTCACCGCTACATCACAAAATGTAAGTTGGAGCTCTATTATGCAAAACAAAAGGTGTTCGTAAACACACTGAGAAACGTAGGTGCCTGGCTTGGGCACACACCCATCTGAAATGGACTGACCCTCAGTGCTGAAGTGTTTTGTGGTCCGATGAATCTACATTTATGTTGTTGTTGGCGAAAATCGTCGGCATGTACTGAGGACCAAAGAGGAGGAAAGACGATCTTGCCTGTTACCGACGTGCTGTACAGAAGCCAGCTACAATAATTGTCTGGGGCTGCATGAGTGCCAATGGATTGGGGAACTTTCACATCTGCAATGGCACCATTAATGTACAAGCTTATATTGGAATTTTAGAAGAATATGTGTTACTCTTTTCTCGGTGACTCTTTTTGGACCTGTTCCTTTCCATTTCAACAAAATAATGCTAAACCCCATACAGCTCGCATTACAGGACAGTGGCTACACAATAGATGAATTTGGGTGTTAAAATTGGCCTGCCTGCAGTCCTGATATGTCTCCAATAGAGAATATATGGCGAATTATTATGAGGAAGCTACGTCAACGACGACCCCGAACAGTTCAACAGCTGAAAACTTTCGTACAGCAGGAATGGCAACAAATTCCCATTACAACAATACAGAAATTGGTATCATCTGTTCCTGAAGGCTACAAAGTTTGATCAGAAAGAAGGGAGATATCACACAATGGTAATTTGTCCACAGTCCCAAAATTTTTGGAGTGTGTTGCAACCCCCCAGTTCGCAAAAACCTAATATTTATTACTATTAGTTAAATTTTTGGTTACGAAATGTTTAATACCTATCCAATAAACTATCTTCTTTAGAAATAAAATGAATTAATACATCAGTGTATCAATATTTTTGCTGTGTCAAATGTTTTTACCCTGTCCCAACTTTTATGGAATTGAGTTTTGTATGTATTATTATCATTGATATCTAATGTGATATACTCTATTATAATTTCCTGTTTTTCTAGCTCAAATATATTTTACTGTATTTGTGTATTTTATTAAAATTTTCCTGGGTTATGAAATTAAACATCTTCATTGCCTATGGCTCATTGCACATAAAATTTTGCATGTAGTCATATTTTTCCAGGAATGTTAAAAATATTGTTACTGCATTTGCGAAGTCGGTCGTTCTGTTGACGATTTTTTTTTTTTGAATTTCTTGATTTTGATTCAGATTCAGATAGAGCATCAAAAAGTAAGTAAAAGTTATAATAGGCACGCACGTCCTATTTATTCAGGGAACATGGCCAAAATGAAGGTTAAAGTTAAAATTTTGGTCCTTCAATCCAGGTCAAAGCACCAGAATGTTTTAAAATTGACATTATAACTTTTTATTTTACTTTTTGATGTTCTATCTGAATCTGAAGTCAAAAATCAAAAAATTAAAAAAAAAAAAAATTGGCAACAGAATGACAGATTTCATGAATATGTTAACAATGCTTTTCAATAAGGTAATGAGTACCATGCATACTCAACTGTTTTTTTTTATGCTGTATTTTTTATGCTCTATTTTTTATGCTCAACCCGACTTTGCATTTTAGGAAGATTTTCATTTCGCTCACCTTTGTATATGGTTTGGTTTGTTTGGTATTAACGTCCTTTTCAACTGCCATGGTCATTTCAGGACGGCGTTATAGGGGGCGGCAAACTTTGCCTCGCAAGGGTTCTTTAACGTGCAACCGGCAAACGACTACACGGGCCCAACGGCTTTACTTCCCTTCCAAAGGAAGTGCGTGATCTCAGGATTTTCCCCCTGAAAAAATCCTCGTCGTCCTCGGCCAGGGTCGAACCCGTGTCCTCAGGCATCAGAATGATCACCTTTGTATATGAGTAATGAAACACATGCTGCATTATCAAAATAATAAGAAGGAAACTATTATTGCATGGAATCGTCCGTATAGGA
>JAHWFO010087465.1:985818-1055217 GCA_023313115.1 Rhysida immarginata | reverse complement strand
CTGAAATAGAAATAAGAATAATGGTAGATTTATTATTTTTTTACCAAGTATTTTATATATATTTTTTAAAAATCATTGCTAAATCATGAACATAATAAATCTTATATAAATTATATAAAAATTTAAATTTAATTTGGAGTAGCTTTATAAATACTAAAAAATGTTTACCGACTTCCTCTTGTAATAAAATTCAACAAGATAGAAACAATTTTTACATCAGTAGAATCTCGTTATTATATTCTCCGGTAATACGTTTATCTCGGTTTTACGTTTTTTTCCCCTTGGTCCCGGTCCAGTTAGTGCTACTTCTATGTTAATTTAATCCGTTAATATGTTTTGTTTTTTTTACCCAACATTCGATAATAAGTTTCAAAAATCCAGAGTTTCATCCTAAAAAGTTAAATTATTTCAAGCGTACTCTGCATTTTTCATTCATTTTATCAATCACACATGGTGCACGTGAAAATCTGACTGGTTTTCGTGATTGATTCTGAACTCGACGGTGGTTTATTCGGGGGGAAAAAAAAAAGTAAACGCTATCTGATTGGCTCTGCAGCCAGAGAGAGTGATGACGACACAGCACTTGGCACAGTTGAAAATCTGATTGGTTTTTCATGATTAGTTCTGAACTCGAAGGTGGTTTATTTAAACGGTTGTGTTTCTGCCTATAATCAAGGTCTTTTTCTCTTCGGTCCACTACTGTCTACAAATCATTCATTTCTTCTCCAAATGGGTACTTCTTCCTATGCGAATCTTATTATGGGCGGGATGCATAAGATTGCAGATCGGACGAAGAAAGTGATCAGGATGAGCCTGTACAACCGTTAGCACCCTCACACAAATGTATGATGACATTATGGAAGATTTGAAACTTTATTTACTTTATGGCAACAGGGCCGCCGCCAGGGGGGGACAAACTGGACTCTAGTCCGGGGCCCCAACGGAAGGGGGGCCTCGTCAGCCACGCTTGATCAGGCACGAGGCAGAGCCCAGAGGGGCCCACACGTAACCAGTTGTCAGGGGCCCAAACATTTCTGGCGGCGGGCCTGATGGCAAAAATGTAAGTGAAGATCTTTTTCAACTGTACACGAAGGTGAATAGTCTTATCACTGATGATTACATTAAATCATGTAGACAATCGACATTAACGAAATTTTTTCCAGGACATAATGAATAAAGCTTCTTATATGTAATGAAAATCATTTAGGTACAGGAAGAAACGGAGCCAGACACTGGACACGGAACGACAAGAATAGCAAGAAACCACTAATCCACATCAAACTTTTATTCGAACGAATGTGGATTAGTGGTTTCTTGCTACGTTCGAATAAAAGTTTGATGTGGATTAGTGGTTTCTTGCTATTCTTGTCTTATCATTTAGGTACTTATTTCACGGGGTTTCTGGTCATTACTCAATAATACGTTATCTCGTTAATACATTTAAATCTCTCGGTCCCTTGAAAAACGTAATAACGAGATTCTACTGTATAAACGTTCTATATGGGAAAATATAAAAACTCAAGTCATCAGAATACTTGCACGCCATATTCAAATATGCTAATTGTTACCATAAATCCCTAATAACCCTCTGTATAACTAATTAATCAGATCTAAAAAACAGAGGTCTGCTTAAATTTGAGAAGTTTGTTTTTCCTATAAAAATATCCAGAAAAGGGAGGGTCAGTTTAAATTTGGCCCAGTTTCTTTTTGGGTAAATATGGAAAATGTTGTTTAATGGTGACTGTGCTGTGCTGCCCTAGTGACTTCCAGTGATACCAAATAAGTAAATAGACACCCCACATTTCAAGTTTATTCAGAAATAATTGTGAATGTGCACTTACAGGGTGACCATTATTGAGCTATATGGAAAAAAAAAAATTTGATAACTTTTGAACAATTGGAGAGATTCAGTTAAAATTTGCGGTTGATTGCAGGGCATGTTGGGATATTTTTGGAACATGTACACTCATTATTGTTCATTTTTCGTTGATTTTAGAAAATGACCTCATCCCAATTATCCAAAGTGACCCAGATTTCGAAAAGATGTGGTTCATGCAGGACTGAGCATAACCCCATCAGACCAATAAAGTGTTTGAAGTCCTGGAAGAGCGCATTCTAACTTTGGGGTACCCAGAGGCCACTGGAATAGGAATCGCTTGGCCACCATATTCTCCTGATCTCAACCCTTGTGACTCATTTTTGTGGGGCAATATTAAAGACAAAGTTTGCGCAAATATCCCCGGAACCATCGCCGAGCTCAAAACAGCCATTAGGAGGTCATCGAAAGCATCAATATCTCGGCACTTCAGCGAGTTTTGCAGAATTTTCCTCTTCGTCTGCATCATATCATAGCCATTGATGGCAAGCATATCGAACATATCATAAATTAAATCTGAATATCTATAGTTACTTTTAACATTTGAATAAAATTTTTGAATTCTGTAGCTCAATTTTGAAAATTTGATTTTTTATTTCATATAGCTCAATAATTGTCACCCTGTATATTTTACATTGCTGTTTGCAGTACCTTATTCTCTCTCAAAGAAACCTGCCTCGAACATCTGGTACCATAGAATTGAGTGATTTTCAACAAGGGCTTATTGTTGGACGATACAAACATAGCGTCAGCCAAAGGAAAATCTCCCACAAACCTCAGATTCCACTGTCCACTTTCAACATGGGTTATTACACAATTCAAAACCGTCAATCTGGGTGGATTTTCTGTTATAGTGAGGAGTGTCATTTGGAGCACCAGGTGATCAGAGGTCGTGGAATAAATAAAGAAAAAAAAAAAGAAAAAAAAAAAAGAAAAAAAAAAAAGAAAAAAAAACCCCACACAACCATTTTGGTGAAGGGTCTATTGCCAATATTTTACAGTGGGGTTCTTGACAAAACATCCATTCTGTTCATGGAGACTGTGCTCCTTGTCACACTGCTTGAAGAAAGTAGGCTTGGCAGGCACAACATGGCATCCAGAAACAACCATGGGCCAGTCAGTCACCCGATATGAATGTCATCGATTACATCTGGTGTATGCTTGATTGTACTGTGAAAAATCATTCACAAAAACCTGCTTCAGGTGCAGAACTTTTCAAAGGTTTGCTTTCCGAGTGGAACAAAATTCAACAGGCTGAGATTGCCCAACTCATTGATTCCAAGCCCAACCGGGGTTAAAGCTTTACAGAAAGCAAAAGGCATAGAAACAATGTTCTGATGTGCATGTATAAGAAATAAGTGTAGCAAATAGTTTTTGTGCAATAAATAAATGACTTGAGAGCAGGGTGTCTATTTATTTATTGGATATCACTGTAAAATTTCAATAACTTTCCAGTTTTATGTAGTGAACCCATCCAAATAGCAGTAACTTCATTACTGATTACATCCCTGGAAGAAATAAAGTTAAGTATTCCTTATGAACTTTTATTATAGTTATTATTTCCTTTGAATTTTATTAGTTTTAATTTTATTATCAATTAAATCTGTATTAAAATGTTTTAAATCAGGATAATAAAAAATTATTTACCGCTTCATAATTAACATTGAAGATTGATTCTATAGCAACAGACATTTGATGTGCATTTGTATTTCCAAACTTGGCTAGTGTAAGTAAAAATTTTAAGGCCATCAAAGAAATAGGGCGGAATATCCAGTTACGATATAATTCTGTGTGTAATTTAAAATATGACTTTAATTTCATCACTCTAGAAAAAGAAAATAAAAAAAAAAACATTTATTTTTAAAATAAATTAATCATTTTTTTTTTTTTTTTGCAGTTGTATTATTTTTAAAAATTTATGTTCCAAAAAATTATCCGATCTGGTGTACATAAAGTTCATCACACAAGGAATAATGTGACTCGACTCTATATTTAACTAAAGCCAATTTAAATCATAAAATGATTTTATCAGAAAATTTGGTTGAGATGCTTTTATAATTTATGTCCTCTGAATCCAACAAATTACTTTTACAATGATGATTTTACACATTATTCTGTTGAACATTGTTTATATTTTAATTTCAAGCACGATCTAGAATACAATGGTCTGAAACCTCCATTGTTAATCCACCAATCACGAGTTTTGAGGACGGAGGGAAGCAGACTATGATTAATGAAGAGTTGATATGATGTACTCTATTATAATTTCCAGTTTTTCTAACTCAAGTATCTTTTACTGTATTTGTTGATTTTATTAAATTTTCTTATGTTGTTGAAATTAAACATCTCCATTGCCTATGGCTTATTGCATATAAAACTTTACATGTCACACTTTTTAAACGATGTTAAAAAAAACTAATTGTTTTTTATTTTGACTTCAGATTTGGATAGAGCATCAAAAAGTAAGTAAAAGTTATAATAGGCATGCATGTATTATCTATTCAGGAACATGGCCAAAATGGAGGTTAAATTTAAAATTTTGATTCTTCAATCCAGGTCACAGCACCAGAATGCTTAAACTGACATTATAATTTTTACTTACTTTTTGATGCTCTATCTGAATCTGAAGTCAAAATGAAAAAAAATTCAAAAAAAATTGGCAACAGAACAACCTAATTCACAAATACAGTAACAATGTTTTTCATTTACCATAATATCGTTATGGTAGATAATGCAATACCACACATTCTCAATCGTTTTTTTTTTTTTTTGCTCAACCCGGTATTGCTTTTTAGGAAGTTTTCATTTGGCTCACCTTTGCATATGAGTAATGAACATATGCTGTATTATCAATAAATAAATAAATAAATAAATAAATAAATAAGTAAATAAATAAATAAATAAATAAAAAGAAAGAACCATTGTATGGAATTGTCCCTATAGGAAGGGAAAACCTTTAGGCCTCTTACACACTGGCAATTGGTTGCTGGCAACCAGGCAGTTGCCAGCTACCTATTGCCCAACTGTTGCCACAACCAAATGCGTAAACATTACTATTCTAGTTCTGACAAAAAAAATTTTCTAATGATATATTAGAAGATTTATGGAGGGGGAGGGTTGAATCATTCTCAGCCTCAAGAACAGCTATGGGCAATAGTGTCAAGATAGTGGGGATTGAGGTCGAGATAATGAAGGTTTCTCAAGGGGTGTTTGAGAAGTGAGCTCTTCTTGTAGTTTGCAAAATTTCAAGGTATGAAGAGATTCCTCCTCAGCATTTCAAAGTCAGTTTTTAGTAATCCCAAGGAGTATTTTTTTTTTCTATTTCTGTCGGTGCCATTTGAAACATGGTGGCATTTTGCCATTTTCTTGTAAAAATATCACACTGTCGCATTATATTTACTTCAAGGTGAAAATTGAACATATGTGTTTTAAGTAAGTATTGTTTTGATAAATAAATAATAAAAAAAGGACAATTTTCTTACATCTTAATTTTTAGATCTTTATCTACTTTTCAACATAATTTTGTATTAAGGCACTTATTATATGCCTTTATTTTGTTATATTAAAACCATGCATATGTACAGGCTTAGCAAGAAATAAGTTCTCCATTTCAGAGGGCTGTAGAATGCATTCTATTGGTCCAAATGAGATAAAATTTGAACTACAGTTAATTCAAATGATGCACTTGACATTTATTAAATAAAAAATTTTAGTACCAAAATCCGTCAATAGGGCACATAAACCCATGTCATCTTGCTGTATCACCTTGCGTAGGGCACATTGTGTCATTGGACGTCTTTGTATTCGCTTCATACAATGGGATTCCTTTACAGCTGCAACGGCGTTCTGCTGGTTCAAGTAGAACAATTTTACCATTAGTGCTTTCTCAGGCAACGTAGGCTTGATATGTAGAGCAGTAACTAATGCTCGTGCAGAATCCACAGTCTTTTTATCCGAAGAATAATGCTAATACGCATGCGCTGTAACGCACATGATGTTTCACATTTTCCATATATGCAAAGAAATACCATTTGTGTTAGAGCACAGCTATTGGTGAATATTTGTACCAAAAATTTTTTATTTAATAAATGTCATGGGCATCATTTAAATTATCTGTAGTTCAAATTTTATCTCATTTGGACCAATGGAATGCATTCTACAGCCCTCTGAAGAGGGAAACTGATTTCTTGCTAACCCTGTACTTTAAAATTACAACACATATCTATTTTAACATCATGCTATTCTAAATTGTTACATTTTACACAAAACAACTGTTACTATTGATTTGAAGTTACATTTAAACATTTTATAGGTTTTTTTTTTGGTTTTTTTTGTTAAGCTTAAAACATTATTTGCATCAATTTACCTTAAGTTGTGTGAAATGTATATTTTGAACTGCAAAAATGAAAACTAAATGGTTAACTATATTTTACAATTTATTTTGTTTCAGGCAATGAAGCAGTAAGTAGAAAGTACGGCCTTAACATTTGAAGCCAAAATATAACAATCTGCAAGCATACTTAATTAACCATACTTGAGTGACATGTGCTAATAAACTTGCTAAGCTCCACGTGTAATGTTCACTTTAGGACATCAAATCAAATACAAATGGAGCACTCCATGGTGAGAATCAACACAGGATTTTTCCAACTTTTCAAAAGATTTTTTAACAATACATAAAATAATGGGTCATAATTTCAAATGTTCTACGAGGGTTGGGGCATAAGTCATGGCAACTATTTTTTTTTCTCATAGCTAAGGGATGGTATCACAAAATGTCATATGTCTCGAGGAAACCGTTCATTCATAGTATATTTCCATAACACCAGATGGCCCTGTGATTTCCTTTTGTTGCATAGAGAACAATGTTAAATCAGTTCTTAGTCAACCGCCGTGCAGGATGGATGTAACCAGAGTTGAACAACACTCAATATAGCCAGTCTCCGCTGGCTTTGGTAAGAATTGGAGCACCCACTATACTCTCCAGACTTTTCTCCATGTGATTTTGATCTTATACGGACGGTAAGGAACCATTACGTGGTAGACAGCTTCGGACACGAATGGACATTGCAAATACCCGTATTGTGCAACAGGAGATGACCAGATTTCCACATGGTGAGAGAAATGGTGAAGCAGATGATATGGGCGCCTGTCACATCATTGGCAGCATACTGTGAACGCTCAGGGGACTATTTTGAGGCCCTTTAGAACGGGTATGTGTGCTGTAATGATTCTGGAACATGAAAGTTGTAATGTTATATCAACTACCTTAATAAACATGAAGAGCAAAATATTTTAGTGTTGCTAAATGTCCATACATTTCCTCCATTCCTTGTCCTTTCATCTATATATTTCGCATTTTCCACCCACGGTCGAATTCTCACAAAAAAAAATAGTTGCCATGACTTATGCCCCAACCCTCGTATATTGTATTTTAAAAAATGAAATTGTTAATTTAAAAAATTAAATTTTCATTTAACCCCCTTACCAAAACAAATAATTTCAGAAAACTCCAAATAGAAAATTCTGTATTTAAATAAATAAAATTAAAATAGAACTCGATAAAATAAAGTAATAATATTATGTTCAGGGATGGGTAAAATACCTCTCCCGATGTATTTCAAATACAAAATGAAGGTATTTAAAAATACAAAATACATTTGTGAGATGTATTTGAAACACAAAATATGTATTTTTAAAATACAAATACTTTTCAAAATACTTTTGTATAAATGAAAAAAAAAAAACCCTACCATCTTTATCTAGAAATAAAAATCACAAAATTTGACTTATGTTGCATACAATTTTAGTTTTTTCATTAGTTTTTCATGTAGTTTCGAGAGCAGTAGTGAGAAAAGTTGAAGATGGTACGAGGAAAAACGAAAAATTATGGTTGTGAGAAAAAGCAATAGGCGGAAAACATTAAAAAATGTATGTTGAGTTCAAAATGTATTTGAAATACAAAATACCACCAAAAAACATATTTCAAATACAAAATAAAATACCTGTCTGTTAATAAGTATTTTAAAAATTACCCATCCCTGTTTATATTAATGGAGTGTTCTTAAAGTAATAATTATTAGTAATAAATAGCAGGCATGTATCAATAAATTGCACTAGCAATCTTTGATCCTTAAGCTATGTGCACGATATATATTCCATGCATAGCATTTCCACGTATTACCACTAGAGGGCCAGAAAACGAAAACAAAAACAGGAGTTTATGAACCCTGCTGAAGTTCGAGGGGTGAGTCGCTTTATGTTTTTGAAAGGACAAAATACAAAAGAAATCCATGAGGAACTTGCATCGGTGTGCAAAGAGAATGGTCCATCATGACATAGTGGTAAGGTGGCACAGCAGGTTTAAGTGCTTACAAGATGAAGAACACACTGGGCAACCTTCACTCTTAGAGGAACCTGCAGAATGGAGTCCCCTCGTGCATGCAAACCGTCATATCAGCATTGCAGCCATTGTAAGAGAAGTTAACATTAATCTAGGGCCAGTATTTAACATAGTACACAATGATCTGAACATGACAAACATTGCCGCCACTGGGTCCGGTGGTTGCGGACACCATTCCACATGCAGCAGCAAAAATGCTTCTACTCAGCAATACTGATCAGGAGGACTTTTATCAAAGATTGATCACCATGGCCAAATTCTGATGTACCATTACGATCCAGAGACAAAGACACAAAGCAAGCTGTAAGAATTCTAGATCACCACCCCACAAAAAAAATTGTCTCATTGTCTGAGAAAGTCATGCCGAGATCTTCTGAGACTGCCGTGGTGTGATTCCGCAGGACCGAGCCTACAACGATAGTACTACTGGGACCTCCAAACAAAGTTGCGGGTTACAATCCAAAAGAATCACCATGGATTGCTAATGAAAGAAATATAGTTTTTCCATGACAACGCTCCCACTCATGCAGCCACTTTAATTTTGCACTGTGCATATTCCCTGGACTTCCCACCTAGCAGCTTCTTCCTGTTTACTGCGGCACTGCAGCACCTCCAGTTTCACTTTTAATATCGATAACATTCAATATAATGTGTCTTTTTTTTTTTCTTTAATACTATTCTTATACAAGTATATTACTAAAGAAACCCGTGCATGGTAGGCAGTTTGATGATGATGAAGACTTCCATTTCTGTGATGAAGGACTTGCTGGGAAGCCAAAGGTAGAATTTAATGGCTTCTGCCAAATGGAACATCAATGGACCAAGTGTATCAGTCTGGGTGGATGTTATGTGGATTCGTTATCAAAACTCAGTTGTGTTACTGTATTCTTTCTTGGCAATAATTATCATTTTAGGAACACCCCTCATACATTTTGTAGCTTTTAATATAAAAATACAACAATAAAAAACCCTGAAATTTGGAATTTGTATTAATAAATCATTACCGTGTTATTGTAAGTCCACCAGGATTGATGAGCACAAGTGATTTAGCAAGCTGGAATTCTGAAGACAACAGAAGAGCTGGGTATGTACCTGCACTGTGCGTAATGATCAAATCGACTCTGAAATAGGATAATTTCTTTTATTTTCATTGCATTTTTAAACAAAAAAAAGTTATTTAAGAATTGCACTGCTACTCTAATGTTATACTACTACAGTCAAAAAGTTCAAGGACTGGGTCAACATGGTACACTTACTTCATACGGCAACAGCAGCAAATGTATAAATATCCACATGCAATTACTCATCAGAAATGGAAAGCAGTGGTTACACAAGAGATCAGTGGTGAAATATATAAGTTTTTAATAGAGTAGTGAAGTAACAATGGTGAAGTGTATTATGTCCAAGTTGGAGATGAAAATGGCAAAAACATGCAAAATTCTTGCCACATCTTGCATACTCCCTTGACTGGCACCTTATAAAGATGACAGTTCTGCAGTGATGGTACAATACAAGGATATAATTATATCCTTTTTAGGCATATGAAACAACTTCAAGGATGACAGTTCTTGTTTAAGAACTCTTGTACCAATGCCGGCCGCATCACCAATTCTTGTTTAAGCCGTATGTTTAAGCACTCTTGGTTTGTTTGTTTTTTTGGGTTTTTTTTTTTTCGGAAATGTTTAGCATCAGTTTTGTGCACTTACATGGGTGATATCGAAAATTGATTATATTAATGAATGTTATGTTTTTCTTAATATAATTTTTTTCCCATGGTCACTGATCGTGTGGCCCTATTGGTTCTTCTTCTACTACACTGTGACGGATTTTATAGATAGACATTAAAAGACAGGAGATTCAATTTACGGTTACATGGAAACTTTAATCAGTGAAAAAAAAAAAAAAAAGTGAATGCTTTAAAAGTGCAAAAAGTAGAAATAAACCATGTTCGAGATCGAAATGCACCAGTTCGATAAACCAATCAATAAAGCAGAAACTGTGACTCACTGGAAAAGGGTACCCTTTCCCAATCAAGAGAGGTCCAACTCTTCTACTATAATGCAAATTATGTGCATTTGTATTGGAACCCCATACGCAACAAAATTTGCTGTACGGTCATTGTTGACACACATTTGGGCAGCACCTTACTTCATTTGGATAGTTCATTCACATCTTCACAGATGATGTTCACCTCTCACAATAATGTGTGGTGCTTCGTAGTTTTCATGCAGTGTATTTGCAATGGTGCCATTTGTCTAATTACAGTACACATTTAATCACAACAGCAAACAAACAAATCACAAACTGCACAGTTTCAGAAATGCTACCATCCTTGGCCCAAAAGCCAATGATCATACCTGTTTGCAGAGCTGATAAATATTTTATTTTAACCACGACAGCAACAATTAATCTGTTTGCAGAATACAAACATTTCACATTTTGTACACCTCAGAGAAGCTCGCACAATGTCTTTTTTTTAATACCTATGCACTGCAGATAATAATTTGGATGTGGTGGTCATAACAATGTAGCTCAACTTACCTATATAATTTTATATACTGTACTATACGATTTAAGTGTGCATAAATTTTATTATTTAACATGGTTTAAAGCATATCAAAAATATGTATAATAGACTTACTTTGGTATATTAAGACATTTTAAAAAATCCTTCACATAATAAGTTTTTTCAATATATGAATGTCTAAATTCTTTATTAACATCAGTTGGTGTCCATCCGTAACCTGCAAATAGAAAAAAAATAAAGTTAACTACAGTTCAGCTGCTGAGATTTTGAAGGATTTGGTTTGATCTGAATATCAAGCAGTAGAACCAGTTTCAAGCTAACAGAATTCTGACATATGATTTGAAGGCTAGTTGAAGAGGAAATGTAATAGCATCGCCATATAGTTCTAAACTTGGTTGAGGAAAATCACTGAATAGTCAAACTAGAGAGATAATCTAGAATGTTTTTTCTCACACGAAAACAAGGGGACCAGAAATGAGAAGTTTATTGTCGGAAACCTTTAATTATTTGAATTATTGGTGGTAGCAATGGCGACGATGATTAATGATGTGAATCTTTTATCCTCATCTCCATAGCTTATCGAGATATACTTATATACTTGAACTGGTGCAATGAATAATGCTCGATCAAATGACGTAGGAAATAAACGAACTTACGATAAAAAGCGAAAGCAGACCTGGAGAGATGAAGTAAAATTTCAACTTTTTTGCACAAAATTCAAGGTCTTTGTCTCATTTTTTAATTTTTTTCAAGGTTTTCAAGCACTTGTAAATGAAACTTTCTTTTTTTTTTCCCCAAGCAGTTTTCAAAGATTTTTAAAAGCACTCGAACCCTGTACATTACATAGTTAAAATTGTAAACTACCAATAATCTAAATTCTTTTTCAGAAAAACTTCAAGATATTTGATATGATATGGATGTTAAATTTCATAACGAATTGATTAAATTCTTACTTTGTTTACATCCTGAACAGTTTTCGAGATTTGGCCAAAGAATGATGTTGTAGTCTATATCTTGAAAACAGTAAATTATTTTAGAGAGATCCAACTTGTGTCAATAATTAGCCTACTGAGTGTTAAGAAACGCTCACCAGTGATCACTGGCTTGACCAAAGTCGTGAATATTGGAGAATTTATTACTTTGAACTTAGGTAGATATCTCGGCAACAATAAGGCTACTGAGATGATTTTGATATATCTATGTAGTAGTCAATCTTCTGAGTTAATCATTTTTCTTTATTTTATTTTTTTTTTTTCATAAGTCTTATAATTAACAAGATATATAAATTTATCTTGTGATTTTTGGTTACAAATAATTTACTCAATATTTAATAAGAAATATAGGTAAATATTAAGGATCATACTAATTCTGGATTTGTTAATATTTACAGAAAATAAAGTTAAATTTAACGAAATGTTAACGCATTAGTAGCATATACTTTCAATACTATACCCTGTCTCAGCTTCAGTTGAGAGTGACGTCATGGAATGAGGTCCTTACCAGACCTAGTGCACAACATCGTATCCTTCCGCCGTTAAAAGAATAAGTTATTCTAAGGCTATGTATGCTACGTTACACCATCCTTTAATCGCGTGGCTTCTCGAAAGTAGAATAGTCAAATAGTGTCTATCAGATATCATTTTTTTAAATTAATGTTTAAAGTATTTGAATCCTCTTCGTGGAAACTATCATCTTTCATTTCTGAAACATCTCTTTCACGCAGAAACAAGAGACGCCGCCATTTTACAATCAAATAATCTCGACTACAGACAGACTTCATTTTTTTTTTTTTTTTTAATTTCGTCAAATGGCTTTTCTATCCGCCGATTTTTTATTATGTCGAGGAGAAAAAATATAAAATATGATTCCAGAAAGAATTTTGAACTTTTTATACAGAAAATTATTCAAACTATTTCTTCATGCGGGCAAACTGTAACCGCTTCACTCGTGACGTCACTCAACTGAAGCTAAGACAAGGTATAGAGGCAAGGCAGGCAGGCTTACAGCTTGTGAAATTTGTTGTGAAGATTATAGGTATTTTTGGAAGAAATGGATACATTCAAATAATTGCCTTTGAGAATCATTCCATTTTATATTGGTTTGTCTTACTTCATTACCTCTTTTCTGGAATTCAATGACGTTCATCCATGCCACCACCTTCCCAGCACCGAGTTTTTAGTCAGGTTGTCGACACATGCCCTCAATTTCAACCAAAGACTGTCGCGAGGATGTCAGGTCTATGCATCGAAGTTTTGTATGGAGCCAGCTGTTGTGTTATTTCAGTCCAATTTGGATTGCATGTAAATGTGATGAAATGATCTGGTTTCCCAAACTTGGGACCATGGCCATTCTAGTAGTTTGCTGCAATGCATGTTTGCTCTCGGTAAATTGCGTAGGTAGAACAGACCTTTCCTGCTTTCATATTAAAGTTATCAGCCTGATTGTGAACGAAATCCATTAAGCCAAGTGGTAAGCCTCCACTCTCAAAGTCTTCCGATTTTCTTTCACCCATTGTAGCCGGTCTCCTTTAATTTTTAAAACGCATCCGCAATAAATTGCTGAGCAAGTTTCCCCGCGCGCAACACCCGATTAAACAGTCCTGGTCTTTTGTACAGTTTCATTTTTCCTTGTTTGGAACACGATCTGAACTGAAATCTAAAAATCTGCTTTGTTTACCCGAGGCATGTAAACAAAGCAGAGTGAACAATTGTTGTCAGCTCCGCTTCTGCAATGACACGCCAGGCCAACCAACACCACCTAGACATAAGGCCTGATAACGGAAAAGCCATACATTGTTACATCATTAGTTGACCTTGTTAATCCTATTTCTACCAATAATAAGCCCCAAATTTGGTCGACTAATGATGATGTAACCACGGCCGTACTATATCACCAGGCTTGACAACTGATGTCATGCTAGAGGTCGGCGAGGCATGAGGTCGTCTGCTTCTCATTTTGACGGAGGAGATAATTTTATTCATATTACTGGAGTATTCGTTTAATTTGATTAAACATAATTTGTCATCATTTAAAGTATTTCAATGTTAAAGTATTGCCGTTGACTAAGGGGGTTCCCATGGCAACCGACTTCTAGCATGACGTCATCAATCCTCAGTTGTCAGGCATGATAGATATAGACACGTAGCCCACGAGAAAGACAGGCCCTGGCACGGAAAAATCACCTGACCATGGTAGGCTGATCAACAATCCAACCTTCATTGTTTTCAACACATGAAAAAATACTGATTCTTAAAATCCAAGATGGAAACAATGAGGGTTACATTGTTATTCAGCCTAGGATGATCAGGTGACTTTTCCGCGCCGTGACCTGTCTTTTTGGTCGGCTACGTATAGACGGCCGTGATGTAACAATGTATGACGTTTTCGTTATCAGGCCTTCTGTCTATACTCTGTCCAATGAAAGGAAAAACTGGGCGTGTCCAGTTAAATTTCCAATTTCAATTGTTAAACATTGTTAATTTTATTTAGCAACAATGTCTAACAATTGAAATTGGGAATTTAATTACACACGCCCAGTTGTTTTTTTTTGTTGAACAGTGTATAGGTGGTGTTGGTGAGGCAAGTTAACAAAGCAGAGTGAACAATTGTTGTTAGTTCTGCCTCGTGTACCACATCAGACTTTAAAGAAAGAAAGATAATTTCTTATGCAAATTCCAATTTATCTGTTGCTAAAGAGTTGGTTATCCGGACCACTACACTGTAAGTTACATCTTAAATCCAAGTTACTTAGAGTAGCAGGTTAAGACATCAGCTTACAGTGTAGCCGTCCAGATAACCAACTCTTTAGCGATGAATAAATTGGAATTTGCACAAGAAGTTATATTGAAAGTATATGCTGCTAGTGCACTAACATTTCGTTAAGTTTTATCTTTATTTTTGGTTAAGTATTAATGAATCCTGAATTACTATGTGCCTTGGTATAGTAAAATACACATTTACCAAATATATACCTGGTAGTCACAATTATTAAGTACTGTTGGCTGGATTGAGTGATAACAGATAAATTGGCCAGTTAGAGCATGAAATTATCTTTTAATATAAGATGTAATATTTTGTCCTCGTAAGTAGGTTGTGAGCACTAGGAGGAGATAAATTCAACTCTTTCAGATATCAAAAACAGGTTCATATTCATAATGAGCAAGAAAAACAAATTCAATTAAAAATGATCAGCAGGGTGTTTGTAAATTAAACAGACAAATTTGGAGCCATCTATAGTACAATCTGCCAACTGGGATGGCATGGGGAGTAATCAAGACACGAGACAAAAGATTCCACGAAAAAATTTCAATTTTTAAATTCCCACCCATTTAAAAATTTCAATTTTAAATTTCAGTTAAAAGGTTCTAATATAGACAATCGGTCATTTAGGATATAAAGGGAAAATGATGACAATTCAGAAAGACATTCCAATGACCTCTCTGCCCGCCATGGATATAACATTGCCTCAACCGTATTATACAGTCTGTTTCATAATTTATTGGACACTTCAAAAATGCAAAACTACGCGGTGGTTTTTGAAAAAACAATCCTATATGTTTACTTTACCATTACACTAACACCCATGAACAAATAATATGTAAACAGCACTGTGTAATAAAATACTATACAATATTTTCTGCGAAAAGTAAATTCCGACTGTTTCACATTTCATTGGACATAATAGCAATACAATAACCTTTGATATGAAAGAAATAGAAAGTGTTTTTAGAACTTAACTTGCCCTTTAGTTAAGAAACTTCAAAAACTCTTTTAGGCATGGTAGAAGATAAGTTTTGGAATACTTCTGGTTCAATATTGTACCAGGCATTGATGATTGACGTCTTCAGCTCCGAAACTGATGAAAACTGCTTCCCATCTTCATATACCCATCTAACCAAGATACCCCAAAGGTTTTCGATGGGGTTAAGATCTGGGCTATGTGCGGGCCATGTCATAACCTTGATGTTTTGTTGTTGAAGCTACTGTTGTGTTGCTCTTGATCAGTGACAGGGCACGTTGTCCTGCTGCAAAATCCAGTTCTCTCCACAGATATTCTTGGCAAATGGTAACACGTTCCTCGAGAACTTCCTGGTACTGTTTAGAAGCCATTCGCCCGGAGACGATTGCTAGTGGTGTTGTTCCGTTGTAGGAAAACCCACCCCAAACCATAACACCACCACCACCTTGCACAAGTTTAGAAAACAGTTTAGGTTTTATCCGGAGATCACGCCAGTAGTTCTGAAAACCATCGGGTCCATCAAGATTAAATTTCTTTTCGTCTGTAAACAGAACTTCCATCCATTGGTCTGTCCAGCTCATATGATCACGTGCCCATGCAAGGCGATGTTCTTTATGTTGTTGGGTCAGGGGTGGTTTGGCCTTTCTTTTAGCGTATTTTACGTGGTTAGTTGATGAGAGTACTCTCCACACAGTTGTGCCAGATATCGAACCGGGTAATTGAGTGGCTATTTGTGAGGTAGACTGTCCTGTGTTGCAAGCCTGTTTAACAATTGCACATTTCATAAGAGGCATCAGTTTTGGTTTGGGTCCTCGTTTCTTTGTCAGTCATGGGTTTGCTTCCTGTTTGAGAAATCAGGCAACTGTACTTTTAGCTGTACCTGTCACAGCAGAAATCTCTCGAATAGACTTTCCATTCCCGCGATGGACGCGAATAATTTGTTTGTCAGCATCACTTAATGTCTTTCGTGGACACATTTTCAAGAGTATGATGAAAAAATTGAATTAGTCTTGTCTACACATTCTAATGAGCCTATTCCATTTGGGCTTTTAACAAAATGGATGGGAACATTATCAGTTAGTAGGTAGAAAACGTATGTCCAATGAAATGTGAAACAGTCGGAATATACTTTTCGCAGAAAATATTGTATAGTATTTTATTATGCAGTGCTGTTTACATATTTGTTCACAGGTGTTAGTGTAATGGTAAAGTAAACATATAGGAATGTCTTTTCAAAAACCACCGCGTAGTTTTGCATTTTTGAAGTGTCCAATAAAATATGAAACAGACTGTACATGTGAAGTTCATTAGACCATTCACCAGTCCTCATCGTGCATTTTGCATTTACCAGTCATCATAAGGGGGAGAATGATCGATTGTGCTGAATAAAACATCTTGCTTCCATTCAATTTTTTCTTTCTTTTTTTTTTATTAGTTTATCTGTCTCATTTGTAACTTTTTATACAACACACCAAAAAGTTTCCCACATTTGGCAACATTGCAGAACTACATAAATTTTCATGGACTCCTTCGTCCCAAGTCTTGATTACAGGGGCGTGTAGTAGATTAACTCAGTATAATGCAATTCTATGCAAAGGCCGCCTCTCCTTATGCTTTTGCCGCCCCTTATGGTACCGCCTGATACGGCTGCCTCTCTGCATCAAAGCACGTCACAGCCCTGCTTGATTATTCCTACTGCCAAACTTGATGGCATTTTGATGGTAGATTGTATTACAGATGACTCTGAATTTATTAGGAGCTTTAGCAAAAAGCTACTTATAAGAATGCACCTTTGGTCTGTACGTTTATCCATCCCGCTGTCCGTCCGGCTGTCCTCCATTTGCACGATAACTTGAAAACTGATTAACTTTTAAAAATTCTGTTTTCAGAAATATGACTATCGAAGTCTTAGCTCGGCTGTATCAACTTCTCAGAATTTTTCGTGGACCCCTTCAAATCGAATTCACGTGCTAAAACAGTGACTGTAAAGAATACCAAGATAATGGCATGTCATAACAATCGATTTGTCAAGAATGAATATATTGCAACTTTCTGTTCACCTTTTAGGCATTATTGACATCGGCACACACACGTGAATTCGCTTTGTCAACACACGATTGCTCATGAATTAT
Source organism: Rhysida immarginata (assembly GCA_023313115.1). NCBI lineage: Eukaryota > Metazoa > Arthropoda > Chilopoda > Scolopendromorpha > Scolopendridae > Rhysida > Rhysida immarginata. Next base: position 1,037,541 of record JAHWFO010087465.1, on the reverse strand, counting down.
ATCATTAAGTAGCGGAAGAATGGAGCTAGTTATTGGTTTTATTTTGCCCATCTGTCCCCTTCATAATTTCTACGTTTTTTGAGGTAGAAGGTTGAAATTCGGAATGTACCTTACTATGGGCATGTCCACCTTCACTATGTAGTTTAGTTTTGATTCGTGCACTGGGGTCGGAATTATGAGGGTGGGATTCAGAGAGGACAAAGATCTTGGTGCTATTTTGGTACGTAAAGGAGTGAAATTCGATATACAGATTCCTCTAGGCAAGATCTACACTGTGAATTTTAGGCCCAATTGTTCCAGTGGGGTCGGCAGTCACTTGGTCATTAGAACTATGGCAACATATGGTATGCGATATGTCATTCCATAGGAAATGATGAGAAAAGCAAGAAATACGAGCTTTTTTACATTTTCTACACTCTACATTCGAGAAAATCAATATTTTGATTAAAAAACATGGGGGGGGGGGGGAACATTCCAAAACGTTGAGGACAATAAACAGTGCAGATAAAGGGGTAAAAATAGATGACCGCAGAGTCTGCTACTTGCCTTACTCTACTTGGGGGGGGGGGGGGGGTAATTTCTTGTTAATAAATGTATTTCTGCTAAAGCTCCTCCTTGGGATGTTTACAAGATTTTATTTTATTTTATTTTAATTACGAGTGGCGATTGATAAATAAGGTCTCCATGGCTGTAACTTTTTTATTTGTTAACCGATATTCAAAATTCTTTTTGTATCTTATACTCACATTTGTCCTCTATGTAATGCACTATTCACTTTTCGACATAGTCCCCATCCCTTTCCACTCATTGTACCAACGTGTGACAGCGTTTACCTCGCCATCAGAACCAACTCATGTCCCTTAAGGGGCTCTTTCTTCTTTGGGAAATGGTGAAAGTCGCAATGTGCACAGTCTTTCATTTTTGAACTGCAATTTTTCATCTTTGAATTGTAGGTCATTGCAACGCCTCTGGTGTGTGGTGACTCGTGTGCGGGCGGACGTTATCGTACTCCAGAAGAGGGTCCAAATCTGCCATTCAATCCTGGTGCCGACAACAACTCTGGAATTCCTCTCCGACGGGTTCACCCAACTGGTCACGCGTTGGTACAATGCGTGGAGAGGGATGGGGACTATGTCGAAAAGTGAATAGTGCATTATATAGAAGACAAATGTGAGTATAAGATACAAAAAGAATTTTGAAAATCGGTTAACAAATAAAAAAGTTACAGCCATGGAGACCTTATTTATCAATCGCCCCTCGTACATTCATTTTATCATTGAAGGACGATTATCCGCTCAACTTGAATAAGATGTACCACAGCTGATTAATTTAATAAATTTATTTTAACAAACAAACAAACAAACAAATAAATAAATAAATAAATAAATAAATAAATAAATAAATGTATTGATTTTTTTTTGTTTTTTTAAAGGAAAAAGGTTTGTTTACCTGGGAAATTTGGTGCTATGACTCGTATTCCTTTCTTCGCGAGGAAAGGGATGATATCTTTGAAGTCCAGGTGACTGCCCGGTGTACCGTGGAGGGCCAGTACCACCGGCGTCCCAGGAGGGGCATTCGGTTGGGTGTCTACATAGGCGATGTTGAACGTTATCCCCGAATACGATCTCTTCACGCCACCATAGGAACTCATAAGAAGATGGTTTAGGTCTTCGCATGTTCTGAACTCCAATTCGTGAACGGCAAAGGGAAAGTTTTTAGCTTCATCTGCTAATCTCCGCGCAACATCTTTGTCTAAATAAAACTCTCTTCCAAAAGTTACGCTGCTCGTATGATAAGGAGCAATGAATGGTCGTCTGCATGGCAAAATATTATGCGGTTTACTCTTATGAAAATTAAGAATACCGACACTATCTGTGTACCGTTTGCACATACATACACATCTGTGCAATCGATGACACGGTATATATAAATTTCTTTCAGTTAAAGTAAATAAATTCCTAATGTGCAGCATCTTCAAAAATTGTCATGTAAATGAGAATTGCATCAGCTTATAAACCAAGCCGGGAAAATTATGATTCATATAATCGGACGAACGTCACTATATTATGCAAGAACGAATTTGATTAGGGAACCGGAATAAATAAGTTATTATCTCATTTGTGTTTCTAATGTGTTAAATTTCTCTTAAAACCCTCTACTATTATCATGAAAACTTCATTGAGTAAAAAATATGAGTAAGGAGCCGTATAGGAACCACGCCGCCTAGCGACTTTTTTCGCCTGCTGGGAAGAGTTTTCCGAGAAAGAATTCCCAGATTACATCATGCGATTTTCCTTTTAGTTTATGGCATTGTTCCCACAGAGATAGATAAAACTGTTAGTAGACCACAATCTTGATCTACGTTAAAACATTTTCATGTACATTGTACTCTTGTTTATACTTAAAACAAGAGCAAATGATTAATCTGCTTAAAAATTTTCATTTAAATTTAGTGAAGAGTTTGTAACTAACTTATTTATTTAAATGTATAAATATTCTCAAAAGTTGGAGATTTCTATACTCCTTATTTTTTACATAGGCAGATTCTGCTCTAAAAAATAATTAAAATTTGACCAGGGGAGTTAAAATATGAAAGCCGCCTTTTTATCGGCCGGTCATTCAGGAACTGGCGGGAGTTTTTGGTCATGTGACAGTTTGTCAACGTAGGCTACAGTTCTTCACCGTCCTCTGAAGAGAAATAACTTTAAAAAAAAACACCTACTGTCATCATCCAAGTTTTTAAAGAGCGTTTGGATCAGGATGCATGCTGGAGTGAGGTTATTCAGCGCGTCCCCTGCACATTTGAGCGAGTTCTCTCAAGTAGGATTGGAAAAGTAGGCAGATCTCGTTGCGTTGCGTTGCCCGGCTACGGACCCCCCCCCCCCAAAAAAAAAAACAACAAAAAATCCGTAGAAGTACTCTGACTTCACTGCTCAATTGGATTTCAATTTTAGACGTTTTGTCGAATATCTAGAAAAATATTTGACGAATTATCCTGAAACTTCAGGGATGTACAACAAATTGAACAAAATAATAATAATAATAATAATTAATAATAATGTTTGGGTTCACCCTGTAAAAAATAATTCTTGAAATGCGTTGTAGCTGTAGCATATGATTATGAGTCTTCTTTTACTTATCATTCGAATGAGGATAGCACGTACATTCATGGAGATATAAAGGTTTCTTAAAAAAAAAAAAAAGCAAATTATTCGTAAGGTTTTTCAACGACCATGTTAGGGGGGGGGGGGGTGTTTATAACATGCAGGGTTTTCAACTCAAAGCAATGCCATTTTCAGCGAACATGACAAACTACAGTAACTACATTAGAGACAATATCCTGCAATCAGAATATAAAAACATTAAATATTTCATGAAATATGAGTAGTTTTACTAAATAATGTTTAACTGCGCATGCGCAAGCGTTACCAAACTGTCTTTTGCATAATTTATTAGCCAAATGTATAGAGCTACTCTTATAAAAAGCCCAAGCAAATATCCTGAAAATTCAGAAAGATATCGTCGATAGAATGAGTTGAATTTCAGTTGCTGTCAAAATAAACAAGACGATAAGGGATTTTCTCCAAATTTTTATTTCTGGACCAGACACCAGTATCAACTTCTTCTCCTTACGCTGTATAATCTTGTAAGCCTTGGCTGAGTAGTGGAAGAAAGAAATTCCGTCATACACACACACACACACATCACAGATTACTTAATACATACACCTTGCACATAAGCTGCTTTAACTAGTGATGCTTTAACAATGAAGTCTTTGTATGGTTATGTGTGCTCAAATGTTTTAGATTTCGTGGTTTATTTTGAAAGAAACAAAATTTAGTGATTTCTTATTTTGCAAGCATCACTAGTAGCTTTAAATGAGTAACATACTTCTCTGAGGTACATGTTCATTGTAAATGTGCAAGCTGAAAAATGATTGAAACTCCTACTCTTTCCGGATATGAAAAATGCAGCCCCATCTCCCAAGCCCCCCAACCTTGAAAATGTTTTAGGCTGACAAATGCACCACTGTCTTAATCTCTTCACCCTCCTAGAGCTTCGTTTAGCAGACCATAACAGATCATAGTCCGATGGGGCAAGGTTGGGACTATATGCACAGTAAAACAGGCTGTAATGACTAAGAGCATGCCCTACAAAGTTTCTGCAGTATTCATGGCACAAGAGGGGGTTTGTGGACATATATTGTCAATAACATTGCCACCCGTCTATTTGTCAGAATCAGTTTACATGCATGCCGAATCTTTTTGTCATTATTTGTGGATGTAAATGGGCATCTGGTTCTTTATTATGGGCTAAAGTCTGTCTCACTATATGAAAAAAGCTGCAAGGCAGTATGGGAAACCCACATTACCAATTGTCATCTCATTCAGATCAACGTGCAGCCAATAAAAAAGAATGAAACCATAGAGGTTAAAATGAAACTGAAACAGTGCTTCATGTTTTTGAGCACTATGCGTGCGCAGTCGGAGACTACGGGGCAGAGGTGAAAAAGTAGTGACATGTTTTCCCACACTGCCTTGCAGGTTTTTTCATATAATGAGACAGAGTATAGTTGTTATCTGCAGCTTCACTCACCCGCACCATCTGTTGAGGGGAATTACAAAGCAAAAGCAGGGAATTTCAAAAGGACTATATTTTCCCGCGGTAAAAAGTAGCTTATGTCACTTTTGAGCTCTCTGACTATCTCCATACAGTAAACCACATCAATCCGTTGCTCTGTATCGACTTGAAAGAAGGACAAACAAACAAACAAACAAACACCACTTTCACATTTATAATATTATGGATATATTATATATGGATATATATTTTAGATGACACTTGTGCAAACTTCCTTAAACTTCTTGATACATTCATATACACTTCTTCATGCCAAAACACTTCTCTATACTCTGCACAAATTCTCTGATGAATATTGGCCCCATGCATGGACTCAGATAAGACAAATTTAAGTGTATCATCCTGACCTTGAATTTCTGTTCAGTTCTGAAAGTGAGGAAGTCTCTGTAATAAGGTGCATAGATGTCTTTGGCAGTTTATCAAAACCATCTGCTGGTAGTAACAGAGTTGAGTAATAGCGAATACTTTTCTTAGCTTCAGCTTTTTGGTGTAGCTAAATTCAGCAGAAGCCATGTAATCTTTTGGAAAACTGCCTTTGCATTCCTGATACCAAGTGTTGTAGCAGTTTCAGTTATTTGGACGATAAAAGAGGACCCCGTTTTTGTAACAATCACTGGAAGAGAGACTGGTCTCATCTAGACTAGCTATGTATTTCATTTTTTCTTGGCTAAGAATTTGTAGCAGCTTTTACAGTTCATTTTCCTTTCAGCCTGCTGCCTCAATTTCCTAGCTTCAATTGGTTTCCATTCATTTGTGGGTTGAGGAATTCTTAATGTTAACCATCTATTTGATTTTCGTTAAAAGTGCTTTCATCTTAATCTGCCTGAGGTGAGCTTTGGGTGCCATAGGGTAACTCAATCACTGAAATGTGCAAGCCTTGATAAATCATTTGACAATATTGCAGATCCCTTCTTTGGAATTAGACCATCTGTAACTTTGCATTGATTTATATTTTAGTCGTAGCTGTATTTAACTTTGGAAAGAGCATATATGTACCCTTCTAACCAAAGATTACATAAGCCAAAAGCTTATTATGACCACCCCTACGTTTGTCTTCGGAGTTGCCCAGCCCAGGAACTATGTCACGTGTTGGGAATTGGTTAGGTGACTATATAAGGTAGGTTTCCACTATGTTAAAAACATATCGCTCATTGCTGCAATGGGTAAGAAACGTGATTTATCAGATCTGAAAAAGGGGATGATAATCAGCTTTCGGGCCAAGGATGGCAGTATTTCGGAAACCGCGCAATTTGTGAACCGATCTCGTGCTGCTGAAGTTAAAGTGTACCATGACTGGGAAAACGGGACCGTTCAAAACAAACGATATGAGAACTGTGGAGCACTACTTGCCATTGATGAGAGAGATGAACGTAGGCTGCAAAGGTGTGTGAAGGCCAACCAAAGAGCTAAGTGGACCAACTTACCACTTAAATCAACGAGGGTGCTACCAGACATGTCTTTAAAACCACAGGACAAAGGACCCTGCACTGTATGGGCCTCCGCAGCATACGGATGTAACCGCATCCATGCTGACGAAGGTTCATCGCCAAAAACGGCTTCGATTTGCCCAACAGTACAGAAACTGGACCACTTCTGACTGGAAAAAGGTTGCCTTCTCCGATAAGTCACGATTTCTGCTCCACACTAGTGACGGCTATTGGGGGGTGAGGCAAGAAACCTCCGAGAACAAGCATCCTGCAACTATTGTTGGATGAATCCAGGTTAGTGGCAGCAGCATCCTCGTGTGGGGAATGATCTCATGGCATTGTCTGGGCCCACTGATACATGTGGAAGGCACTCTCAACCGATTCGGTTATTTATCCATAATTTACACCCATACATGGCGGCTGTCTTCCCAGAGGGGGATGGCACGTTCCGGCAAGACAATGCGACGTGCCATACGGCTGCAATTGTTCGGGAGTGGTTTGAGGAACACGACCAAGAGTTCCAAGTACTACACTGGCCCCCTAATTCCCCAGACCTCAGCCCAATTGAGAACCTTTGGGATCACCTCAATCGTCATGTGCGTGCTGTGGAACAACCACCGTGTACCCTTCAGCAGCTATTGGATGCTTTACAGTCTGCATGGCAACAGCTACCAGTAGAAACCTACCAGAATCTTACTCTCTCCCATGCCGTCTAGCTACTGTCCATGCCACTAAAGGCAGTTATTCGGGATATTAGCTGGTGGTCATAATAATGTGATTCGACTCGGTCTATGATGATCCAAGTTGCATATAGACAATTGCATGCGTTAAGATCATCAAATGAGTACATACAAAGGATATCACCGTATACGATCCATTTATCTTTGGAAATTTCCGACACTTGTAGTAATGTGCATGTGCACAGACTCCCAACAGACTCCTTCTTGCATGCAGGCAGATGCAGTTTATAGTCATAGCATGTGTGTGTGTATACTTTGCACTATGTCGTTAAAAAGTTTAAGATTATCAAGGTCACTACCGAATGCGCAACATGATCAGTTATCCATTTTTGACAGGCAGCAGAACTGTGAAATTTATGCAGGCATATTTTTGGACTTAATGGACCTGGAGTGTTGTTGCTCTACAACAATGCAAGGCCACACTCCTCTGTTCAACACAACCTTTAATCAGATCTTTTGGTTGGGAACAATTTGACTACCCACCTTATAGTCTGGACCTTGCACCCAGTGACCTAAAAGAGTTCCTTGACTGGACCTTGCACCCAGGTACCTAAAGGAGTTCCTTTACTGCCACTGTTTCAATGACAAGTGAAAGCTGCAGGAATGGCATAGCTTTCCTTACAGATGGAAGACTTTCATGAAGTGGTATATAGAAGCTCACTCAGCATTATGGCCAAGTGTTTAAATAAACTTGGAAATTATATAGAAAAATAGTTATAAGCATTTAGAATCTGGTACAGAAAAATTTCAGAAAAATATAAAGTCTTGTTTTTATTACAAAACCGACCTTACTTAAAAAAATACCCCCGGTAGCCTACTAGCCAACATCAAGCCTGCATGATCAGTAACAAATTACTATGCACAAATGGGTGAAGTGGTGGGTTTATTGGACTAGGCATGATCAATACCTCAAAACATCTTGTAAATCCACCAATCAGCACCATTTAAGGTTTTTATCCTGATTGGTGGACAACTGACATATATTTGGTGGTGGATGCCAACAACTGTAGTAGTCATCTGCCCTGATGAAGAAGTGTATCAGTGTTGTCAGATTTAGTAAATTTTTTAAAGCCCTTGTCCTTTGTTGGACATTGTTAAACAATGCACAAAACAACGAAAACGAGGACAAGCGCTTTAAAAAAATTACTAAATCTGGCAACACTGAAGTGTATTCTAACGCATAGGCAATAAACACTACCATTTTGCTATTCCCGGATCTTTTTTTCCTTTTTTTTTTCGTTATTCAAGAGCAAAATTGACCAAAAAACGCAACTACTTGAGAAAATATTAGCTGAACTTACCTCTCCTTAAATATAAAAATTCTGTTCAAGGGAAGGAGATTGAGATGAAAGGAGATCTAGGCTAAACATGGGTCTGTGTTTAATGAGCCTATTTCCAGTTGCTATCAGGCTTGATAGAACCAGTGGGTTTATCGTGTGATTCCCAGTGTTAATGGTGATAGCAGAATCTAACAAAAGTATATAGTACTTTATAGGCACAGATCTTTTCGATCAATAAGATCAATTTTTTTTTTAAGTCAAATGAAAATTTGAAAGGGGGGGGGGGGAGGTCACAAATTTTTTAAAAAAATTCAATCAAATACAGCATTTATTTGCATCGAGTTTTATATTAAAAATCACGTTAAAACATTTGTTTACATTTTTTGAAAAACAACATGTAATACAATTTTTGTAGCTTGTAATTCACTTTTCAAAAAATAATTTACAAATGTATATTAGGATTAAAATATATCATCTCTTTCTTCTAGAAAAAGAAAATAAAACACAAACTAAAGTGTGACTATGTATAATTCATTTCAGTGGGTTATTTAATAACCATCACATGTGAAAACCTTTTGGCCTTAAACAGATTTGCGTTCAAAGTTCAGATGCAATGCAACCTTCTACACTTCTTCAATGGTGAACTGCCAACTCCTCCCCTTGAGAATAAATAAAAATAAATAGGTGCACAATAAAACACTCCTGTGCTTTTGTCTAAAATGGAGCGAGTCTGGCATTCGTTTTAAATCCACAAAGAGCCTTGTAGCATTTTTTGGGATTGCTCACTCTTCGATTTCTTGGTCCTTGACTATGAAAAAGAAAAAAAAAATTTATAATACAGTTAAACATTATGGAAAAATTAGACTTCTTTAATATTATGAATATATATTAAGGGAAAAATATATATAGAGGGAGGGGGGTCCTTGACTTACAATACTAATTGATTCCTGATAAGTGTCATAAGTCGAAATGACAAGTAGAAACAATTTTTTTTAGGAAAATTGTCAAGAAAATCACATTTTTTAAGCATAAAACAAGTGTCGTAACACTGAAAGAATGGTGGGAATTTATAAAGGTTGCAAGTGCAAAATGACGCAAGTCGTAAGTCAAGGACTCGATATATATCAATTAAAAATTTTAGATTTAACCTAATATTTTATTAAGAAAAATGCTCAAGGGCAGTGAAAATTGATGATTCATTTAACCTTTCCCTGTTCTCCATTTTCTTTGAGAAAATAAGTGGACAGTGAAGTCAGATCTGCCACAAGAACCTGTTGAGGTCTCATCTTCAACAGACTTTCAATCTGAGTCTCCGAGTGAGGTCTATACAGGGTGTCTCAAACCTTTAGGGTCAAAATTCTAGATGGTAATGGATATGTATTTTGAGATGGAAATCAATGCCTGAAAATGCATATTTCAGGAAACCACAAGATCTTGAATGAGTAACGTGTGAGAAACATTCATGCAAGCTGCTTTCGTTTTCAAGCAAACTATTTATTTATCCATAAGCAACTTATTGCTCAAAGTGGTGACCATCAGTTTCAATACATGCATTATAATGGCAAATTAAAATTAAAATATCCTGGTACAGGGAGACAGACAGTTTATGTAAAGCAATATTGCATCAGATTCTACTGACATTTCATATACAAAGGGCTTGATATGCCCCATACGAAAAAAACCTGAGTGAAATCCAGCGCTTGCAGCTTATGAAAACATTCCTCACGTTTTTCTTTACTATTAAGGTAGAAAGAAATGGTAATTAGGCCCTAGTTCTTAGGTCTAACAAAGAACTGCTTACTGAAATGATCAAATTATTTTCATAATATCCTTGCTGTCCAATATTGCTCTAAACATCAAATAATACACAACAAGGTCCTGGATAAGCAATAACCATATAACCTATGAAGATGGTGTAAACCGAAACATGTCGACTAATAAATACTCTACCTTACTGCTTATCCAGGTCCTTGTTGTGTGTTATTTGGAATTATTTTGCTCAGACACAGACAATTCTGATTTTGAAGGATTTTAAATAAATTTATTTCAGATATAATGTAATTCTAAATGTAATGAATAAATTTTTTTTCACGTTCATTTATTATTTTGAATACTTCTCATTTCTTCATTTTATAGAAATATAAAAAGTTTAAAACCTTTAAATATCAGATGACCATAATACACTGTGCAATGAACAAATATGGCGGAGCACTCCCTGTTGTTGAATCGCTATCTCAGGTACATAAATTGCATATATGAAATGAATTTCAAGAATCAAGTAAAAACTTAGATGCACATTATACACGGGTACATATTATACAGGGTGTCCAAAAAGTCTGGTAACATGGCAGATATCGCTAAGCTGCCAGGTAGGCGAGATCTGATGAGTGTGGTTTATAGGTAATGGGGGGGGATTCATTGCTGCAATCAAATTTTACTTTGACCCCCAAATTTAAGGTCATCCATTTGCTAATTCGAAAACTATTGAATTTTGAGAAAACGGGCGAGAAAGAGTCATTCAAGGAAAGAAAATTCCCAACGGTGTGCTTCACTGCAATTCAAATGTGTTAGAAACCTCAGCCAACCTGGCCAGCCAAACCTGACCTTGAGTGACTCCAGACAAACAAAAAGAACATACCATGACATTCACCATTATCTTATTAATTTACTAGAATGCATATTAAAATCAGTCATTAATTCTAAAGCACATTACATTCTTTTATTACCTGACCAGAAGGTATGATCTTATTGGATTTTCCTTTTTAATTCCTTTATAACATCTTTGTTATTTAAACCATTCATATATAATCCATGGGAACCAGCACGGTTTTTGGAATGGTTGACAGGATATTTGAGAGTAAAGACATAAATATCCTGAAATTCACATACATCCCACACTAAGTATGTGACAAACCTTAAGAGATCCATCGTTACAAATACCTGGAATTTAAAAAAATAATAATAAAATAAAATTTTTACACATTATATACTATTCAATTAACTTTTCATTAATGACATCACAAAGTAAATGGAACAAACCATTCCTCCAAGGAGAGCTGTAATAGGTGGTACCAAATTAAGATACTGGTTCAAAGCAAGCAAGGCTGGCCCTAAAAACACAGAATCCCACAAATCACAGTTTGTGTTGCCTAACGTAGAAACTTGAAGCTTCACCAAAACTTTCGTAAACAAAACACCAAAGAACATGCAAAAGAGGCATGGGTTTGCATCTAACAAATAATTCATTGTACAAAGAGCCAATGTCAACCACAAACCAAGGGGAGCTGCTGGATATAAAATAGGCAAGCCCTGAAAAGACAAAATTGGAAAAAAAAAAGAAAGTATTAAAAAAAAGAAATGTAGTATGTACTTAATTGGAAAATTAAAAACATACATATATCCTCAGGAATGATTATAAAACAAGAATAACAATTTGAACTCAATAACAGTTCCTAAATTGATGACAAAAATTGATTACCCATGAAATTACCTATGGAAATATAAATGTAAATACAAAGGGCTCAGTGGAGAATGAATGTACATAAGGGCTTTCCACTGAGCCCTTCGCATGTTTTTCCATATTACTGCACATGCATTTATTATAGGCTCAAAAATGATTTATTAACTTTCAGTTAATGATCACCCCTTACCTAAAAGAAATTCTAGATTCATGAAACAAGTTAGTTGATTTTATTACGAATATACTAATTGTAAGCTTTGTTAGGAGAGGTTAAGCTTGCAATGATACGCCTTTCTTGGGAAGGAGGTATAAAATTTCAAATATCACTTGCAACTGAAGGTTAAGAGGTGGGGGGGATTCTAATATTTGATTACTACTAAAGATCAAGTTTCCTCTTGATGCTGGAATTTTTTGTCTCACCGTAAGTTAACATTTAAGTAAACATTTGAATAAATGCCGTTAAATGACTTTGAAAACCAAAATCATTTTAAAGTGAAAAATACTCTTTCCTTTGCTATGAATTTCCTTCAAAAAAGAATTGCCAACTTCAAAGTTTAAAGAATTATATTAAAAATACTGCAAATATTGCAAATAATTAAGTGCTCTGGGTGAAACCTTCCAAATGCTGTTTATTACTTGCCATTCCTAATAAATTCCAAATAATCATTCAAGAATGAATGGCATTTGGATTCCATAGTACATACTTACGAAAAAAAACTTGCATAAAGCAAATATATAGGATAATTTGCACAAAAAAAAATGCAAGTACATTTCTGTTTAATATATAGCTATTCTTTTCTATGCAAATAAATCGAGCATTAGAAACCAACATGTTCTTAGCATTTCTTCTTGAAAAGGAATTGAAAAGAAAATTTATCTTCATGATGACACTCAAAATTTTAAGATATAAAAGAATAATGACTCAATATTTTAATAATAATAACAATAATAAAGCAGCTGATGTAAATATTGTACTTGTTCATTTTATCATTATTTTCATTTACACTAATGAAGATGGATGCTGCAGTTAAGCCTTTGGGGAATACATGCATTTCTTTTCTTTTTCACCTACAAAAAAAAAGAACACGGGGGCGGGAAAATAATTTTCAAACGAAAAATTAAAATGCTTATTAAAAGAGATGAAAATTTGTGTCTAAATCATCTAAGGTATTTCAAAACATTTGTAATGACATCTTTCAATACAAGGATATTTGTTCACAATAAAAAAATGCCCCATCTGTAATTTTGATTGAAAAATCATTGCAAATTTGTTCAGGTCTTACAGCAAACATGTCTGGTATAATGGAATCACGTGTTTCAGCTTTATTTCTCAATTCCATCAGGGTTATAAGAAAAATGGTCAACTGGCTGCTTTTATATACTGATTACAATGGCTTGGATTGTCGTTGTCATTGGCCTCAATTTATTTCATTTGCTATTAGATTTCAAGGGCTCGTAAAGGGTTTGGAAATGAAATAGGTAAACTCCTGACAGTTATTCCGAGTACTGTTTTCATATCTAGTTTTGTGGCTTATTTACTGACTTATCCTCGTATTCATCCTTTTTCAGTTGCAGTTTGCATTTATTTTTCTCTATTTGCATTTTCTTTACCTAAGATATTTGTAATTTTACTTTGACTTTATTTGTATTTCTTTACCAATAACTGATGGCATGGATTACTGCCCAATAGTGATCAATCCAACCAATTGTACCATTCCATTAATAAAAGCAAACATTGATTATTCATCTTCTAACCCTGATGAAAGCAGGAAATAATGCCAAAACTGTCGGTTCCATTATATCAAGCATGATGTACTATAAGATCTAAATTTTTTTTTTGTCAAATATGATATAAAAGAACCCACACCGATCCTTTTTAACAATGGCAGCACTTTTAAAAAATAAATACAGGGTTATTCATAAGTCCATGAAACATTTCAAAAATTCATAACAAGTAAGCAACAAACAGATCATAGTAAATCTTACGGCAATAGAGGTCAATTCTTCAATTTTTTTTGTTTGCTTTTTTTTTTTTTTAAATCTTCCATGCATAGTTGCTGTAGCTTGCCATTAGGAGGAGTAGCAAATATGGCATTCAGGATAGGACGCAAAGGAAAAGAAGCTGCTGCATTAATGGTACAGTGACATGGTTGAAAAGATCCGGTAGGTTACCAGGGAATGGAGACACAAAGATAGTGTCTTTAACGAACCCGCACAAGAAGAAGTCGCCCATGGTTAAATCTGGATGGCCATACCATTACATCAGAATCTTCTTTTCCTTAGCGTCCTATCCTGGACGCCATATTTGCTGCTATGTGCGTGGAAATTTAAAAAAAAAAAACTTGGAGAATTTATATCTCTATCGCCATAAGATTTTTCAATTATCCAGTGCTTAATTTAATTATGAATTTTTGAAATGTTTCACAGACTTATGAATACCTCTGTAATGAATTATTTTATTATTTATGTTTCCAAACATCAAAGGTATAACACTGGTTAAAAATTAAACAACCATGCAAGTTTCAAAATTTACTAATCACATTCAAAAGCAAAATCCATATTCCCCACAATTAAAATGCAATAGCTGTATCAAAAATTAACAAATGGTTATAACCCTTCAACAAGACCAAGTAAGATCTTGCAAGGATCATGACCAACATTTGTCAAAACCCCTCCGTGCTCCCCTCATCTGTGTATGTATGAATAATACACGCTTGAGAAAGTAGATAAATTTAAACTCCTGACACTTCAAATACTGCAATGTATCTACAATGTATGATAATCTTGTTTTGTAACTATACCAGTAATCTAGGACGAAAATTTTATCAACTAGGTGGAAGAAAGAAACCCCTGGGCAGACAAATAGTAAAAACAAACAAAACATTATGGAATTTTTTACGTATGACATTTTTTGTTTATTAAAGCAGGCAGTCACCGAAACTAGCCAGGCAGTGCACCACTTTAAAAGGGTCTGCAGAGAACATGGATGCTTTCTTCTATAAAGAGAACATGAATGTTTTCTCTATAGAGAAAATGGAGACATTCTAACATGCAGTATGTATGTACCTTCTATACACATAGACAAGTTCTTAAAGTTTTCAAATGCTTGGAAAATTTATGTTCTTCTCCCTAGATAGCTGTGCAAATTGACTCAGAATCTTCCCTTCCAAATTAAGTATTTTCGAGAACCCTGGATTATCAACATAATTCAGAACAGTTTTTAAACTTAGATCCCAATCTTGTATCATGAAACCATTATTACTGATATTAAACATGCGTGGAGAAACCAGTAAGATATTAAATGCTTTCAAAAGAATGGAAATACACGCATTATTAAAAGATAGAAAAGACATTAAAAGCATTCTATGAACATTACTGTAAATAGTAACTAATACATCCTAAAAACTCAATTTTAGTAAATTTTCATCAACCGATAAAAGTTAACTATTACTCCAGAAGTTTTAGTAAAATTGCAAGTTGAGGGAAAATGCATAATCTTTTAGGCAGAAAATTTCATCTCTGCAAAAATTCACAATCCAGAAACTTGGAGGAATAAACAACAGTTTTATTGTGATATATTGTGTTCAGAATAAAAATGCTTTTGTGGAGATGAATTTTTTTTAAAATTACGAAATTAAAATACTGAAAATCCAACAAAAATAAAAAAAAAGCAATCTCCTTGCATTATCAGAAGGATGGTCTTTCCCAATGCAAGTGAAATCCCTAATCTAAAAAGAATGCCCTTAGAAATAACATTTAATTTTTATTTATTGCTTTTAATAATTGTTGACAGAGCTCAATTTCAATGGCCTCATAGCAATACAAGAAAATTGTAAGCATCATTCACCTAACATTTTGGTTCAGAAATATCAGGTTGTTGCAAAAGTTTTTTCCGGATTTTTATTCCAACACAAAAACGATTGAACTTGAATGACAGATTCAGCTCATGCAAATGCCGGGCAATGGTTGAAAAGTGAACCTTAAACTGTTCTACGAGTTCCCACGTTGTTACATTGTGATCTTCATCAATTGCTTGGCATAGATCACCATCTGAAATCATGATTGGCTGACCAGAGAGGTGCATCTTGAAGAGTGCTATCTCCGCGTCTGAACCGGCGATACCATTCTTCTATTGTACGTAAACTAACAGTATCATCACCTAAACGTTGGCAAATGTTTCAGTGACATTGCGCAGCTCTGATCTTTCCAGAATACTCGTAGAAGATTATTGCTCGAATGTACTCGCGTGAACGGTCCATTTCAGACAGTTGATGGCACAGTCAGAAAGTTGATTCTTGGATGTAATATAGCAAAGATATTCAGGAATCGAATGCAATAATTTGTTTGAAAACATATGAACACCCCCCTCGGAAAATGAGCCCTTCTTGGGCACGGGTTCTAGAACCGGAAGAAACTTTTGCAACAACCTGATACTTTTACCTATGAGTAAGTAGAAATAAAAAATGGAAAAAAATATTCCAAATCACAAAAACAAGGCTAAAATCATACGTTTTATTCTTTTGAATCATGTTTGGTATTTTTTATTAATTATCAGGTATGAATGCTTATCAGACTTCAAGTGGGATTTTGCTAGATTATGAAAAATTAAGCTTAACACTTAAAAGAGTAATACTAGTACATGAAAATACTAAATAAAAGAATCATACTTATATAAATAAGCTATTTTGTGAATGAATGCTATAAATTAAATAAAAGTTTTAATGATTTTGACAAAGATTACAACATAGTAATCCTTCTTTTCAATCGTCTATTACCTTCATGAAAACAACATAAATCTGAAATCTAATACAAATAACTAATATTTTATAAACAGGATTTTATTTAGATGCTTAAATGATCAGGTGGTGAAAATAGCCTATCTCTTGGAGAAATAGCCTATCTTAGAATAAATTTCAATATAGCAGTACATAAGGAGGGAGTCTGGAGATACAGCTTCCCAGGTATTAAAACAACTAAAAATTGTATTTTTTTAAAATCATTTAAGGGATGGTTACAATAATTGCCATAGAGGCAATCATAACCATCCCAAATTACTAACTACGGTATTCAAAACTTTAAGAATATCACCCAATGCAATATATTAAATATAATACCATTGACCCAAACAGCAACTGTTGCTTAATGATTTTTTGTTTTAAGATCTGAAATGATTTTATATTTATTGTAACAAATGTCATTAAACATAGTTTACCTTAAGGTAGGATTTTCCCAAGGATTTTATTAATTATAGCATTGATAGCAACATGATAGCAACATAGGCCAAATGAAAATGCATTATTTTTAAAATTATTCTATTAACATCAAATATGTTAAAAGAAATACTGATAATTAGCCAATGACAAAATTTCAAATAACCACAAAACTTGATACCATCTTATCTCCTTTATCATTTCCCACTGTAAACTTGATAATAGAGATTCTGTAACTGAAAGGAGGAAAAGTTTCTTCAATGTAGACAACATTTTTATCCAGGAATTAAAAAAATATATAGGCTTATCAAAATTTGAGGGCTGTGGAGGGCTTTCTACTGACACAAATAACACTAAACTCGAAGAACACACAATGCAGATGATGCACTCGGCATTAATAAATGAACAAAAATTGTTATAAAAAAATCACCAATAAGTGGCGATGTACCCGAACAAATCTTTCTACAAATTTTTTTTTTTTTTTTTTTTTTTTAGTATGTCCCCCTTGTGTTTCCAAAACACTTTCCATGTGCAAAAACGTGTTTTCCATACACGAATGCAATAAGTTTGCATTAATTCCTAGAACAGTCATCCAATGGGCTCTTTCAGCTGTGGCAGGATTAGAGGTTTTTTGCAGTAAACCTGATCCTTTAAGAAACCCCATAACCAGAAGTCACTTGGGGTGAGATCAGGCAAGAGGAGGCAAGCCATTGAAATCCTGGGGCCTGGACATGCATTACAAGGGGAGAGGGAAAGAGTTAAAAATGAGCAGGTGTTGTGTTACGTAATTTACAAACAGCCCCTTAACGTAAATCAATAATGTGATCAATAATTAGTATGGTAAAATCTCATTATAGACGTACATTTCAAAATATGTTCAAATTTAAAATCCTTGGTTGAATTCCTATTCTTTTAACGTACCTAAAATTAACATAAAATTCAGAATAACGTTCTAATTTAACATTCTGTAGTTAAGCTATCACCTCATTACAACTATCTTAGATCGAAATGTTGCTCTGATTGGTCAATACCTGTAAGCCTCATTGTTTCAAAGGTGTTGCTTCATGTGTGTTTTGATGGAGAATAATTCAGCATTTTTGTTTAATGTACATTTAAGTAACATCCGATTAGAGTTCCTTCCACCGAATTGCACATATATACTACAACTGCTAAACCAAAACATAAAAAAATGTAAAAGACGATTTCTGAAAACATTTATTGCAGAGAACTTAATGAATGGCTGCAAATTATAAAAGCAGTTAATATTAAGAGTGGAACTGTATTCTTATTGTGTACAATAATGTTATATTACTCTGTACATCATTTATGTGAATGTGTTTGAATTAAAATACATATTCTAAATCTGCTATACTATAGTGCCCGGCACGAAAGAAAAAGGAAAATGGCGCATGTGTAAATGAAAAAAAACTCATTCAACCAATCAGAAACGGGGTATTATTAATTCCTGGCATCAGTAGTAAGTAATGCTCAGATTCCTGTCCGTTTCTGATTGGTAGAACGAGTTTTTTTCATTTACACATGCGCCGGTTTCCTTTTCTTTTGTGCCAGGCACTATAAGTATACTAATGTTTTTCTGTATACATACTGTATGAATATCTTACATAAGCAGTACTGTACACAAGCCTGCATGGATTCCCCCCTCCTCCCATTTCAGATTAACGTTAAAAATTCTAGCTCATTTGGAGTATGCTGAAGCGAGATTTTACCGTAATAAAATGATCAATTTCTATGTGATGCAGATTTTTTTACACAAAAATTTAAAAACTAGGCTTTTTAATCTTACAGAAAATCATTAAGCAAGATATGGCTGTTTTTATTTTCCTTAAGCATGATTCTGAACCTGAAATCCTAAGCTTCTGTGAAATTTTTTTAGATACTTATAATTATAATTACAAATACTCGAAAATTCTCTGTACATGCCTAACTTCAGACCCAGTTCTGTTTTTTTAATAATATACACATGTATAAGAGTATACATATACAATATCAATGTCTTTACCCCAAAATATATACATTAAGTAAAATCTTTTCAAAAAAAACTTTTGAAACATTCTAATTATTGAAACAACTTTGAAATTTGAAGATGGATTAAGAAAAATTGCTGTATAAATAAAAATATTAAATCAACCCTAAATGACATTATGAATAAATAGCTAATACTTAAAACTGATAAATTAATACAATAGATAGAAAATAATTCAGCGTTTATCTAGGATTTGTCTCTAGCAAATTAATTTGGTAAGTCTTCATAAAGTATTTTCTTCAAATGTTTAGGATTCAGGTTTCCATCTTCAAATTTTCAAATGGAGAATCAATAATGATTGCAATATTTCATTATATTTTTAATCACCCAATTCAATATATAGAACATTTTTTGGGTGAGGCAAAACAGAGGGAAATTACCCTGCACATGTTAGCCGCAATTCAATGGGGAGATTTTCTCCACTGCCGCCTCCAGAGAAGGGGGTCTGTAACAGAAGCTTAATTGAACACGTATGGCAAATAATCTTGGGTTAGGGAATGCATTAATATATGCAGGAGAAAAAAAAAGAATACAGTTAATCTTTTAAAAATTATACTTAGAAAAAAAAGATCACAATTAATTGAGGTATATATTTACCTTCCTCCTTGGTATATAAGCAATGGAGTCTAGTGGAGTTTTTGCACCATAGATGATATGCAAATTACCTGCTGCTGCAAAGACTGCTGAGATGATAGATAAAATGACAATTAAATGCCTGATTTCAAGATGTATTAGACCCAACTAGAAAAAGTAAAACATGAAAGGAAAAAAAAAAAGGTTTATAGCACTCTCTTACAAGGAAAAAGATATAATGTTAACCATATTTTTAAAAATTAATTTTCAAACATGATTTCTTTTTTCTTCTTACTGTTTATTTACTGTTTCTTAAAAATAAACTCCACGGAAAAATTCGACTTTATTATATATCATTCAAAATTTTTCGATTTATCCTAAAATTTTGTTAAGAAAAATGCCTCAGAAGATTGAAAATTGGCCCTCTCGTCCCCTCAGGAGAATCAGCGGAACAAGAAGTCATTTCCTGTTGCGAGAACCGCTTTCAATTCTACAAATGCAAAAGTTTGCTTGCCTTTTTTCTATCAGAATGCCTTTAAACTGTTCTCTATTTGGGCGTGTAACTAAGAAATCTGATAGAAACGTCACGTTTCATGGATTTCTACAATCAGAATCTACTAAGAATCAATGGATTACCTTATTCCAGGAAAGAACTAGCATTCAAATGTGAACAGCATTGTGTGCTCAATTCATTTCAAAGCATCATGCTTTTTATGAAATCCTGCAGTTTTAAATTGTCTATTAAAATGAAATTCATTGAAATCTGATTCTGTTCCAACTGCCAGATATTTGCTAACCGCCGAAGGAAGGAGTAGGCATATTTGCTGTCATAAGGTACATGCACGAGTAAATACAACGAGTAAGTTTTTCTTTACAAGCAATAAATTAAACTTAAAAGCAATATACAAATTACACTAATAACACGCTCCTCAATTATAAATAGTGAAACATAAAATATACGACAGAAAACTTCACACGAAACATAAAATTGCAATTTGCAGCAAGCAGGATTTGCTATGAAGTTGGTCAATAGAGAGAGCAATGCTGTTATTTCACACATCTGCCATCTTGCCCAATTTTAGCATTGGCTACTACGATAGTAATCACACTTATTAATTCTATTCGTTATGGCTAAGGTTAAAAAAAAAAATCTCACCTCATATCGCCATAAATTTTGTCCATAAACCGCTGTTAATAAATGTCCTAACATGATTGAACACTGTGCTTCTGTTACGTCAATCCTGGGGAGGAAAATGATACAGGATTAAAGACAAAGGCTCAAAAGAATTCAAAGCTTGGAACAACAATTCTCTCAAATGTGGATGGAGAGGTGGTCATATATTAATTAGAAGGTCATATATTAATAAAAAATTGGTCATTTTTGCATGCAAAAAATTAATAATTAGAAATAATTATATTTAATTATATTATTATTAATTATAAAAAAATTAATAATTATAATTTATTTATAATTTTATAAATAAGACAACAAAAGAAATTATTTTTTCTTCGTTTTCTTGGCGAGAACACAACAATTCAATCACCATATCATCCTGTTACAGATTATTATATCAAATACTACTTACTTGCCAAAAACGACAACATTTGTCACATGGGTTTGCCAGTGAGTAGAATGGAAGGCAACGAGGGCAGTAAAGCAAAAGATCATCATCCACCTTGGATAATCGCCAAGCTGCATTACAGCTGCACTTGCAAGAATAACAAAACCTATTGACAGATACAGAATGAAATTATGATGCTATGTGTACAATTTTTTCCTTAAAAAAATCTTCGTAGGCTCCTAAAAATAGTATTGTGCTCTCATTTTAATCATTAGAATAAAAAAAAACAAATATTATTACTTGTTGACAATGAGTCACTGCCATGGTCAGCTATTTCCTCTAAGTAAGTATTTTGGAGCTTAATGGCTTGCTTCCCATCTAGAGCATCTAGAGTTTGATAGAGGAACATTCCTCCACAGCATAAAACTATTACCCAAGATGGAATCTAAAATGCCAAATATGCTTTCATTAGACATAAGCATTATAATTAAGAATATTTAAACTCTTAAATAAAAAAATAAATAAATAAAAAAAAAAATGAAAAATAAAGTATAAAATTACCTCATTTGTTCCATGTGGACTGTAATATAGGACTAATGAACAACATAGTAAATTAACAACTAATCCTATAATAGTTAATGTACATGGCATTACACAGTTAGGTACTAATTTGCTCAGACATATCCAAAACCTAAAAATAAAAATAGTTTGCTCATTCATTTAGTAGTAGTATGATAAAAGCATTGGCATCTGTCAATGCTGTATATAAAGCATTAATTCTTACTTCTGGAAGAACAGCAGTTCTAGGAATGACCCACATGTTGCATTGTACTCATAGTCACCAGAAAATCGTGGAACTGCTTCAGCTACTATAACTCGACCGGTTTTCATATCATGATTTTTTAAACGATTTTGTTTATTTTCTTCCATTGCACATAGAATTTCTTTTGTCGCCTATTGTACAAATTTTAGAAGTTCTGAAATGGTTTAATTGAATCACTAAAGAAATATAATGAATGGGGAAGGGGGAACAATCATTTACTTTAGTTAATATAGTTTTCGTCTGCATTCGTTTCTTTTCAACTTCCTCCATTGCAGATCTGAATTCGTAAGTAAGTTTTTCTTTGGTTTGTCTTCCCTTACGTTCCACGTTTTCCATTGCATTTAGCCACATAGCTTTTGTTTTGTGTTTATGCTTTTCAACTGCTGTGCACAAAGAATTGAAAGGTAAGGCTTTCTTTTGGTCACTAATTTCTGTACAAGTTTCCATTTTGAGCTTGATAATGAGATTCTAAAGAAATTAAAAATGGGAAAAAATTGACTGTAATCAATAATATTATTAAAAATCAGTAAATTATTAAAAAATATAAAGTTTTTGACAAGCCTCCCACTTTCACATATTTGAGAAAGAGAGAGTTACGTAATTTTCTTTAATAATACATTTAAGCATTGTTTACATTGATCTGGAGCATGCAAATGTCACAATCATAATACTGATGCGGAGTTGATATGGAAGTACAAATTTTGGATATGGACAACTTTTTAACATTGTTTTAAAAAAATGAAAACCACAATAACTCCCTGATGGCTCATCAGATCCCATCAACTTAATTACTAAAATTATCAGTCTCAATGAGAGGTGTCCATACATGTCAAATTTATTAACTTTGTTTACTAGCCTGAATGAACCAATAAGCCATTTCTTTATTTAAAAAAAAATTAATCTTTCTTAAAAGGCTTAACCAATTGCCATAAAAAAATATATCAAGGTACTGTGTAAGGAACCCACTAAGAGTGTAAAAGTTTCATTTGATTCTGCTGTTTGCTATTTCAGAGAAGTTAGCTGCACAAAATTTAAAAATATGCATTCATAGAAACATACGAGGTACGTCCAGAAAGAAATTCAATGTGGTTGACAGCACAGGCGGCAACTTTTTGTGAAGAGGGATACAAAAACTCGTGCCCCACTATGACGCTCCTCCAAAATGGTGGCAGCTATGTAGAAAAATGGCTCATGTTGTAATAAATTATTTTTTATAAGTGTGTATTTGCTTCTTTTTGTATTACCAAACGGAACGTACTCTCTGGACTTACCTAATACGTGTATATACAGGGTGTCCCAAATTAATGTATACACTCTTTGAAACATTATAACTCTGCAACAAAATGAGATAGAAATATACGGTTTGTTGTATTTTATTCTTTAAACTTCCTTAAGCCTGTACATGTTCAAAATGCCCACCTTCTGCCATAGTACACTCCCAACACCGACGTCGAATAGAGCAACATTGTAGCTAATGGAATAGCAAATTCAATGAACACTGGATTTGGCGATACCAATTTCACGAGGAGATTACCTCACTGACTTCTTTGGGGATCGTACAAAAAGCTCCATGACGACATCAACATTCTCGTTATCAGTGGAACTTCTATATCTTCCGCATCAACCTTTCAACATATCTTCCACCATTCCTTCGGCTTCAAACTTGTCTCGGAGTTTTGTTATTGTCACCCTTGTTGGCGGTGGTGTACAAAATTCAACCCTCCAACATCGTTGAACCTCAACAACATTCTCCACTGTCCAATAACACTTCAGTATCCACTTACGTTCATCGCATGAAAGTCTCACCGCCATTTGGTTTATAAACAAATAAACAACAATGAATGTGTTGCTTTTCTTTTCCAGCGCAGTCTGGACCATACACAACAAACCTTATATTGCTATTTCATTTCGTTGCTGAGCTATAATGTTTCAAAGAGTGTATACATCAATTTGGGACACCCTGTACTTAAGGAAAAATTTTTTTGCAAAATTTCAACGTATCTTCTCAAATTATGATATCGACTCATAGTGGTCGGCCAAAAATATTAAAATTTCACGATCTTAAGTACTGTTCTCTTTAGAAAATCAACTGGTTGGAGCACCCATTCATGCCAGTCTGGGGAAATCACTAAATACACACTAGTTACAGTAAAAAAAAAATTAAGCTTATTTTTTCTAAGAATAGATAAAAAAATTAAAGAATAAAGAAAAAGTTCCGAATAAAACAATACGAGAACAATAGTATGCTGGAAGGGGAGAGAGGACTTTTCAAGGATGTGAAAGTTTAAGCTAGGAAATCATTTTTTCCCCCTGTAGATTTTTTAAATTTCATACAAAGAATTTAAAATACCCTAATAAAAATTAAGTTCATCACAGGACCTCATTACCCTCTCTGAGGGCCATTTTATGCTTTGAACCATCAGCTTTTTCCCCAGAACTTTAATTTACTCCATTTCCAGTTTTTATTCTTTTATTATGATAACTTTTATTTTAAGTTCCAAAATGTTCTTTTTTCTAAGTTTCAAAGATTAAGGATTAACACATGACTTAATTTTTGAGAGATTAAAGTTATCTTGATAGTAATTTTTTATTTTATTTATTTATTATGGGAGTCTACAGGAATAAACTGGTGTCCTCTAATCTGTACAATATTTAAATTTTGATCCTCCTTAATGAATGTACATGTTATAGAACCTAATTCAAAAGCTTAAAAAATAATATAGCAACAATGTTTTATCGAATAGAATTGAAATTGCAATAGATTTTAATTAAAATCTGATGTTTAAATTAAAGGACTTAACAATGGATAGGTATTATATCCGAATTTGAATTATCTTAAATGAACTGTAACTGTTATTTTCTCACTTAGCATACGTATACTAGTCTCACGAAATCAAAAATTAGGCACCTGAGATGAAGTTAATCATATCTCACTTAGCTAAAATTCTATGGGTCTTCGCTAAGAATATAACAATTTAAAAGAATAATTCGAACAACACCGTATGCAAAGACACGCCTCTGAACTACCGAGTCCTGAGAATCGAAAGGAAAAGAATAAAAAAGAATTAAAAGTAACTCATAAACTACTACTCTTCAACATCAATGGCAAAAAAAAACACTCTTTATATACATGTGTGTTTTTATCTCTGATGAATCTAGTTTCGATCAATATCTCTTAAATCCCAAGTGAGAATACCCGATGCTTATTAACGAGCTTATATAGTAAATATTTAATAATACACAGGAAATTCAGGCAGCTAAGGGCATTTAAGTCTCATTGTTTCGTTTAATTTGGTTATTTATTTTAATTATGAAACTTAAGGTGATTAATACACTAAAGTAAAATTGTGCCGAATAAGATGTGCTTATGAAACAACACAGGTTGCACTCAAATCTCTACAAGCGGAAGGCGGCTCTCTGGTTTTCCTAGAAAACAGCATCGTGACGGGTTTTCCACTGAGGAAGTGGACAGACATCGTCTTATCAGTTCCGACATTTATTGAATTACTTTTTCCCCCTTTACTAAGCTCATTTTTAGCATGGGGAATAAATGACAGCTTCTCTTTGAGAAACTGTATAGGACGATCTTCAAATTCTGATTATCTTCAAATTTCATTTTGAATGATGGATGGATGGGTGTAATGTAGTTAAATATTAACAATATCGACTCACCAGAAGACAGTAACAATTATTAACGCTATGATTTTTAAATTTTATTATTACTGCAATAAATATGTAGTATTATAAAGCCCAACACAAATTACCCATTAAATATTACGAGAACAGAATCCCAACCCACTATTCAAATTGCCTTCTCTCATCAAATAAAAATTAGGTAACCTTACCGTGCCTTGTGATTTATAAATAAATAATTTATTCCTCGTCTGCTTAAATAAAGAAAGCTGTAGAGACCAAAAAGGTGAAAAGGGGGGCTTTCTTTTTGTGTTTTGAAGCAGGGAGGGAAAAAAAAAATCAACCGAAGGAATCGATCGCTTCACAGACGATAGCCAAGTAATTCTCTACGAAAATTCGTGAATGATTTTTATACTTGTGACACGAATGGACGGTTGGCTGAATCATGTGACCATGTGACGTCACGACTTATCTTCCAATCATCGGCGCTTTCGATACTTAGGTGAAGTTCGGTTCGTTTTTTAATAACGTTAAGTAATTTTAAATCGTTTAAAAATGTATTTTTAATCTATTGTGCTTATTATTTTACGTGGCCCCGTATCAATAAACAGGGTTACCAATAAACAGAAACCGAAGGATAGTTTAAAGAAGTGATTGTGCTCTTTAGGGTAAAAAGCCAGCATTGATGAGTTGCTCTCGCAGAGCATCTTTCCTAGCGTTAATTAAAACTTTCATTAAATTTTGGTGATGAAACTACCTACAGTATTTGTTAAGTTGCGCAATTATTTTTTTTTTTTTCATTACTGTACTTTATGAAATTCTAATGTTATTGATACTTGAAATTAAATACTCCAATTCGGTTGTATTAAGGCATCGAACAAAATTTTCCATGAAACCAAAATGGGAAGGGAAAAAAGTTTAAAAAAATAAATAAAAATGCTCGTATCCTCAATTACCAAAAAAAAAGTTCTTAAAAATCTTTTATGCTCTTGTTTACAAATTTTTTTAAAAGGGCTAGTGAATCATTACTATTGAAAAAAAAAAAAAAAAAAAAATGGGTTGAAAAAATTTATGCAGCTTTTCCTGCAAATGACCGGGAAATGGTAAGGGGGAAGACCTTTAAAAATAGATAAACGCAAATCCTCCACAAATACGATTATTAAACATTGAGATTGTCACAACATTGTGCTCAAAACATTAACGAGGGAGAAAAATGCAGATTTTTGGCAATAAATGCTTTGAATTATCGAAGCGTCAAAAGAAGCGGAAGTCCAATGTATAGAACACTTATTTTTGGAAACGCGGTCATATTTGCAATTTTACAATGGTATTATGAATACTTCTTGAATCTTGATTTGAATCTAAATATTATTAAAACACTTTGATATCTTTTAAATATAATAAATTCCTATTGGTAAATTATAAAGAACACAATAAATAAAACGAACGGCTATTGCCTACAAAGTAAAATAAAAGATTTGGATTTTGCTTCATTCCATATATACGGCTTTCTGTTGAAAAATAAGCCTCTGCTAAAATCTAAAATAAATTAAATATAGATTTTAAAATTAATTAACGGGCAAACTTAGTAGATTTTTTAATGAAAGTCGGAAAAATTACCACCTCAACATATGGCAAGAGAATTCTCCACCCCCTCCCGTTCTATATATGTAAACAACACCCGATTTCACGTCATAACACATGTGAAAAATAATAAAACTTGTTGGAAACAAATATCCAATTTATTATACTCTACGTATTATTGGATTTAAGATAAACATACAATAAACTCAATTACTTTACTATTTTATATGCAATCTATTCTAAAGATGAGCATGAGAAATCCAAATAAATTTGATTACCTCTTTCCGTTTACTCTAAAAAATTTACTCCCAAGCCTGAAATATGCGAACATTAATTTGGTAATAATAAATGCTTTGTCATTAATCCCAGTGAATGACATTTAATTCCTCATTAAACCTGAAATGATATACTGAAAATTTTTGTTACTCTTCTACCAAGATAAAATGAAAATGGGATTAAATAAATTGCACGTTCTTTTTTACATTTAAAACTCCTTTTTTAATCTAAAATTTATTCTTGGGAAGGAATTAAATTGATAACAGCAACTTAGTTTTGACTGTAGATTATGACTGCTTTCTAAGTTTAGTATTTTATTAAATTATTCAAACTTTGTTTTTTCTTTCAAACTGACCTTGAGACTTCCTATTTTGACGTCACCGATTAACGATGTCTTTTAGATTAACGACGTCTTGAGAGGCTTCCTATCAGGCAGACAATTTCTTGGAGTTTAAAGAATGAATCCTCAAAGAACGAATTCTGGGTTATAACTCGAGAACACGATCGGAATAGCAAATTAATCAATTGAGTATTAACAAATTGATTTATAAAAGTTTTACTTATTTTGTACAATACTCAACAATTTGTTTTTATCTGAATAGGAAATACATTTTCTCGTTTCGAAAAAAAATTATTAATTCACGACTCTGTGTATGTCATGGCATTTAGATGGAAAAGAGTCGGAGTGAATCATTAATTCCGTGCTTTATGAATGGACATAAAACTATATCGATGCTCGTAAAGAGAATTTCAACCAATGTTACGCCTACTCTCTTGCCCAACTTATCGAACGTATTCTCATGGATATTGGATGAAATGAATGATGGTATGGACGTAGTCCATACAACCTTGCCCAAATGTCTCCAAAGTAAGGGATGGTTGTAGAATGTCCCTCTTCAGCGATAATATATTATAACTTATGATTCTGAACCCTCCCCGAAAAGTTATACAGAGTCCGTGGATGATGGTGAAAGATTTTCGATATCCTCCAAGTTCTTTCGTGTTTTTTGTGCCCGCTTTAAGATGTAGCTAATTTAGAGGAACGCCAGAAGTTCGATAAGACTTTGGTTTTTGAAATCGACGGAGAAATGTAACCGAGGAAAGGTTCTCAGTTTTTTCGCGTTTACTGTAGATTCATATGGTTTCAGTGACCTTATTATCGGAGTTGGCATTAAGGAAGAAAAAACCCAATTCATTAAGTAATTGAATTACATAAACGATCGCAGAGGTGAATACAGGAAAAAAAAAGGAAAGATATTCGACAGCAGAATTTCCGTACTATCTACCCTCCGTGGTTCCATCACATTATGCGCTACCAGCTTGGGATTTGATTTCTAAAAAATGTCCAAAAATTATACAAAAACAAAACTTGTCTATAAGCTTGTTATCCGAATCCATAGTTAGACGTTAGTGTGACTGGTTCTATTGGGTTATGAGTTTTTCTATAGATTTTTTTTTGGTTCTACTGGCACCGTAATGTTTGTAATGACGTTTGATATTAAAAATTTCTATGTGTAATCATTACATAGAATGATTCCATCCGTAAACCAATAGAAACAGTCACACTAACGTCGGATTAACTACGGATTCGGATAACAAGCTTATAGACAATTTTTGTTTTTGTTTAATTTTTGGACATTTTTTAGAAATCAAATCCTAAGAAAACATGTTGTACATGTATTTATTATCTTCTTTTAATGATAAAGATTATTAGTAGACTATCTTTTCGGTTTACATTTGAAGAACACTTCGCTTTATAATTTAACGTGTTATCAAAAAAATCATCTACTGCATAAAAAATTCAACAAGGCAAAGTGTAATCGTTAAATTATTAATGAAATGAGTTAATCTATCTCGTCTTATCTGCACTTAATTGCTGCAATTAGCAGATATGTATATTGGTCTTCTCTTGAATTGCTTTTATTATTATTATTTTTTTGTAATGACTGGAATAAAATTTATTTTTCATAATTTTTGAAACGATTAAACAAAAGTGAGCAATGAAAATTGTACGACGGACTTATCAGATTGAATTATACTTTACTTTTTTCCCCACACAAACAGATCAGTTACGATGCGACCATCTTCTCAATGCACTCCCTCTTCTCTGTATGCACTTGAGTACTCGTTAGAACCTCTCAAACCCCTTTCAACGCAGATAATATTTTATAACTTATAATTCTGAACCCTCCTCGAATGTTTATAAAGACGTCCGTCTATGATGTGAAGTATTTTCCATATCATCCAAGTTCTTTCATTTTTTGAGTCCATCTTAAAATGTAACTAATTTAGAGGAACGCCAAAAGTTAGGAACGACTTTTTTGGAGAGTTGTTTCATTTTCTTCGAATTCTGCGAAATGATGTCCACGCAGGGGTTTTTAAAGCCCCGAACAGATGATAATGGCTCAATTAACATGAACAGAAGACCAAAGTCCAATCACTGTAATGGAAGCATAAGGACAACAGCGTTCTCGGCCGGCAAGCATATGACCACAATGTCTTGGAACACGGAAGGTACCATCTTCAATCGACTGGCTGGGAGCCGAGAAATTCCATTAGTACCCAGGGGCGTAACCAGAATTTTACATGGGGGGGTTCGGTGGTGGGGGGGGGGGGAGAAAATGTAGAATAGTGTTTAGTAGAAACAAAGAAAAACAAATGAATAAATTAGGGAAATAAAAGGGTGGGGTTCGTCCGAACTCCCCCCCCCCTAGTTACGCCCCTGGTACCACTATTAACAGCGATCATCATTCACAGACTCTGAAGAACTGCAAGCATGAAAACGTTTTCTCAGGAGGGCCTGCTACAGCGATGACGAAAAAGCATACAGCTGAAGGGAGACTACAGGGTGTATCAGAACACCCCGCGCCAGGCTTTTTTCTCCAAGTTCGAGATCCTAAAGCTTTGGGGAAATTTTTTACATGACTAAAGACTATGTGAAGAATTTAATGGTGGCTATCCCATTTTCCGGAAATGACTGGAAATGGGAACATGGGTCGAGTAGGGTGTCGTTGGATAGATCTTGAAAAAAGAAATAATTTTGCAGGAAACGTTTTCTCCTGATTCATTTCTTTC
This sequence comes from Rhysida immarginata, assembly GCA_023313115.1. Taxonomy (NCBI): domain Eukaryota; kingdom Metazoa; phylum Arthropoda; class Chilopoda; order Scolopendromorpha; family Scolopendridae; genus Rhysida; species Rhysida immarginata. The sequence goes on along the minus strand of JAHWFO010087465.1, from coordinate 1,007,213 downwards.
AAGAAATAATAAAAACACTTTCACGTCATTTATTTACAATTTACCCTGTTGAAGTGTCTTTAAAACATTTTAACACCACGTGTTTATCTCTGTTGAACTGTTAGCGATTCCTGCGCATTGTTTGTTGCTATCGTAGAAACTGCCTTTTTCCAACGAAGAAACGTTTAACATGTTGATGGTGTTAGGAGAATGTCAGCAAAACTATCGTGCTGCGGAGAAGTTCTACACCGCACGATATTCTAATCGTAAACATAACTCTAGAATATCTTTCAGGGGCTTGCAGTTTGTGTGAGGCACACTATTTTGGTGCGCCCCAACCACAATACCACAAAATAAGAAACAATACGGATGCTATGATCAGAAGGCGGATGCGACGCTGATGTTTTAGGTGCCGTTCGACAGGACCCGACCGTCTCCACGAGACGGCTCTCTTGTGACTCAGAAATAAGCCACATAACCGTGGGCAGATATTCCACAGCGATGGTTCCACCCCTTCCACATTCATCTCCACCAGGCGCTTGGAGAATGTGACTACTAGAGGAGACTGAATTTTTTGTCAGTGGTTTAGAAACCAGCTGCGAAATGCCCATTTATCAGTGAACACGTTTAAAAGCAACGGGGAGGTGAACGTCCTTAATACACATTACTGGGTTCAAGAAAAACCTCACTAACTTCGTGACATAGACGACCAATATGTGTGAAGTGTGAATATTTTGTGCGGGGTTATCGGAGGCCACATTATCGGCCCGTATTTCTTCCAGGGTAACCTGAACGGGATAGTTTATATCGACTTTCCGGAAAACGTGCTGCCTAAACTCCTTGAAGATCTGCTCCAGTACAGACGTGCTCTTAGCATCAAGAGTTGGCATGTAATTTCAGCAGGATGGCGAATCGCGTGAGAAATAGTCGATCGCATCTTCCCCCCTGCGATGGATTAGTAGGTCTCCAGACCTCTTTCCCCTTGATTTTTTCTTCTGGGTCCGGATACAAAAATTGTGTACCAAGAACAGCCGACAACGAGGGAGATATGCAGGACCTAATAAGGAAGACATCACAAGGCTAACGCATAAAAAGGTCCTGTAATGACGTGAAGATGAGGCTGCGTCAATGTTAGCAGCAAATTGGACGGCAGTTTGAACATTTTGTGTGATGAAACCTTCACCTGCCCTTAGGGTTGCCACCTTCAGAGAGTTTCAAAACCGGAGAACCGGAAATTGGCAAACCGGAAGTCAATGTTTTAAGATTGAATACCGGAAATGGGCACATTGCTTTCAAATAATGATATAAATTGTATGTAAAATGACATGATAAAAAATATGTAAATGCTTACCATTTAAATTACAAGATTCAAATTAAAAATATATAATGTCACATTTTATTAAATTTGAACGTATATTTTGAATTCTCCCGACAACCTTCCAGTGAACTTAAATGTTCTGGGTGTTTAATATATTCATAAAAATCCATGCAGGTCATGTCATAATTTATTAACCTAACCTAACCTAACCTAACCTAACCTAACCTAACCTAACCTAACCTAACCTTCAAAATGACTTTCGAGTCCCACAGTTACGGCTGCAAAACCGGAGATTGGCTGTTTGAAACCGGAGACCGAAGAAATAAGGCAAAAACCGGAGACTCCGGCCCAAAACCGGAGAGGTGGCAACCCTACCTGCCCTAATGTATTTTTATAATTTATTTCCAGAAGGAAGCCGATTGGAAAAAAAGTTTCCTACAAAAGTTGTTTCTTTTTCCAAAATATCCAACGATACCTTACTCGACCCATGTTCCCATTTAAATTTTTGGGTGTACCCCTCGGGTGCTCCTACTTTCAGCCTTTTCCCGAAAATGGGATAGCCACATTAAATTCACATTGTCTTTTTTAGTCGTGTAAATTTTTTTCTCAAAGCTCTAAGACATCTTGGCACGGATGATCTGATAACGCCTTGTATATTGAAAAGATATAACCATCCACCAAGTTAGAAAGAAAAAAGTGCAATTCATTATGATGCGCTTCCCGTATTTTATGTCATAATTTATAAATCAGGAAATTCCAGATGACGAGGACAAACTTCGTGGGTCATTGCTGGTAGAACAAGGAATAAAAATGATCCTATGCGGAAATGCACGGTGAACACAGTACAAGTATCGGTACAATATCGGAACCCAACTACAATACATAAACTTTAGAAATGTTCCCTATGTAGGTGTACCTCAGTTTAAGTGCCTGTATGTCATATCAAGGACTGACACAGACCGTTGCATTTAATCATATACATTATTTTGAAATCAAATCCCTCATTTCCAAAGGACGCACAAATTCAACACTTCAGCGACCGTCTGATAAAATTGGCTTAACAAAGATTTCGTAGTTTAGTCCTTATCAAATTGCATAAGATGGCACTTATGATTTAGCCTGCAATATTAAATAAAAGGAAATCTACAAATCGATGTTGTTTAACGTTCTTCCTACAAGGGGATAAAATAGTATTAATAAACAATTGCGCACCTGGAGCCAGGTTTACAGGTGTGCATTTTGTTAACGGCACCAGATGGTTCATGAAAGATCTAGTCTATTAGAAACTAATTTTTCGTATTATCAATCATGATCTATCACATGTAAACTCCAGGGATTTCCAGTTTAAAAAAAATGTAAAAAGAAACAATTGTGCAACGGAGAATGAAGTCCACCTTTGATTGAAGATAGAGAGATCTCATTACTTTTGAATTGTGATAAATACGAGATCTTATTTTATTATAGATCTTTACAATATTTACGAGATCTCGTAATACCCTTTTTCTATATTATAGATCTTTACAAATCAGAAAGACAGGCTTTGCTTTCACACTTGCCTTTACAATGTAGCAATGCCGGGTGTAGTAAATAATATGTCGATCGATTTAAGTGCATCTATACTAAGATTTCGTTTTGACGTCATTTAACCGGCCTTCGACCGAAAATAATAAACAAATTGCTATACCTTCTTCAGTGCTCACTTAAGACTTAGAATTATGCGAGAAAAACATTACATTCAATTTAAATCGGTTTGCCCTATTGAATATGGTTTGTGTCTCTGCATTTACTGATGTACTGTTTATTTCATTTTGTATAATGTTTACTTTAAACATTTCGATTTAATTAAGGATGTAACCCCATTAAAAGTGAAAAAAGACAATCAAGAGCAACTGTATGATAATATTAAATAAATGTGGAGAAAGAAATACCATCTTCTTAAAAGGTAAATAGGACAGTTTCATTTGGCGCAACTTTTCAATCTCGCAATAGAAATCCCAAACTGTAGACAAATGATTACGTAGTCTTTTTTGTTTCGGTTGTTTCTGGCTTTTAAAATGAAAACAATTACGTGTGCAAGCAAAACATCACACGATCGTCACCATCCGACCAATTAACGAGGATCCCAATTCTTCAAAACATTTCATAGAAGGGGTGGGGAGATGTCATTTTTAATTTAAAAAAATATCATATTTTTTGTATTACAGCATCAGGAAATATGTTACGTGATAACAACAGATTATCTGATTTAACTGTGAATATGAAGATAACGATTTTGTTTATATTTCATTCAATTTTGTATTTGAATAAATATTCCGAAGTCCCTGAAAGAAACAATATATCATTATCTTTTCCTTATATACAATTAAATATATTGCATATCTGTTCCTTATATATATAACATTAGACAATTGCATAAACTGGATTAAAACAATCTTTCCTGATCCGAATTGATCCGCATTCATTTAGATCGTTAGGAATTTTCCACTAGCGTTGTTTTAATTTAGCTGTAATATATTGGCCCAGAGTTTAAAAGAAGACAAAAAATAAAAAAAATAACCTGAATGAAACTGACGCGAAGACGATCATGTGATCAAGTTTCGAAAAGTTCACGCCGCATCGAAGCGATATAAACTGAGCCGATTCTTTTTCGTGGTTCCTATTTCTAAAATTACATTTTAGCTCTCGACTCGCAAGACTCCGATTTGAAGCCTCCGAGAAGCGCTAAAATGCCTTCCACTGCCTTTTATTTTAATCTTTTGGTTGCATCAAGCGATTGCATAGCCTTCTTTCTCCATAACGTAAACTTCTTTTCAACGCTGGTTTTTTAATTGTAAAAAATAAATAAATTTATTAAGCTTAAGGAATAAACAGTTTTAGAAAAACAGTATTATATAACGCAGCTGCAAGATCTTGGAAATCAAGGAAATCCGTGGACATCACCCGTCAGAATTAAAATTTATGATTTCCTGCGCTCATCTTCCAAATTTTCCACGCACTTCGTATATATTCGAAATTAAAAACCAAAATAAATATATAAATAAATAAATAAATGCAAAAAATACGAAATCAATAAAGTTATTAACACCTAAAAATAAGCACGAATCATTCTGTTTATTATGTTTGCAGGGTAGCAATGAAGCAATTGTATTGAAAAAAAAATCTTTAATAGCAGTTTCATCAAAACAGATCTTCAGCGACGAAGTAACAGATAGTGTACTCAATTTCACGATTTCATCATCATTTCGTGTTGCATGAGAATAAAGAATGACCGTTTCTGTTTCCCGTAACATCTCCTCCCCTCCTCCTTCCTTCACCTCTTCCCATGTTCCCATTGATAGCCCTGCCAAACGCTACCATTGTAAACCGTCACAAGAAAGACACACCCCTCTGCATTTTTTCATTTATCTCTGTGAAACAGCCAAAAACATTCCGGAGGAAACTCGACTTTTAGAGCAAGAGACGTTTTGCTTCTTTAAAACAGATTGGAAATAGTCTATTTATGGGTAGTGGAAAGAGGAGGAAACCGGATAAATTTTCCTTCCTGTTTTTCTGATTTCAGAAGAGGTGGGGTGGGGGGGCAAAGTAAGCATCTTGTAGCCTACCCTGAAACTTTTCCTCTTTTGCCCTCACCTTGAAAAGTTTATGCCGGTGTCTATGAATACTGTACAACGAAACAGATTGCAGGCTTTAATTGTCACTTTTATTTATTTTCTGGAATCATCTAATATATAGTATTATGTTTTACAAATTATTCCTGTTCCCGCATTAATCTGTTTTCAAATTATTCCAATTTATATAATTTTTCTGAAGATTTTCTTGAATATAATTATAAGACCAAGAGTAAAAAAATACTTTCATGTAATTAATATAATAATAATCAGTCGTAGCTCCTTCTTAACAATGACTTCAAAAACTCTTTGTGAATTTGAATCAATTAATGTTTGAAGGTAAGATTTGATCCCAAGCATCCATGATAGTTGTTTCCAGTTTCCTAACACTTGAGAACTGGCTATTTTTGAGTACATTATATTCGTTAACATGCCCCAGACATTTTCCATAGGTCTAAAGTAAATACAGATCTGAACTTCGTGGTGACTACAGTAATTTTTTTCTTCTACAAACTTTTCCTTGGTGGATTTTGATGCTCCACATGCGGTGTTTTCTTGCTGGTATATCCCATCAACTTTTCATATAATAAATGTTGACACTTTCAGAGTTCATTCTTTTGTTGACAATTCCTAGCTCAGCTTTTCCTCCATATGCAAATGAACCCCAAAATATGAATCATCTCCAGATTGGCGACTGAATCTTTCACGTAATTCTCTTCCTCAATCATGGCAGTAACATTCATTTCCACCAGGGCCATTTAAGTTAAATTATTTTTCATTAAAGAAAACTACAGAATGGCATCCCTCCTTCCATGACATTACTTCTTTTGCCCATTAAAGTCTGGCTTGCTTGTGCACATCACTCAACCTTAGTTTGCTGACCATCTTGATGTATGCTGTTGTTGATGATGAATTTAAGGCTTTCCAAATAGTGCTATGGCTTATAGGCTGACTCCATTCGAGTATTTTGTCGAATAGACATGCTATCACAAGTGGTTAGTTTACAATTCTTTACTTCGTCGGGGATCTCTTTTATTCAGTTTACAATTCTTTCAGGAATTATTCTAAAGTAATGATATGATATTTCCCATGAAATAAAACGTGCATCCAATGAATGTAATTCTAAAGTACAAAGTCGCAGATGGGATGTACTTACACTGCTCAAAAGAATTAGGGGAACACAATATCGAACGCCTATGTTATTTAAATGAATGAAAATATCCGTACAACCCCATGGACACATGAAGCGGTCTCAATTTATTCAACAAATAAACAAGTGTATGGCTTAGTTTTCCAAGCATCTTTCGAAAAAACAAATGACAGACGTAACGCCTGGTGAAACTAAAGTGAGAAAACTGTTTTCAAGAAGGGGTCTCAAGTCATCTCTGGATACACGTCTCCCTAGAAGTATTCTCTAGTAATGTGTATTCCCTCCACGAGCTCGAAGGACCTTTGCGCATCTGCAATGCATGCTCCGCACAAGTCGACGGATGTCTGCTTGAGGAATGTTCTCCCATTCTTCAATGAGGACCTGCAGTGATTGTGGACTTGTTGGACGTTGTCTTATGCGTCTTTCATGCATGACCCACACATGCTCGATCGGATTAATGTTCGGACTCATTGCTGGCCACTCCTACATTGGAATGTTCCGTTCTTGGAGAAATTCCTGAGTGGCACGTGCTGTATGCGGACGAGCATTATCCTGCATAAGAACAAAATCAGGCCCCACAACACAAGCAGCAGGCACTACGTGATCTTCCAGAATGTCCCTGATGGAGACTTCAGCATTGAGACGTCCTGGGACAACAACGAGATCAGTACGGCTGTCGATAGAGATTCCCCCCCCCCCCCAAACCATGACTGAACTACATCTCATTCTGCCTGTCTGTTGCATTGTTACTTCTGCAAAGCGCTCTCCAGAGCGTCTCCATGCATGCTGACGTCCATCACAACGAGTAAGGCGAAATCTAGAATCGTCTGTAAAGAGAACAGACCGCCACTAACTCCGCTGCCAGTTGATGTGTTGTTGGGCAAACGGACGTCGGGCTACTCGGTGTCGGCGCGTGAGATGAGGTACACGATTCGGCCTTCTGGTTCTCAAACCACCTTCCCGTAGTCTGTTTCTGACTGTTTGGAAAGAAACAACCACTCCAGATGCCGCACGCAGGTCGTTTTTAGAACCGCACTACAAATTTACGAAATTTCAGGATTTTAGGCCTCTTTGTTCAAAAAATAAAGGAACCATGAAATTCATACAAATGGCCCCTGAGGCGCCCCGGGACACCCTAGAGGATTCGCTATATTTTATTTTCCCCACCGTCCTCTGTATAGGATCTACGTGTGTACAAAATTTCAAGCCTCTAGGTCTCTTTGTTCAAAAGATAAAAAAGGACCATCAAATTCATACAAGTGGCCCCTGAGTGGCCCCGGGCCACCCTAGAGAAATCGCTCTGTTTTTCGCACCGTCCTTAATATAGGACCTACGTGTGTACAAAATTTCAAGCCTCTAGGTCAACCCTTTCAAATTCATACATCTGTACCGTCGTTAAAAGGGTTTTATCATGATGCTGAAATCCTAAAAAGCGAGGCCACTTGATTAGGGCCCGGCTCTTCGTTCGTTTCTAGTTCTTCCGTCCAAGCCAATATGTCCCTTGACGATGAAAATGAAGCGGCCCAGATTAGATGATTATCAAGCAAGGAGAGAAGAGGTAGCAGGCAATCTTCATGTGAAAAATTAGAAGAATTACTTTAGCCAGTTTTAACAGTAATTACTCTGAGATACATTTGACATAAAGATGTGTGCACATCTACGACTACCTGCGTTTTGTTTAAATGGTTACCATTCAACTAAGGATTCTACTTACATGTGCAACGAACCTTTGTGTTTTAAAACCAGACAAACTTTAGGCGTTACAAGGAAAGTTCGAAATCCAACTCTTTCGAATTAGGGATTGTGGGCCCCTCGCTCGCCAGATTTATCACCCCCTGATTGCTTCCTATGGGTTAATCTGAAAAATGTGGTTTATGTGAACAGTCCACACACGATTGCTGAGCTGAAAACGAACATCACAACAGCCATTTCTAACATCAATACCGCCATGCTTCGCAGAGTCTCACGAAATCTGGTAAAACGAACACGCTTTTGTATTCGCGAAAGAGGACGTCATTTCGAACATTTATTGACATTTTAACAAATCTCTGTGATACTTTACTTTCATTTAAATTCTCAAACTGGTACTTTTTACGGGCAGCTAAACTTTGATGTTCGCTAATCTTTCATTCCCGGATAATGCAAACAAAATTTTGAGTCCCCTGAAATTTTTAATTAACGGGATTCGACTATAAACACTCAAGGGGATTTTTTTTTTTTTATAAAAAAAAAAGGGAGAGGATTGAATTCTTCCAATTATGCTAAGAAGATGTTACTTTTGTCAAACATTTTTCTTTCTTTTGAGGATTTGTACCTAGCACCTTCCATCAAGAGTACAATCATTGGTGTCTGTTCCATACGATTCTCCTCCCCGGCTACGTCAGCTCTTACTTCATTTTCTAGGATTATCTGCCAGTTGGAGTCACGCTAGTGCCGTTGGACTCCATTCAAATGATTCAAGTTAATAAACTACAAAAACGAGCTGAGATAACAAGAGGGATGAGTTGTGTAGTCGCTTCTCTTGCTATTTAAGAATATGAATAATTATCTTTTTTGTGTTAAAAATAAATAAATAAATAAATCTAAGAAAGCTAATGTTACTGGAAATTTATTTCCCTTTTTACACACTTTTATTTAACTTCACTTGTTTGTGTGTTTGTGAGCAAATTTTGTAATCAATTTTGCCCACATGCTCTTATCAATGACAATGATCAATCGTTAGTTTCAATCGTCTTTCATTTATTCGTAAGTAATTTAATATTTAAGTTTAATATGTATACAGTGCAATCATGAAATAACGACCGCCCGTATTGTTGTTTATTGATATCGTTTTAATTGCTATAATTGTTGTTAATTTGATCATCAGTGCTAGCAAAGTTGTTGATTGTGATGTTTTTGTGGAGAGGATTGTTTATGATTAGTCAGCGTAATGTATTTGAAACGCTTTCCCGAGATTCAGACGTAGCCGACTGGGCAGACTTCCAAGGTTTTTTTTTTGGTTTATAAAAGTTTATTTTTTTAAATAAAGACTAAAAAGAATAAAATAACAAATATAAAATAAAAACTTTTAAAGCATACATTTTCACCTTAAAAAGTGCAATAAAAAGTAAAAAATATAATTTAAAAAAAGGTAAAAGTGTGGTGGCGCGTTTAATATTAAATTTTAAAAAGAAAATACTACATAATATAATAAATGCGCCACCACACTTTTACCTTTTTTTTACTTACTTACTTTTCAAATCCGCTTGTCCGTTAGGATCGCGGGGGCAGCAGCCCTATGGAGGATCTCCAGCGATCGCGATCTTCCGCCATCAGGCGCATGTCCTCCCTGGCAATACCCAGGCGACTCGAACCCAGAATCTCCATGTAGTCTAGCCACCTGGTTCTAGGCCGACCCCTTGGAAAGTAACAACTGCCTAGGAAGACCAGTTTGCGGCATCCGTATCACGTGGCCATACCAGCGCAACTGAGATCTCTCAATGCGGAGAAGTAGCGGCTCAACACTTAGGACTTCCTTATTGTGCTGCTGTGCACTCTATCTAGTAGAGTAATACCTGCCACACCTCTCAGAAAACTCACTTCGGCTGCTTATATCCGCGATCGTACTCTTACGGTCATTATTTCTGTGAGAATAGGGACAAAGATAGATTTGAAAACAGAGCTTGGCTTTGTTTTCCAGCTCACGTTTCGTTACCACGGATCGCCACAGTTCACGTCTGACACAGCTTGCTGCATCGATCCGAACATCCAATTCTTTTTCCTGCCGCCCATCACTCGTGAATACAATCCCGAGATACTTGAACTTCTCCACCTGTCTCAATGGGGCTTTCCTAACATGGAGAACGCACTGAGCAGGCTGATCTTCATCCCAGCTTCTTCACATTTGGCTGCAATCCGGTCTAGTGCATGCTCGAGAAGACCCAAGGAGGACAAGGTCGTCAGCAAAGAGCAACATCTCCACCAAGCAGTCGCCCACACAAACACGCTCATCGCCTCGGCTGCCCCTGTCTATCCAGTCATAAAGATAATGAACAAGAGGGGCGACAGTACGCACCCTTGGCGGAGTCCAACACCCACGGTGAACGGTCTTCACTTAATGCAATTTATCCGGACACACATCTCAGAGCTTTCATACAGAGACATGATAGCAACCAGTAATTGCCATCCACTGCATACTCTTGCAACACTTGCCAGAGTTTCTCCCGAGGAACTCTGTCATATGCATTTTCGAGGTCCACCTTTTTTTAATTATTTTTTTTTTTACTTTTTACTGCATTTTTTAAGGTGAAATTTTTTATTTTATATTTGTTATAGTATTGTCGTCTCCGTGACACTGTCAATATATTTTTTAATACTTCCACTGAAAAATACATGACAATAAGAGTGGGAGTAACGGCATGGGAATTCCTATTAGAGGTATGATCAGTTGCGTAATTATAGTTATGATAGTGACAGAGTAATAGCTATCGAATTCAACACTAAACCCAAATGCATATTAGTAATTTAAGGATATATGCCAACAAGTGCCCATAATAATGAAAGAATTGAAACTATAACTGAGGAAGAAGGAAATGGATGCTGCAAAATTATAATGGGAGACAAGAATATAATGTATGAGAAGTGAAGAAGGAAGTGGCAGGCAAGTATACATTGAAAAGAAAAATGAGAAAGGTGAAAAACTGATTGAGCTTTGCAAAAGAAAATGATTGTGAACAACATCTGGTTCAGAAATCACATAAAAAGACTTGGATGCAACAAGGAGATGGACGTAGGAAGCAAGTAGACTTTATACCGGTGAAAGAACGATTTCGAAATGGAGTGGAAACAGCATGTGGACTATCTGCAGCAGATAGAGTGACCAGGTTTGATTATGGCGGAGCTTGAAAAAAAATGAAAAGATTAAAAAAAAAACAAAAACAGTAATGGCCAAGAGGTGAAATTCGTAAAATTTAGAAGCGTCGAACAAAGAAGTGACTGGCCACGAGATAAAGATTGAGATGGAAAAGCTTAGAACGAACCAATATAATGAAGAAGTTGGAGACAGAAGGAATAGTATAAAAACTGGAATTAAGAAAACATTTGAAGAATATGAAGGTTATAGGAAAGGAAAGAGCGCCAAAAAACTCAAGGAATGATTGATAAGATGGTGAAAAGGAGGAAGCTTAAGAAGCGCAACACAGAGGAACGAAGAAAGAGATACAGAAAACTGAAAATAGAAACAGAGAAAGCAAGAGAGAGAAGTAGTTTGAGGAAGAATGTAAAGAAATTAAACAACTGGACAGTACTAGACGATGTCATCTGATATATAAAAAGTAAAGGATATGACTTGGGATGGAAGAGCAACAGGAGAATTGAACAAGTAGTTAGGAAATAAATAAGGGAAAGGTGTTAAAGGAAGAAAACGCAGTTGAGCAGACGGAAAGGCATGAAAGAGCTGTATAAAGCAAAAGATAAACTTATAGAAATAGGAAAGGAAGAACTAGTCGACTCTAATAGCATCAACGAAAATATTTTGAGATAGTAGAAAGATACAGACATTGGTGGAATAAGAGATGGAAAAGCTGTCGGGAGTGGATGGAATACCCGTGAACCTGCTGCGATATCTACAGGAGGATGAATAAGGGAAATGCAGAACTTCTGTAATGATATATACCAGAATGGAGAGTGGCCAAAGAATTTCCTGAGAACGGATATGACACCAATGACAAAAAAGGAAGGGGATCAAAATATATGAGGAATATAGAACAAGTTATCAAAATGTTGCTGAAGGTGTCGAACAGAAGGCTGATCAGAAAGATGGAAGAGAATGTAGTTAAAGAGCAGTTTGGCTTCAGAAAGGGAGTGGGAACAAGAAATGCGATAGGTGTCAATTGGAGAAAGATACTTAAGAAAAGGGGGGGTTCTAGAAATTTTGGCGTCGACTACTAAGGTCATTTTGCGCCTTTTACACAAGTTATATCTGTACGCAGACCGGGACAAACACAAACATCCCATGCCCACGGTGGAATTCGAACCCACGGCCAGGCGGACTCGAGAACTAGAAAGCCTACGCCCTAGCCCTCTCGGCCACCTGGCCGGCCTTAGGAAAAGGGAACTACCTTAGCTTGTGTTTTCTAGATGTAGAAAGGCCTTCGATTGTGTGAAATGGAAGAAACCGATGGAAATGTTGAGAAACAAAGGGAGAAGACGAGGACTTGTCCGGCAGTTGAATATGGGCAAGAATATAAGTGAAAAAAAGAAGTGAGTGGTTTGAGATTGGACAGGGAGTGAGGCAGGGCTGTTGTTTATCTCCGAGTCTCTTCATTATCTACGAGGAACACATGGTAGTAGAATGTTAAAATGGAGAGACAAAGGAATAAGCATTGGAGGCAGAAGAATAGAGTGTATATAGATGGCATGATTTTGTTAGCAAAAAACAGAAGATTTGAAGGGTATGCGAAATGTTAGAGAGGATGGAGGAAAAATATGAATTAAGAACTAACCAGAAAAATACAAAGATCACGTAAGGTGGGTTAGGCTGAACACAATGGAAGTTTATGCGAATGATAAAAGACCAAAATAAGTAGAAAGCTGGAAATATATATTAGTGTGGAATGACAGAGGCCTGGAGAAATGAGAAAGAGAAAAGTACGAATCAGGATGGTAAAGGAGGCATTCACGCGGAAAAGCAAGATGTTGACTAGTAGGGTGATTTAAACTTACGGAAAAGAATAATAAAGTGTTGTGTGAAATGTCATGTTGTATGGCTTTGAAACGTGAACACTACTAAAGAGAGATAGGGAACAAAGTTAGGCATTGGAGATGTGGATCTGGAGGAAGATGTTAAAGAGAGATTTGGTCAGATGGAGTGAGAAATGAAAAAAGTACAGAGAAGGTTGTTGAATATTATTACGGGAAGAAAAAGTAATTGTAATCGGCATTTGTTAAGAAGGGAATGTTCGCTAGAAAGCACCGTGAAAGGAAGGGCAAAAAGGGAAGGAGGAGATTAAAGATGACTGGACGTCGTGAAGAAAGGAGATCGATACGGAGAGATGAAAAGAAGAGCACAGGACAGAGAAAGATAGGAGGAGCTGCATTTATGATCTGCTTAAGTAGAAAACATGATGACATTGCGGAAAAGAGGACTCGATGACACCACTCTTCCACAATTGTGCTTTGGATAAGGTTGATTAGATTGTCCTGGCGAAATAATTAAAGGCAAATTAAAGGAATACAATTAAATTGAGACACAAAAGTAATAATCAGCAATATCTTTTCAATACTAATAAAAATACAAACATTCAGATTATAAGTATAGAATAAACTACAGAATTATAGAATATAAAAGGAGTCTGTTTAACTGTTATATTCCTGTTATATTCGGGAATCAGGCAATGCGTAGGCTGGCTACCAAATTAGCATCGCCTGCGCTACCTACAAAATCTCGAAGAGATCTGCGTGAAGACGACTCCTGTTGCAGGTGAAATTTAAGGTTGAATATTCGGAGATTTAATCCAACGTCTTCGACTTGAGTGCTTGAAATCCTTACTATCCTTCTATAAGTTGGCCTCGCAACGTTTCTTCTCTTGTCAACACGGTTGATCCTGCCGTATTTTAAGTTAAGACGAGAATCTTTATTTCTCACTGGGTGGCATTTTCACCCTGTAGTCTTCTTAAGCTCTAGATCAGCGATTATCAACCAGTGTGCCGCGATATTCTGGTGTGCCTTGTATGGATCTTAGGCATGCCGCGAAAATTTTAATAAACATAAAGAAATAACTTTTTTTAAAAATATTAATTATTATTTTTTTTTATTACAAATTATAATAAGTTGTTTTGTGTGTGTTAATAACTAAATATTAATAAAGTGCCGCGGAAATTTATGTATAAACTTAAGTTTATAGACTCGCGAATATTTTCTCGAGCCACATGATAAAAATTCAGAAGCAAAATAGAACAAACGTATAATGAATGCAAATACATTGTCTCGAAATTTGAACCAGCTTGAATCCGTCTCCATCATTATAAAGGGAGAGAAGGCTAGGTTGGAATAATTTTAATAGAAAAGACAACTCACCGAGCACTTCTCTACTTCAAAATTGGTTACACTGTTTTACTTACCTGACCCGCTACTATCCATGGTTAATCCGACCAAGTGAATTCAGCTTCTCCTAAACTTTTAATTTTTTATTTCATACCAAATAAATTATATCAAAAGATAGTTATTAAATATTCCAGAATATACAATAATTTCTCAAACAAAAATTCTTGGGAGGAATGGTGACCTCGATTTTAAAGCTAATCTGTACTGCAACAACGAACTTTCCATCATGAATATCTTCCAGCAGAGGGATATTCATATGTATAAATGGTACAGGGATGTAATGGACCAGAAGTCACTAATTTTGTAATCGTGTCAGATGACTCATTCCAATCAGTGTTGGAGAAGAGGGGCAGAATTATTAACTGATCACCACCTTCTTGTCTACATTTCTGGTCGCTGAATTCTTGCCAACCAAACAAAGTATTAGGTCCAGACAAACTGGCGCATCAAACGGGAGGTTTTGGTGGATAGAGCTGTGAGGAAGACTTATGCAGATAACACATCTTAATGTTTAAAGGTTTGCCTAGTGATCTTGGCAATGTTGAAACGGAGTGGCAGTTGTTTAAAACAGCTGTGATTACTCCGGCTGTATCATTGACTGTGGCGCAGGGCAGTGAGAAAAGGACTTGTTAAGTCCAAGAAGTTCTCAAAGCAAAGAAGGAAGCCTATTTGCTATAGCTTGGAAACACTGGCGTAACTAGAAGTGTGGAAGCCCCTGGCTAGAAACTTTTATGGGGGCCCTCTTTCTTCGGGTTAAACTGGCGTGGGCCCCTGGACATTTGCCAGTCTAGACACCCTATAGTTACGCCCCTGCTTGCAAATAAGTCACCTTCGACTCGAGTGCGTTACATTCAGGGGCGAAAAGCAGCCGCTAAGGCAGTAGTTACAGGTAAAGCCAAGGCCTGAGAGAACTTGGGGAGAAATTAATGGCAGACTTCAATTCGGCAAACAAGGTATTCTGTCAAACCGTCCGCCGTCTCTATGGAAAGAGGGCTCTTTTCATCACAAACTATTAAGATTTCAGATGGGAGGCTTCTGAAAAGGAAGGAGCATGTATTGGACAGGTGGAAGGGGTACTTTAAATCTCTTCTTAACTTGATGACGACAACAACTAAAAGCATATGAATGAGGTGCATCTTGGCGCTGAGAATAGTCACGATAGTATCACCAAAGCAGAAGTCAGATGGGCAGTTAAATCGCTGAAGACTGGCAAAGCTGCAAATGATAATGAATACCGGTCTGAGATGGTATGCTGCGGCTGACTAGGATGTGTCAAGTTGCTCGGTTATTCAGCCAGGCTGCTAAGCAATGACAGACAGATATTGTGGTTCTTGTCTTTAAAAAGAGAGATCTAAGGGATTGCAACAACTATCCAGGCGTTTCTTTGCTCAGCATACCTAAAAAAGGCCTATGCTAATTGGCTGGAGTGAAAAAAATCGGGAAATAGTCGACTCCAAAACTGTCAAGGAAGCAGTATGGTTTCCGACCTGGCCAAAGCATAACGGATCACATCTTCGCTCTGCGGCAAGTCTTCGAGAAATCCTACGTTTATGCAAAAGATGCTTACGTTTGGTTTGTAAACCTCGAGAAAGCATATGACAGTTCCGCGAGAAAAGCTCTGGAGAATGTTGCAAGAATACGGAATGGATGGGCAATTACTGTTGCTATCAGATCTTTGTATGAAAACTCTGAGATATGTGTCCGGATATATGGTATTAAGTCAAGACCGTTTACCTTGGGTATTAGACTGCGCCAAGAGTGCATACTGTTGCCTCTCTTGTTCATAATCTTTATGGACTGGATACATAAGGGCATTCGAAGGGATGAGGTATTAGTGTGGGCAACTGCTTGGTGGAGAGGTTGCTCTTGTCCTCCTTGGGTCTTCTTACACTGATCTTCAAAATGCACTAGATCGGTTTGCAGCCATGTGTAAAGAGGCTGGGATGAAAATCTGTATGGCTAAGACTGAGGTTTCTGGTCCTTTCAAGACACCTGCTCGGCGCACTCTCCATGTTAGGGTAGCCCCATTGAGACAGGTGGAGAAGTTCAAGCATCTCGGGACTGCATGTACAAAAATGTTAATATAGCATACAGTTGAGTTATATGACTGATAATTAAATTTAAAACATATATTTGCTCCTCAACTTTAGAGTAAACATTTTAAAATAAGGAAAATAATTTATAATGAAAGTGCAATTTGGATGAACAAATTTTGAATAATAATTTTTTTCTTTTTGGGAATATTACTGATGGAAAAACAATTTTAATAACACCAGGATGTAAAAATCTTTAAGATATCAATAAATAAACTGCGAAAACTGTGAAAAAACATACACTAGACAAGCAAAACGTCTTCTAAGAACCAGGAGTTAAAATAGATGATTTTAGTAATGTATTGGCTCATCACAATAAAGCCACCAACCACAATCCAGATTGGGAAAACCCAAATTTTTTTTTTGCTCTGAATACACATAAACAAAAGACTATAAAAGAATCCTTCCATATTAAAACAGAAAAAAAACGACCTACCAAAATCATCCTTCCCTCTCAGTGATAATTGGCTGGTTTTATTATAACCCTTGGGTCTACACGAATGAAGTTGTTTTCGATAGTAAGATTCGGCTTCATCCTTTCTTTCCTTTTTCTTTTCCTGCTTTCCCCTTTTACACCCATGTTCCATTTTTCCTTGTTGGTCATTTCCCTTCTAAGTTATTCTCATCCCCATTTCCTTTCCCCTTTCATATCCTAACACTTCCATGTGATTGCCCCTCTTTAAATGTTGAAAGTGTTAAATATAGTGTTATGTTTTCACAATTTTTCACCCAGATGGGCTATAGCTGAATATTGACTACACTGACTGACTTTATTTGTTACACTTGATAAAGGATCAGAGATGATGCGAAAGGTCCTCGTGTCACTAACAATTTTTTTTTTAAATTTATTTCTTGATGTTAAATTTAACCTAAATTAAACAAACGTTTATAAACACGAAAATTGGACTCAAATTGTACCCTTGAAAAAATTGAAACACATCCAGTGCCGAAAAAAATCCAAGATATCATCTGTGACTACTTCATCCATACACCGAGGGAAACCCGACAACGCTCACATCCTCAACCTGTGATCAACTTTTCAGTGAAACTCCACCTCCATTCAAGCTTCCAGTGACATTTCAACCTGCGAACTTCAAAGCAAAAGCCCCAATTACCAACGCAACCAGTTTGATTCATTTGACAAAAAATAATCATATACAGCATAAAGTGATACATCCATCTATCGACCCACAATTGCATAATGACTGTTCTCAATAAGCCAATGATCTGCTAGTCTCATACTAAAATTGTCCTAGTACCTGGTGAACAATGTAAACTGTCGGTGTTTCAACACACAACTGATTTCAAATAATCATTGTTCAAACATTTTATAGTCATAAATAGATATACTGTCTATTCATAGCAACTATGTGATACAGCTTAGAACTACTAAGTAATTTAATAAATATTATACAAAAAATAATATAAAAAAATGCTGGTTATAGATTGATGTTATTAAAATTATTTTTCCATCAGTAATATTTCCGAAAAGATAAAAATTATTATTAAAAATTTGTCCATCCAAATTGTACTTTCATTATAAAATTATTTTCCTTATTAAGTACCGAAAGGTGCTTTATGCTAACAGTGTGGGGAAACGTGTCTGTCTGTCTGTCTGTAACTCAAACTCTTCCGAGGCTATGAAAGATTTTAAAAATCTGTTTTCGTCAGTCGATGAATATGGTTCATGGCACGAACCAATCACAAATAGTATCTAAATCGGTTTATTGGCACGTGCACAAATGGTACCTCTATTTTCCCGCCAAGCAATTTTCAATGGCAAAATATATTAAGTAATATTTCAAACCAATTGTAATGACGAGATAGGAGCGGTTATTCATTACTATTTTCGTCAGTCGATGAATATGGTACATGGCACGAACCAATCACAAATATTATCTAAATCGGTTCAATAGCACGTGCACAAATGGTACCTTCACGACCCCACCTAGCAATTTTCAATGAAGAGATATATTAAGTAATATATCAAACAAATCGTAATGACGAGACAGAAGCGGATATAAATTACTATTTTCGCCAATTAATAAATATGGTTCCGGGAATGAACCATTTTGAATATGGTTGTAATTGAAAGAATGGCACGTGCTCTAATGGTACCCTTATGACACCCACAAAAATTTTCAATCATAAGATATGGCATGTAATCATCATCATCATCACAGTCAACTATTTGCAATCCACTGCTGGATGAAGATCTTCTCTAAACGCTTCCATTCTTCTCTGTTTGAAGCTTTGGATTTCCAGTTGACGCCAGCCACCTTCCTTATTTCGTCGAACCACCTTGCATGGGGTTGTCCTCTTGGGCGTTAAAGTCTCGAGGGTTCCAATCCAGAATGATTGTGGTCCATCTCATGTCTTGTCTTCTAAAGATGTGATCAGCCCATTGCCATTTAGAATGTTTGATCCGTTCGATGACGTCAATCACCTTCGTTTGGCTTCTTATCCAGCTGTTGCATTTTCGATCTCTTCTTGTAATTCCCAGCATACATCTTTCCATGCTTCTCTGTGTTGTCTGTAATCTTTTTGTTGTCCTCCTTGATAAAGTCCATGTTTCAGCTCCATAGGTGAGTGCTGGTAAAACACACTGGTTGAAAACTTTTTGTTTCAAGCTAAGTGGCATGTTGCTCTTCAAGATAATGTTATTCTTGCTAAAAGCAGTCCATGCTGTTCTAATTCGTCTGTTAACTTCATTAAAAATGTTGCCATCTATAGTAATTTCTTGTCCCAGGTAAATGTAGCTCTGTACTTCTTCAATCGCAATGCTGCCTGCCATGACCTTCTGTTTTGGAGCAAATGCATTGAACATAACGTTTGTCTTCTGTGTGTTCAGTTTCAGTCCTACACGCAGGCTAGCCTCTGCTAGTTCTTGTAACATTTCCTCCAATTCAGAAGGACTACTAAAGGCGAGAACGATGTCATCGGCAAAACGAAGGTGGTTAAGGAATTCACCGTTTATTTTAAGTCCTTTTTTGTCCAGTTCAGTTCCTTGAAGACTTCCTCTAAAACTGCTGTGAAGGGGATGAGATTTTTTCACCGGGTTTTTTGCTAAACCCACATTTTACATGATGCTCTACAACTTTCTAAATAATACATGGGGTCTAACCCCTACCCCTACAAAATTAAAATTTTCAAAATTTATCCCTTCACCCCCAGGGACGCGAAATGTTTTTATTCTGAATTAGGGGACATTAAAACCAAATAATCAATATTCATTTTCCCCCAATCTGTTCCCCTTGAGTCGTTATTTGGACCGGAAGACGGGACACCAATCATGAAACACCCTGTATATGATGATGCAGTAACAATGTATTGCATTTCAATGCGGAGGCCTTCTCTCCCGGCGGTCATGCCAACGCCTCCTATAAAGAAAGCCTCAGCACTGAAACGTCATACATTGTTACATCATCATACTTCGTCCTTTGTTAACCGCATTTCTACCAATAATAAGCTCTAAATTTGGTCGACCTATGATGATGTAACAATGTATGACGTTTCAGTGCTGAGGCTTTCTTTATAGGAGGCGTTGGTCATGCTCCATCTCGGATGTTAACAATCAGTGTTTTCCGTTTGTTGGAAACAATGAAGGTTGGATTGTTGGAACTACGTCACTTCCGTAACGCGAAAAACGTTTCATTCTAAGCATTTCACTCCCATGCCGCATAAGAAGTTTCACTTCAAAAAAAAAATGACCCTGAACTCCTATGCTTTCGTAAACGTACACGTACCTGATAATGAATAAACAGCATTGTTTATAAGTCATTCAAATAAAAACGTACCAATGGAGAAAGTAATAATCTATGCTTTCCTATATGAAATTTCATTAAAATATTTTGTGTAACGCTTCAGAAATTATTGATTTTCTTTTTGTCCAATTATTCTTTTACCAATTGAATAAACAAATTCAATGTTTACCCTTTTCTAAGTAGCCTATTCTCCAACCTAAATAAGGGGAGAGGGCAGATATTGATGCAAAATGATGCTCATAAAGTTCTTTTGGTAAATATTAAAAATACATAAACATATCGCTCATGGACTACAAGAATGGCACATCTCACAATTAGCACTTTCTGAGAAAATGCACTTTATAAACTGGTTATATAAGGATTGCCTATGTTAAGTCTCATTTTTTATTAAATGCCTCAACTTTTTTATGTTAAATATCATGGTGCCGGGTGGTAGGATAGGTCCTTAAAATTTTTTGTATAATTTTTAAGACGTGTGCCGTTATTAGTCCATGAGTGAAATAAAATTCCGAATTTAACACCTAATCAATTCTTAAACATAAAAAGTAAGGCATGTTTAAGAATGGACATGCACGTGGTTATTGCTAGGAAATAACTTGACATTAGTTTTCACTGTTGCCAAAACACGAGCGCTACACATTTAAGAGCTGAAATGCAGCTAACAAAGGAAATGTTTCAGGTCCACAAGACCTAAGCAAATTCGGTGAAAACAGCCACACTTACCTTAGACGATCAAGATAATAACCATTGACACTGAGTGCATCACTAGCTTATTTCGAAATTTGCAAGTAAGTGTAGACATCTGTTTCATTTTGTACGATTGCTTCCAAACACTTCCCAGTATATAAAAGCCTGAAAGTGTTATAAAACAATGATAAAATATAAAAAACATTTCAAATTCATTATATTACATACACTGTTGAAACATACAGAAACATTTGTTGCCTTATTGCATCATTAAAGTTTAATTATTAATATTTCAAAGCGAACAGTTATAAAAATATAATTACAGATCAATAAACCTGTACAAATACGGTCAGGAAGATTTCCCCACTTCTTAATTACATGTTGCAAAATTTTAACAATATGCTATTCTATTTCTATATTCGGTTTATAAGCAGATGGCGTGTGCTGTCTATTTCGTTTGATTGTTGAATAACTGATTGTTAAAGCAACTATAGATATCATCATTTTAAATCGACGCGTAAAGACGACGTCTGCGATCAAGAATAAGCAATCAATATTACTGTATAAATCTTGTAGAGGACATCTTAAATTAAGCCTTGCATAGAAATATTGACAAAAGAAAAATGCAGGTTAATTTTGGAAAAATGTGTACAGTTTGCATCATCTGCACATAGAGTATGCATCATTTTACGTTGTGCATCTGCATCTTTGAT